>CANTFK010000851.1:0-92463 GCA_947646735.1 Peronospora farinosa | reverse complement strand
ACTAGGTACCTTGTTACATATTTCGTCTTCGAGTTGTTCAAGCTGAACCAGCATGGTGATATACAGCAACGCACTTTACCTTTTGACATGTGGGCCAAGTATGCGGCAAAGGCACCCGAAAAACTTTCAAGTGAAATGATAGGGAAGGTTTGGGAATTTTACGGTTTTGATGGTCCTGTGAGGATGCTTGAGGATTTCGTAATGGCTGATGTCGCAGAAGGTGTAGTACGTGATTTGAAAACTGAGCTGATTGGTTTTTGGAAGGCGGAGAATACACCTATGAAAGAAGCCCTCAATCATTTGAGGTTTGACAAAACAACTGTCCTCCTTGTTCGCGAAAGACTGCTCAATACGTGGCTCGAGTATGGAAACACCAAAAAGGGCGTGACCAAAGAGATGGTGGAGGCGATAGATAGCTGCGACGACGAGATGCGTGTGGCAATTCTTGAGGACTTGAGAAAGATTAAAGGCACTGATGGCTTGGTCAAATTTGCTTTAAATCACTTGATGACTTATTTGGAAGAGCGGAAGTAGATGCAAATCTCGTCTACAAGTTTTTAAAGCTTGACCAGCCTGAATACAAACAGCCACGCACCTTACACTTTGAAACGTGGGTTAGGTATGCGGCAAGGTCACCCATACTCCTGTCGAAGTCAACATTGGAGTCGGTCTTTAACATTCACGGTGATGTAGGCATTCTAGAATTAGCTAAAGCTTACTCCAATCGCAGAAAAGACTTTAGCTATCTGCTGAATTTTTGATAACTAATACTAGAAATCGTCACAATATATGTCAGCGGAATCCGAAGGGGAGTCGGATGACTCGATTGATATGCAGTGAATGTCACTTGTACCGGCTGGTGAAGCACACATTCGTGAACGACTTGTACCGACCAAGGCTGAAGTGCGATCGCCAACGACATCCGCAGCTGAAGACATAAATGTGACTTGATCAGGGCAGCTGTAGTCCTACTTTGAAGCTGCTATGAGGAAGTATGAACAGGACCAAGCTCGCATGATCGCTAGTCGATCCGCAATCTCCATAAACACCCCAAAAGTTTGCATTTCGGAGTGGACATGGAATCGGCTGGATCGCGTCAATCGTGATCCAATAATTACAATCCAGACGATTTGGGGCTAGAGGATTTAAGACGGCCTTTTTAAAAGCAACACTGAATTATTGGTCTGGGTCGATCTATTTTCGGGCTATGTGGTTGCCAAGGCGAACAAATCTAGAACAGCTCAGACGATCGCCGAGAATTACGAGGAGTGCGTCTTTCGACGATTCGGTGCGAGTGAAGCGATACGGCACAATCGGGAACCTGGATTTATGTCAGATTTTTCCGTGCGTTCAATCGACTTATTGGGCAAAAGCAAAGAGCGACTATGGCATATCGCCCTCAAGCAAATGGGACTGCTGAACGTATGGTCCAGACCTTAATCCGAGCGTTGAAAAATGTACGTCTCGGACGTCAATCAACAAGATTGGGACGAATATGCTGAGCGGCTGACATTTGCGATAAATACTGCCCAAGATCGAGCTCGTGGAGACACGCCTTTTTACTTGATCCACGGATGGGATCCTCGATCTACGTTGGAAGCTACGTTGCCACTGGGAAGTACTCAGCTACGAGATCGGGAACCTCTCAGATGGCGATATCAGTACAACGACACTACCAGCGAGCCCGAGATGTAGTCAACGAACGACTTACAATGTCTATCCAGACTCGAGCGGATCAGCATAATGAAGACTTACAACCTCACGAGATCGAGCCCAGTACCCAAGTTTAGTTATACCTAGATCGAGTGAAGGAAGGATTTGCTCGAAAATTAGCACATATGTGGCATATACCTTTTCGAGTGAGTGAAGAGTGTGGTGATCACGCTGTTTGCCTGAAAATCGCTGGCACGCCGTATCGATTATTCCCGATCGTGAATATATCCAAGCTGAAATGTGTAAAGTATTTCCCAACCGCACGAAGCAGTTGCTGACGGTGGAAGAAGCAGATCGTTTTGATTTTGACGAGGCACTTCTGCCGGAGGATAGCTGGAAGCGGCATCTTGGGGACAACGAGTTCGAAATGGAGAAGATTGAGGATATGCGATCCGGTAAGAAAACTCGTTTTGGACGGGTTCATCGCCAATTTAAGGTTTACTGGAAAGGTTATACCGATCCATCGTGGGTTGATGAGGCTGATCTAAATTGTGGAGCATTATTGCAAGAATTTGAGCGCGAACAAGTTCGCCGTAATCGTTTCGAAGTTATGCAGTCTCATGAAGAGGAAAGAGCTGAAGATTAGTAAATTGGTTATTTCGCTTATTGAGAGTGAAAATGGCTGTACAAGATGGTTGTATAGCTGGGGGAACTAGGATATATGTGAATTTGAGTGTCGATCGAAGGTCTGAAAGACTAGATCGCGGCTGTAAAGGCCCAAAAAACAAGATGACAATTGCAAGAACGACTAAAAGAATGAAACGAAAACAGTGAAATTGTATTGAATGCTGAGGAGATGAAATCAGATCGCGAGAAGTTACTTTGGAAAAAACTTACCGGCCAGACGAGGGATTAGCGATCCCGAGTGATCTTCAATCGAAGTTCGATACTAATTTCTCCACGGCTCGGCAGAGTCCAACATTGAGAGCGCGGTAGCCAGGTTAGGGATAAACTTCTTCTCACACTCCAGACCAGGATACCATGGTCGCACTTCTGCGTACACTGGAAAGTGAAGGAAGTATGGATCTAACAAAATGTCCAGATCGCAGTGTCCTTGGACCATCCCTTGGAGAATAACGCGAAGAATAGTCTTCCAGCGGGGTCCAGATCTCGACCGACGCTGCTTGTGTTGCTGACAAAATTGCGCCAGCTCTGGATACTCCTTCCGAAGTTCGCGGGAGATATACAGGAAGTGGGTTGCCTCCCACAAGGCTTGCCGATGTCGATCTTCATATTCGAGGTAAATGTCCGCCAGATCTTTGAACCAACCGGTCAGAGGGAAAGAGATGGGAGCAATCGGCCGACGAGTGACGTTCCACGGTTTCTGATCGTAAAGCGCAGTAACTTGTGCCGGGGTAATCAGTCGTGGGATCCATTCAGAATCAAGGAGAGATTTAATATTAGCTTGAGGGGTGAAGAGATATCCTTTCGGTAGGGACAAGTGTCGATAGAAGAACTCCACTCCCAATTCGGCAACACTGGTCAGACTGACCCGTCGTACGGACAACGGAGCAACCTGAATCGACGATCGAAGTTTTCGCTCACGATATCCTGGGATCCATGCATTACGTGATTCTTGGAGATCAGGCAGGTCGGCGTATTGAGCGGGAGTGAGCAACTGGTTTATATCTTTACGGATGTCACTGGAAACGCTAATCTTCCCGTCCGAGTCGCTAGAAGGTTCGCCAAAAAGGTCGACCTTGGAGATCTTGGCCGTAAGGCTAGGAGGCGTATCGGAATTCAAGACCGGTGATTTTCTGGATGATGGTCTTGTGGTGGAGTGGATTCTCAAACGACGTGAGAGAACCACAAACACACACAGCACCGTACTGCCGACTTACGGAGGGGGTACCCCGATACCGTGTCGCGTCAACCTTGGGTCTCACCTTGTGTACCCGTCGGCTTGGCTGGTCTTGCTCCTCGTTAGACGCAGAAGACTTAAAGACTTGGTCCTTGTATGGAGGGACTTCGGGGCCCACGAGTAGATATACTTCACTCGAGCCCAGGGTTTCATGGGCTAAATCGACTGTGTCGAGAGCAATGCACCTGTTACTATGTACCCCTTTCGGTGGCTGACTGTTCTTGGTCCTTGGACCCCATTCTCTTTTTCCCCGTAGAGAAACCGCTTCCTGTAGCGGGTCGTAGAGTCTTGACACTTACTTGACTCCTCAGGCCAACTATCCTGAGGTTCAACTTGCGTTGCTTGAGCCGTTTAACACCTGTTGACGTCGGGGGGACAAAAGATATCCCGCCCGGAAGAGGTGCAGCGACGTAGAAGCTAAGAGGAGGCGTTCAGAGCTGCCACGTGTAAAGCAAATTCGAGTGTGTTTATTTACCTTATATTTTGTATGCTTTTTCTTGCCTAACCCTAACCCTTTGATCTGGATAGTGCCACGTGTCGACTCTTGGAGGAAGAACTGTCTCCTTGGTACCTGTACTTTCTGTAATCTTCGATATTCTGTGTACCGATTCTGCACCCTCGGACATTGGGCCCTGTTACCTGTTTCCTGGGCCCCGGTACCCTAATACCCTGGAACCTGTTTCCTGGGCCTGGGGCCTGTGCTGGCTCCGCACGTCTGGGTCCTTATATTCTTAATAAGGCGGGGCCTGGTGTGTGGTTGTAGATCCGCGAGGCCGGGTCGTGGTCACTCCCCCGAGGGAGTGACCAGAAATTCTCTTGCTCTCTATTCCCATTCCCTTTAAGCTCTGATTTCACTTGGCACTTCACCACAGCTGTCCCCTGCACGCTGGTCTTCCGAAGTGCGGTAAGACCACGTGCACCCTTGTCCAGACTTTTCGAATTAACAGTAAGTGATCCTACGTCGTTTGGGTGGTTATGTTCATCAACTCACAAGTCTTGTATCCGTTAGTGACTTCTCGTAATCTTTCCACCGGGTTCCAAGTACCTGACCGTTGGCCTCTTCCCGAGCTTCCAGGACCTGACCCTGACGAGGTCGCCCCGACCTTGGATCTTATTGGGGAGTCCCCCAATTATCTGGAGGTCTCTCAAGCTTGGGAAGTCTTACGTGTTGCAGTGGAACGGGACCAGTCCATGGAGACCCTCGCTGAGGAACACAGGGTCCTCCAACGGGCCTACCAGATGGAACATCGCCGGACCGCGGAATTACAGCGTCGCGTAGACGACCTCACGGAATTCGAGGTGACCCATGCGCCCCGGATACAGTCTTGGGTCCGGAATCTGGTCCACGAGCATGAAGTGGACCAGCTGGCCATCGCCGAGTACCGGGATGCACTCGCCCAACGGGTGGACAATTCTCGGGAAGTGGAAGAATCCCGATTCCAGATCAAGTACTGGAAGGACCAGTACAACGAGGCTGTCATAAGTTCTTCGGCTGAGATTAAGTCGCTGTAGTCCAAGTTGGACGCACTTCGCAGTCCTCAAGTACTGTCGAAACAAGTGTCGGTACTCCAGAGAGAGGTTGTCAACTACAAGAGTCGCGTGAAGACCCTCCTCTGGGAACGAGACCAGCTGCAGAAGCAGCTAACGGTTGCTCGAGGCACGGCGGCAAAATCGACTCCAGCCACGACCAAGGCCCGAAGTCCCAGAGCGACGAAAAGGTCACGTTCGCCTTCAGCCAAGGTTCGGTCGCCCCTTAAGCCGAAGAAGCGGAAAGCCAATCATGCCCCGGGGTCATCTGAGGCCGAGGATAGCATTAGTGACGACTCGATGTTCGCCGCCATGGCCAGGTCGTGGGCTTCCAGTCGTCACTCCGGCCCCGTACACTCTACTTCAGAGGTCGGCCCAGAGGTCATAGACCTCTCGAATAAGGCCAAGTCCAAGACTCCCGCTCGATCCTTAAAGTCCCCATCACCTCGTACCTCCCACGCAGCTTCTCGGGCGTCAAGGAGAAAGAAAGGCTCGAACGGCGTACTCAGACGAGTTCCTGGAAATGTTTTGACCACTCTGAGACTGAGAGTGAAGAGTCTAGCCACGCTAAGAGGAAGCCACCAGCCAAAAGTTCCCGCTACAAGGGTCCCACCGGCAAGGGTCCAGCACCACCATCCAAGGGTTCCAGCGGCAAGGGTCCCGCACCACCATCCAAGGGTTCCAGCGGCAAGGTCCTGTGGTAAAGTCGATTAGAGAATTTTTTCAAAGTCCAAATAATAATTTTCTCGATAAATCTGGAACCGAATTATCGAAACTTTTCTCGCCAACGGTTGGATCCCTTTCCCATAATGGCTGGATCACTTTCCCATAACGGCGAGATTCCTTTCCCATAACGGTCGGATCCCTTTCTCATAACGGTTGGATCCCTTTCTCATAACGGTTGGATCCCTCTCCCCCATTAAGTCACTTACTTAAATGACTTATTGGGTGTGTTGAAGTCGATCTCAATTCATGGACGATCGAATGGAAAAGTACCGTTGATCCAAGATCGTTTATTTGCTTGTTCAACAAAACGAATGAAGAAGGGATCAATGGTATCGAAGGCGATGATGATATGGATTGAAATATACTTAAGGTGAAAATACATGGCATGGATCACAATTCCGAATTTTATTTGATTATCGTGGAATAGATCACCGTTTGAATTATACTGGATTTCAGTATCACTTTTGATTTTCTATTGATGCTGCGTAAGAATTTTTACAGGTCATAGGGCTTCCTTCAGATGGGATACTTCTTCTAAATGCTTTTAATTAAGTCTGTGCTGTATGTTGGAAGGCAAGCTTCAAGATGATGATCCAGTAATCTGGTCACACTGATTGTGGATAATCATGTTTACGCCGAGCACCTGTGGGGGGTATCGTTTTACGATTTATCCTATTATATATCCTGGTCGGGTTGGGGTAACGCCCTCCCGGAAGGCCTGAGCTAGCTTAATGCTAGTTGGGCCTTGGACGGATGCTTCGCGGTATCCGTCAGTTGAGGACGGGCCTCTCTCCCTCTACACACCTCTCTCTTGCCGCTCTCACCCCCAGCCGCCACGATGTACGCCGCCACGCCCGAAGTCCCGAAGTCCCGGCATCTTCACTTAGGTACGCTCGCATAATCCTTTGTTCCACGGTGCAAGCAACAAGAGACCCTCCCTGGGTAGGACCTGTTGACAAGATAGACATCCAAGGAATCCAAGCAAGAAACCTATTGCTGGACACCGCCGTCGACTGACCCCAGACCTGCTCCTCCTTTGCCGGTGTGCAAAGGTTCGTGCAGCCTGGACGGCTCTCAGCGCGGCGCATATAGCGCGCGCCGCTTAATGGACCCTGGCGAGAGTAGAGAGAAATGTAGAGAAGAAAGATAACCCGACGCATGCGGAAGTTGAGCCACTTTGGTGGCAAGAAGGCTCGCGTTACGCGTTAACATACATACATACATACATACATACATACATACATACATACATACATACATACATACATACATACATACATACATACATACATACATACATACATACATACATACATACATACATACATACATACATACATACATACATACATACATACATACATACATACATACATAAACTTTAAGCTAGCTCTAGGGGATAACGAAACAAATATAACTCTCTCTTGAAGACTTAAGTCAATAAATTATATGATTTATGAATCAGATTTATGAATTAGATTTATGAATTAGATTTATGAACTAGATTTATGAATCACGAGTTTCAATAGGAGGCCTAGTCGTCTGACGCTCTATAGAGAGTGGTGACAGGAGAGAATAGAACATAGCCGGGCACCCGATCAGATGCAAGTTTTTGGCTTGGCAGGTGATCTATACTCCTCACTTTAATATTTGCGCGACAGTCACCATCCATTGCAAGGATGGCTTTTAAGGTGAAGGTGGCCATTGTACTTATTCTCGTGACGCTAGTATCGTCTTCAAGAGCAACGTCTGATGACGATGTGATTCTCTATTTCCCGGCGTCTGATACGCTGAATGCGGCCCCTGGCTGGCCGAACCGATATCTGAGGTCAACCGAATATTTAACAACGACCAATGAGGGCAACGGCGAAGAGAGGGGAGTCATGCCGGAGATCCTTACTAAAATGGGATGGGAAAAATGGCATGTCGATACCTTGCCGCTGATTCTGAAAGAAAGCGAGGCCGTGCCATTAACCAGAAAAGTAAGCGGGATGAAACTAAGAATTTCTAAAGTCTTGAAGAAGTGGTGGGCTTCTGTCATGAATTATATCTTGCGCAAAGATGATGAGGTCAAGCATCTTGTCCAAAATGTAAATAACGATGACATCAAGTTAATTACAACAACATTAAAAGAGAAACATTTCCAGCGGTGACTCGATATGCAGAGATCTCCAGAAGATATTCACAAGCTTTTGGGACTTCCAAAAGGCCCCGCCCTCTTTGAGAGCCCACTAGTATGGATTTGGCTGGAGTACACGATCAGAGTCGGCAAAGAGAAGTCCGTAGACACCATGAGCTCTCTAAAGAAAATACTCGAGAGCGATGATGCGGTTGAAAAGATGTTTAAGGGTGTGCGTAAGCGCAAGTATTTTGATATGACGGTACCCGTGACGGAATTGAAAATAATTTCTACTTTAGAAAAACAAGGGTATTCTGATGAAAGAATACAGGAAATGCTCAACTATATCCACGCCGCCAAACCAAAAAGCACTTGATCGACCTCAAAGATTGAAGAACCCTAAAGCACTCTGAAGCACCTAAAGGATCTGGACCGAGTTGAGTCTGAAAGCGGTAGGAAAGAGAGGTGTGGTGGTTTGTGGCCATTCTATTTGTTTTGTATTAAGTAATTGCAATTGTCACGTACTTTTAAAGTTTGTCTGATGTGTAGTTAATTTGGAGTTGTCTATAACCTGCTCACTGTAGCGATGAACCCCAACACAGCGTAAATGCCAACAAGCACAGAGATCAATGCTAGGTAAGAATTGAATAAGTCGTCATGCCTAAATAGTTCGCCCTTGGTGATCCTGCTTTTTGGATGAAATTTGTCGTGTTGGTGCGTGATTTGCATAACATTTGAGAAGTAGGCAGTTAAACTGGTCTCAAGCTCTGCTTAGGCTGCTGTGGG
Source organism: Peronospora farinosa (assembly GCA_947646735.1). Lineage (NCBI taxonomy): Eukaryota > Oomycota > Peronosporomycetes > Peronosporales > Peronosporaceae > Peronospora > Peronospora farinosa. Next base: position 83,731 of record CANTFK010000851.1, on the reverse strand, counting down.
CTTGGTGCTGAACATTACAGGCGCTGCCATGCTGCTTCAACATATTGTGGTGCCATCATGGATTTCCTAACGATTTTTCTCATCTGCATCTCAATGCGCTGCACCCAAACGTGTTGTATTTGTATCATAGCGCCATCTTAGCCATGTCCAGAAGCAGGTCAGTGCGTGGTGATCAACGATATAGGCGGCTACATACACAAAAGTATGTGGATGTGAGCCTCAAAGTATGCATGGAACACTATATAAACTGGTCGGAGCATGTACTGGACTGCCAATGGACGTGAAGGCGTATCCGCCAGTACCATCGCCGTCAATATCGATTATGATACTCTCGCTTCCAGCCAGCCAAAAGACCTCGTCTCCTGCCCAGAAGGAAGAAAAATATGAGCAAGCTGAGCAGAAAATTGTTATCACAAGCAGTGGATGATATGGTGTTTCTTTAAGACTATTGCCATCAATAGCAACGAGTCAAAGGGTAAAAGCACCGATTTAGCGAGACCTGGTCGCTCTCAAAAACTACGTCTCGCAAAATGACGACGTTTCAGCGACACGTTCAAGCTGCTGACGGTCAAGTCGTCCCAACAGGAAGATCTGTGCTTGGCAACGCCATTCACTGTGAAATGTATAAAAAAGGAGGGCTTGCATGACAGTGGACGACCTTAAGATTATCAACAAGAAGAAAAGGTGATGAAGAAGTTTTCCAAGAAGTACGAAACTTTTTTGGCCTCCGACATGCTGATCATGCAGATCATACGCTTGTTAGGTCCTGGCTTAACAGGGCTGACAAGTTCCCGACACGCGTGACGTCCAACGAATCGCTCACGGAGAAGGCGGATCAAGTGTGCACTACCATTAAGATTAAGAAGGTGATGTGTCTGAACGTCGCCATTGATCACGTGGCTCTTTTGAGTAGCAGACTGTGGTGAATACGCAGCTAGCTGCAAATTTCTTGGCGTCACTGCTAAAGAAGAACTGGGTAGATCATCAAGGTGCTGTACCTCAAGGCCACATGGGATTCTCCGTGCAGACCTTCTCGTTTGCTACTTGGCTACAGTCCATTTTCTTCTTGTTGATTATCTATAGGTCATTCGTCCACTGTCATGCAATTTGTAACGGGCTTTTACACGACTGTTGTAATAACATACCGAAAGTCTACGGTTGAAGTTTCTATATTGCATATAATGTATTCTTGATACTTCTGTTTAGAGCGGTATTAAGTATGAGCGTTAAGACACGGTATTCGATAATATCGTATCTTATCGATTAGGATTCAATAATCGATTTCGCTGTGCTAAGTACATCATACACAGATATTATGACGACACATCGTTCAATAACGAAGTCTGCATATTATAATTACTGTTAAAGTAATAAATCTTGTGCAGGGTACATAGAGTAGGATTAGTCAAAAAATCTTAATGCATAAATAAAATTAATCCTCATTTGAGTATAAGATCTCAAGTCTCGATAAGACTTGTTCTCTTGTGCACTTCGTGCGTTGGTTCTCTGAAGCTGAAGCTTATTGCTTGTAGACTAAAAGTCTCTCCTAGTTCATCGGAACAGGGTGACTTCTTAGTCGTATAATTAGTTCCTTCGAACTAGGGGCTTTAAGCCATCAACTACAAAATTAATTTTAGAGAATTAACAGGCTTTTAGCCTCTAAAGGCTTCCTCTGACTAAAAGATCCGTGTAGCTCCTTTACAGACGAGAGCTCCTTCGAAGAAAAGGAATTTATCATTAAAGTGACTGCTAAAAGAACTACTGAATGGGCATTAGTGTGTGGCTAAAGATGGAAGAGGGGCTGACAAGACGACGCCGCTGCTCGAGAAAGAAAGCGAGATGGCGCCACTGCACGAGAAGGACAGCAATTGTATGCCACAACTCAAGGAGAAAAAGCGCGACAGTGCCGCTGCATAAGGATGAAAGCGAGGTGGAGATGCCCACAATAGAATCGAGGTGTGACAGTACCTAATGAAGAAAAAGAGTAAGGAAAGTGATCCCGAACCTTGAAGACGTGGGGGATGACCGTAATTTTTATCTGATTATAAGGAAGAGCAACTTATTGAGCTTTGAAGCACTTGACTGTCGTCACAATTCTAGTCATGGAAGCAAGGTCTCCGATGAGATCAGGCACCTTAGGCAGGCGGCCTGTAACGGGCTAAAAGTTACACGGTTCTTTAAGTATCTAAAAACTTAACGGGGAGGCCTAAATGGGTACGAGGTACCTTAGGCCTGCCACTTAGGTGTGGCACATCCATGTGACCCACCCTCGTGAATGTAATATCCATGTATGGATTCACATTCAACGAGGATGCCGTCAGTTGGGACTGGGCGTCATGGTGACGCTTTAGACGGACGTCACCTGCGAGCTTAAATATATTTGAAGCTCGCACGTAAGGATACTCTTCTATAAAGACGCGTATCAAATCTTTGCTTTTTAAACAATCAGAAGTAAGAACTATATTTAGTTTAATCAAAAGTAAATATAAGTCAGTTTTGAATTTACTAATTACAGAAACAGCTTTTGTGACGCAGGTAGGTGCTTGTTCTAAAATTCGTTGCGCGGATCGCTTGAAGCGGCCGGCAACAGTTGGTACTACGCTTTTAAGCGCCTACTAACATACCCACCGCGCACGCGGAGGTAAGACGGTATAACCGCTTCCTCACGCTGCTCGAAGATGTGTGCTTGTAGCATGTGGTAGCTTCTTTCGAAGTGCCCTTTTACACTTGGTAGCACTAGTAGTCCTTCCTACGACCCGTTTCTCTGAGCTGCGTATGAATACGGATGTCCCTCAACGTGGTTAGGGTGATTTTCTCACCTCTCCCAACGTCATAGGTAGTTTGCAGAGCATTTGGGTATTTTGGTGCAGGGACTTGGTGAACAAGACCTGGCTAATCTCCTAAATTGTCCTTCTAAGCAACATGTTGCTCAGTTGAAGCAATTCAAGGCGTTTGTGCTTGGACAGCGTAGAAACGCGTCCGAGGTAAACAGCCAAGCCACAGCTGAGTCCATCAGTAAGACTCAGGATGAGCTTTTGCGCGAGCAAGCTCGGAACCAGGCACTCAACAGATCTGTTGAGACGCTTTCTGCCCGGTCTAATCAGCCAAGGCCTATTTGGATAGACCTCCGAAGTTTGATGGGACTTCTCCACGTACGATGGTTCACTGAATTTTCGCCGTCGAGCAATACGGTATGGCGCAGCTCATCGCAGACGAAACCAGGATGGTGTTGTATGCCATGTCCAACCTGCGTGGCAAAGAGTCATAGTAGGCTTACTATGCGCTTATGGGAAACGCTGATTCGTTTCCATCATGGACGATCTTCAAGTCAAAGATTCACGCCATATACCATCCGCCTGACAATAAATTATTACTTCAGGCGAAATTATTTGGAGCACGACAGGCGAAACGATCTCTGCAAGAGTATGTGCAGGGGATGCGTTTGCTGTCTGCGTCCATTAATGTGAGGCCGATACCGGAATACATTAAGGTGCCTACGTTCATGAATGGACTTAGTAACGGCCCATCGCGTCAGGCCCTTTTTATAAAAGTGCAAGAGACGGTATAAGATGCAATTGATATTGTCATGGAGCAATCCTACAACATTGCCTCGACGACAGCTTATGTAAGCTGTTGGCCGAGAAGTTGGATGCCACTTCAATGGAGTTAGGCAATGCAGACGTGTTCTGTTACAAGTGCGGTAAGCGCGACCATATGATGGCTCGCTGCTATGCCAAACTTGCCACTGGTGCTAAAACACCCGGCATAAAGTCTACCTACCCGATGTGAGGTGCGAAGAACCAGCGTGCACGACGCACGGGTTCAGCACACGTTTCTGAGGCTCCAAAAGTGGAACCGCAACCCTTTTGGTCTATAACACTCGAGTACGCGGATATGAGAAAAGTGATGACCCTTCTCGTTGATTCGGGTGCATCACAAAACCTCGTGAAACTCGCGATTTTGAAAAGAGTCCGGCGATTTATAAGTCGCTTTGACAGGATTACAAAGCGAGAAGAGGCGATTGTTCGTTTAGCGAATGGCGCGTTCGTTAAATCGGAAGGAGTTCAAGTTGAACTCGCCTTCAGTTTCAGTGACTTCTCTTGTAAAGAGAAGTTTACAGTGCTAGGTATGGAGAGTCCGTATGACCTCATCCTAGGCATGCCTTGGTTGGCTAAACACCAACGATGGATAGACTGGCGTACACGCACAGTCGCTAACTTTGCGCAGGACCACCGGAAAGGATGTGCTCTTGCGAGAGGCTGATGTGGCTGATGCTGTGTCCACCACAGTCGAGGGTGCGATGACGGTATGTCGACACCAGGTACTACACAGCTCGTTGAACCTGGAGTAGTTGGAAATTCCCTGACAGGAAGTCAGGTGACACAAATTTCTACCCAGCCCGAGGAGACTGGTGTAGTGAATGGGACAATGACAAGTCGTCATGCGTCCAATGGTCTTGCACAGAGCCAAGAGCCTGTGGCAGTTGATAGTGGGCTGACAGGAATTCAAGCGCCACAAGAACCGGCACAGAGCCATGAGCCTGGTGCGGTTGAAAGGAGTGCGCTGGCTAATACAGCAACGACACCTTCTTCCAGGTCAAAAGTCGTGGAGACTCGAACAACGAGCACCATACGTATTAAGACGATCAAGGGCACGTCGAAACGAGTGACCCTTGGATCATTCTCGGTCCAAGAGGACGGACCTACGAACGAGTTGTTTGAGGCCGTCGAAGACAAAATGCCGGAGGCATCCTCGGTTGAGGTGCTCCAACTTGTCTTGGCATCTGCCGAGGAGATAGTAAATCTCTCGATGATGACGCGGTATCTGTTTCTGTCCGAAAAAAGGAAGGTAAGATCCACGAGATAGTCACACCAGTTACAGAAGAGAACGTGGTGGACTGTTGCTCTTCATCAACAATGGATGAGAGCGTCTTGGAGACCGACAAAAAGAAACGGTTCGCTGCTCAAGGCTGAGATGCTTTGAAGGACAGCCCATTCTATAATGTTTTGTGGAAACACCGTAATGTATTCCAGCAGAAGTGCCGAGCCGCCTACCGGCCGATAGGGGCATCAGGTACGAAATTGACCTGAAGCCTGGCCCCAAGTATTGTGTGACCAGGCAATGGCCGTTGCCGAAGGAACAAGTCGATTACATCGATGAGTTCTTCGACAAGCGAGCAAAGGCGGGGCATGTACGTGAGAGCAAGACGCCTCACTGCAGCCCGACCTTCTGTGTGCGTAAAGCAACGGGTGGATGGCGTGTGGTTTATGCTTATAATAAGCTGAACACGGCCACCATTCCGGCTCAAACGCCGATCCCGCGGAAAGATGTTTTGCTGAGTTTCATGGGAAAGTCAACTATCTTTTCCGCGTTGGAACTGAAGGATGGCTACTATCAGGTTCTCATGCGAGATACCGATGTAGCCAAAACGGCAGTAAGCACCCCAAGCGGTATGCTGTGGGAGTGGCTTGTGATGCCACAAGAGTTGAAAAACGCTCTGACAACATTCAACCGAGTGGTGGCTCACGTGATGCGTCAGCACCGTGCCTACGCGCCCCATTACCTGGACGATGTATTCGTGCATAGTAGGGCGGAGGACAATCTGAGCGCGATAGAGTCGCACAAGCGTCATTTAGACGCTGTGTTGCAGACTCTGGGTGACGACCAACTATACGTGAACTTGCAAAAGTGCGTAATAGATGTACCCGAGATACCTGTACTGGGATGCATAGTCGGTACACATGGTGTACGAGCAGACCCAGAAAGGTAAAGCTATCAAGGGATGGTGAGTCCCACGACACGTGAAGGATCTGCGCCAATTCCTTGGGCTCGCTAATTACTTGCATAAATACAGCAAGAATTATGCGGAGCAGACTAAGCCATTGTCTGATCTTTTGAAAAAGGATACAGAATGGACTTGGTCAAAGGAGCAAGAAGATGCATTCACTTCAGTGAAGCAATCTCTTGTAGAGGCACCGGTCTTGGCATTGCCAGACGCGGATAAGCCCTTTAGCGTCGTCTGCGATGCAAGCAATTTTGCAATCGGCAGCGCGCTCATGCAGAAGTATGACAGCGGCGTTGACCGTGTCATTTCGTATCAATCTCGGCTTTGGAGCCGCAAAGCTAAACTACCCTGTGCATGACAAAGGGGCTACTTTCAATTAAGTATGCCCTTGTAAAGTTTCGGGTGCACCTCTTGGGCACCGGACCTTTTGTGGTTTATACGGATCACGCATCAATGCGGACCGCTATAAATTCACCTCACCTCTCGCCTAGAATGGCGAGATGGCTAACATTCTTCTCTGAATTTAATTTCAAAGTTGAATATAAGCCGGGTAAGTCGAATGTCTTGGCTGACGCATTATCGCGCAGACCAGACTTCGAGGCAAGACACCAGGAAAGTGTGTCTCGTGCGAAAGCACAAGTTGAGTCGTCAACATTGGCAGCCATGTAGGCGTACCATGTGACGAGCTCAATGGCCTCCGATATCCAGGAGTGTTACAGTCATGACGAACATTGTCGCCTGCTGTTGGATCATTTTGGTGGACGAAAGGTTACCCTTCCGTCGCACCTCAAAGCGAAGCTTAAATCGCTTTAGTTACAGTGATGGCCTGTTATGGCATCAACTGTCACCCTGTGATCCCTTGAGAATCTATGTCCCTCATGACACAGATCTTAAGCTGATGATACTTCACGAGTGCCATGATGCGCCATCTAGCGAGCACCTGGGTCATGAAAAGACATTCTTACGAGTGTCAGAGGAATTTTGGTGGCCCCATGGGTGGCCAACTATATTCGCTCTTGCGAAGAGTGTCAGCGCATAAAGCCTGCACCTTCGAACAGTGCGCCACTGAAGCCACTGCCGATTCCAACTGAATGTTGGAAGTCGGTCAGTTTGGACTTCATGTTTGGCTTACCGCCTGACCATAAAGGCAGGACGGGGATCGTCGTCTTTGTAGACAGACTGAGAACGATGGTGCATTGAGCACCATGTAGCACCAAGATCTCATGAAAAGAGGATTCCCTCTTGTTCCTGGATCACGTGTATCGACTACACGGGATGCCCGGGTTCATAGTATCGAGCTGGAATACGCGTTTTACGCTGAGTTTTTGGCGTCATGTGTTTGAGCTGCTGAAAAGAAAACTCCACATGTCAACCGCTGATCATCCTCAGACCGATGGTCAAACAGAACGGGCCAATCTAGTCGTGGCGGATGTGTTGCGTACCGTAGCGACTCCTAGAGAATGGAGCAAGCAATTGCCATTCGTGGAGTTCGCTATTAATAACAGTATTCACGCCAGTACGGGTGAAACACCGTTTTACATTAACGGACTGCGCCATCCCCGGACGCCAGTCTCGTTTGTGCGCAGCCCGAGTCTTAGTGGGGTAGGGCCCCTCACTCAGCTCAGTGCAAATGCCAAAAGAGGACAAAGTTGCCCTAGTGGCACTTCTAATCTAGCAATAGTCAGGTGTCAATAAGGGGGTACGGCAAGAAATGCCAGTGCTACACTATAGTGTTATCAACAGCGTCGACCCACGACCGACCTCTTGGGGGTGTCATAGGAGAGCTGGATGCTAAAAGCGTGAGCGAAGCTCAGCGCTTTGTGGATGAGCGATTAGCCATCACACGTAAAGTCCGTGACGCGATGGCAAGCGCACAGGACAAGCAAAAACAATATGCAGACCAGCATGGTCGCAAAAACAATGAACACTTTAGTGTGGGGGAAAAAGTGCTATTAAGTACTGCTACCCTACCTAAAGATGCAATTTCTGTACTACCTGGTGGTACTACTAAGCTATTGCCCCGATTTATTGGGCTCTTTACAGTGGTTGAAGAAGTTGGAGACCTAAATTATAGGCTCACTCTCCCACCGTATATGAAGACACACCCCGTATTTTACGTGGGTCGTCTGAAACGGTATGTTGATCCAGAAGAGATCACATATCCACATCGGTCTAACGAGACCGATGGTGACGTCGACTGTGAGTCGAGCGTCGCGGCCAATCAGGCGACGAGGAAGCCGAGAGGCTCCCCGTATACGAACGAGGCGATAGAGGACTCGGTCGATCGAGAAGGACTCCACGTTTGACGCGGGTATCTCGTCACCAATCGCTCATGTAAGATTCAAAAGAAGTCTTCAGGCGGTCATACCCCTGAAGATCCCTCGTATTCTCAGCGCGCAGATCCAAGACAGTCGCTGCGCTGAAGCGAAAGGTGGCCCACCTTTCTCTTCAGCGCAGCGATCTCCGCCTGCGAATGAACGACAACAGGATAGGCATCCGCGAATAGTTAAGCGTAATCGCCGCTCCTATCGGGCGCCACCTGTGTTGGTAGATGCGGGTGGGCACACACGCTTCCTTGTTGAAAGGTTGTTGGCCCACCGCCATGTGAAGCATAAGCTTCAGATTCTTGTCTAATGTAAAGGATACCCGAAGAGTTTTGAATCTTAGAACCGGTTGACGCTTTGCGTATCGACGTTCCTAGGCTGGTGAGTGCTTATGAGCAAAAGCATCAGCTGCAATCGCTCTGCTAAGTCCAGATGGACTAGCAGGGGCGGCGTGATGAGAAGGAGTTGGGGGTTTGTTATCACCCAATATCGCCCTTGCAAGCGTCATAGCGAAGTTGATTTGCTGCGACCGCTGTTTCACTGCATCTACATGCGGTGTTACACGGCGCAGGAACTCTGCTTCGTATTTGTCGGTTGTTTCGTTATAACGCAACACGACGGGGATAGGCAAAGCGCGACCTCGTGCTTTGCCCTGTCTTTTACATGATGGAAAGATGCTGAAGAGCTTATTAGCGTCAATAGTGGCACGCTCTAAAAGCGTCGCACTATTACCACTCGAGCGTGACCACTCGGATGGTGGTGGCATTACTGGCAATCCACCCCTCACGTAGCCGCCCTCACGATGACGTGATAGTGATGCCGACTTTAAAGTCGAAGGGGCTTTGTGATCGCCCTCACCTGAGTTGGGCTCTCCTTTTTGGATTGTCAAGACATCAGATGTAGGGTTAACAGAAGCAACGAATTTGAATCGCCGACCTGCTGTTGAGTCGCGGCTTTTTTCTTTCGAAGCAGCGCGCTCAGTTGTGGTCGATGCGCTTGTTGGCGCAGACGAAGAGGCATGACCCTTGCTGTCAGGAAGAATGGAAGATTCCTAAAGGTTGGGTGTCTTAAATGATGGGGACATATGTCCCATCAAGGCACTGTGCTAATTATCACTTTGAGGTCATGGCAATGGCGTGCTCTCATTGTAGTTAACAAGGAGAGACACACAATAGTGGGATGGACCAGTGTTCTCTTCTGACAAGCTGACATTAAATGTCGGTCTTCTAACAGAGACACTTAGCGACGGCTGCGAGGTATCGCGGCGCGTGCGCTTTGCGTTGATCTGCATGGGCGCCTTTGCAGATGACCCATCAACCTTTTCACGTTTCGGTGGTATCTTCTCGTTTTAAATATATTTCATAAACTGTAAAAAATGTTCAACAAAGGGGGATGGTGTAACGGGCCAAAATTTACACAGTTCGTTAAGTATCGAATACTTAACGGGCAGGTCTAAAAGTCGTTGCGCGGATCGCTTGAAGCGGCCGGCAACAGTTGGTACTGCGCTTTTAAGCGCCGACCAACACCACCACCACGCACGCGGAGGTAAGACGGTATAACCGCTTCCTCACGCTGCTTGAAGGTGTGTGCTCGTAACACGTGGCAGCTTCTTTCGAAGTGCCCGTCTACAAGTAGTATCGCATGTTTCTAATCACGTGCACTTTTCCATGATGAATGATTATTCTTTAGCAGCCTCTACATGCTCTTCTTACGCCTACACATTTCCTCCTTTACCCATTTATACCAATTCCCTGTAGCCTATAGCAGTTGAGAGTGCACATTATCTTCTGCAATTAGTAATTGAGTATCTACCCCAAAATTGCGATTTTTTTGAGTAATTTATCAACATTTAAGGTTAAGTCCAATTTTGTATTATCCGTCACCAAATTCGACGAAATATCCACAATTTAACCAAAAAAAATAAAAATACATCGATATATTATAAAAGACCCAAAAAAAACGAAGAAAATAATGAGATCACAAGGTCAAAAGGTGGTTACGTCCGAGTTTTAAGACCAAAAATAGCAGAAACGGCGGTCACAAATTTCTTTGGGTGTACGTGATCGAGAGAAGAAAAAAATAGGTTACAGATGAATCAGATGTTTAAGCAGGCATTGTTTCAACAGACGGCATTTTCCTTGGAGGAATGAAGGTCTTGATGGGACGAGGTAATTTGCCGTGTCTTGAACCCTTGAGTTTAATGACTGGGTGCATTTCATAGACGGTGTTGGCGTCAAGAGATACATTTGCAAATAGAAGCGAATTTGTAGCTCCCTTCTCTCAGAGTAAGATGAAGCTGGTACAATTAGCTCGTGCTGAAGAATCTAGAGGACGATATTTAAAGATTGGTGCCAATGGGTTAAGTGTTATGTGGAAATGTCAGGATATTGCACGATGGAATGCGTCATGCTCAGAAGCTGGACGATGAATACACTGACGTCGTGATGCAGGGACTTTTTTGACCGACTTAACTGCAACACTATCTATTGTAGTATAATAGACAATGCAGACAACGACTGCGTTATCAAGGCGTTTTCTTCGGTGTTTTATTTTGGGAGACATCTCATTGCTTAGTGAAGACAGTGATGGATCAGGTGTTTGCGAGCATGATGTCCATTGGCGTGTACTACCCTACCAGTTTTGTTTCGTGGATGAGGTGTACCAAGACAAAGACGATGAAGTAACAAAATCACGTGTGTATCACTCGGATCTAGTTGCTTCAGTGCAGCCTATTTTGGAAGTTGTGAAAAATTCGCAAAACACTGAAGACATTTAGGTCGAAGCCCATGTGCTTACTCAAGAACAACGCGGCTATGATTCTCTGGGACTACGAAGACGAGGACTCGCTGCATCTGATGCCAGTGGCGCTCCTGGGAGTACGACAATCCGTCGCAACGTTTGCGGTGGAATAGTCATTCGTCGTGAGCTTGGCACTTGCATGCTTTCTGTTCGGCACGTATCGATTAACGGCTACTGTCCTCCAAAGACGTGGTAGGTGGCATGGAAACACTTGACGCTGAAGGAGGCTCGATAAATCGTATCACGACGCATTGGACTACCAGACGACGGGAAGTTCCAAGTCCAAGTCAAGAATTTATCCTACCATTACTTCTTCGTTGTTCCCACAACATTCTTCTTCTCTTGTACATTGTATTCATATGTAAACAAGTATTCATCATGAAAAAAAAATGATTGTTATTTATCGAGAAGAAACTCTCTATTTCCAATCTCCTGAACTTCCACCCTAATTCATCGCTCCAATCAGAGCGACAGCAACAATAGCTAATAGAATAGCAGGAACGTTGACTTGAGAAGCAGCAGAACTGCTTTTAGTAGTCGGTGCCTTGTCATTTCCTGACGTGCCAGCATTAACATCATGATCCGGGTCAGTTTTCGAATCTTGAACAGTGTACGAGTCCGCAATGCCCACTCCAGCAGCATTTCGTTCCTTGACAGTTTCCAATATCTCCTTCGGACAAATGGACGAACAGTTAAAGCGCTTGGCTGCAGCCAATTGCTTTTTCGCAGCATCATTCTGAGCAATACACGACATACACGTGTGACAAATCGAAGCCGGTTCCGTGGCTTTTGAATTAATTTCCTTGAGACAATGGAGCTTTTCGGCACAAATGGGTCCTTCTTCATTCGACGTCGAAATGTACCCATAAGTGTCAGCACATTGCAATTGGTCATTGCATTCCCCAAATTGGGCAACCGTGCCCGATTTCACGTTCGGACTGACGGAATTTTGGCACTTTTTCGCATCTTCCGGTTTGCATTCACACATTTTCTTTTCTTTCCCATTTTGCATCCCCTGAGACACGCACTCGAGTTGATACCCATTAAGTTCAGCACAGTCGTCGTCATCACAGCCCAAGCTTAAAAATTGGAGCACACATTTATCCGGATTGTATTCCGTCCCCATAAAGGCAGTTGTTCCGCTTGTAGCTTGTACAGTCACACCATTTGTGCCGACAGACATGGTAAGATCTTTACTATCATTGTCGGCCAAAGTGAGCGTCACGCCAAGAGCTGCAAAGAAGAAGGACTGGAAACCCATGAGGAAAAGGTATAGAGAAAACAAATGGAGAAGAGAAGGACCTCGCAAGCAAATCAAAGAATGAACGGCTAGAGCATAAACAACCGTTTCGTAGGTCTAAGGCAGCTGTCCTGTCTCTTGTTGCACTGAATGATGACGTAATTTTTCCAGACTGGCTTTCTGTCAAGCTGATCGAAGCAAATTTTCCAGGACGAGATTAGGTCAGTTTTAGGTTCATGATCTTGAAGTTTGTATATGAAAAGCTTACGAGGTAGCGATGGGTTGTCTCGTTTATAGTATTTATTGGGTACAGAGATGGGAATTGATTGATAGGCATAGAGCATCTATGGTTGATGTTCATGTCGAATGGACGATAGGTTTCCTGGAAATCCGTCTAAACTTTCTCGGCTATGCATCGGGAAAGGCACAATATCGTAGGTTCAAGTCTGGTCTCTGAGAATTCGAGAAGATTCTCGGGTACTTTCAGCGCGTCAGCTCGGTTCAAACATCGACACGAGTAGAACCCTTCGATGAGGTGAAACGACGAACTCGAGCTTATTCGACGATACATTCAATGGTAATATGCCATTTTGATCTAAAGCTGACTCTAGATCTGCTTTGAAAAGCATCTACTGTGGTTATTGTCAGTGTGTAGGCCGTCTGAAGCCTTCTTGAGACATTGTACTTATGCGCTCTCTAAGCTCAAATACTTGGATGGGCACCTGATCCTGTGAATGTCCATATGATTGATTGCTTGTTTATACTTTTTTTAGCGATGCAGCTTCCTTTTCACTTTAGCTTTGTATCCAGCGTCTTATCCCTTGTTATGATGCTTCAGTGGAGATGGTGGTAGGCAGACCTATACCCTAAAGGCTGTCCAAGTCTCATTAGCTGCGACAAACGGATATGAACGTGCCTCATGATAAACAAGCGCAAGTTTATGCAGCATGACTTTTTGCAAGCTGAATGCGTTGCAATAAAGTTACACGCTCCGCTACTTGCCTTTGTAAACCTAACAGGAACGGTCCTAAAAGTATTTGACCTTAAAGCTTCATTGAGGCTACCGCGTGGTACAATACTCGGAGCGTGAAATCAGATCTCGTGTAGGTCCAGTGGTATTAAGCATCTTCACTACTTTATCGTCGTGTAGCATTTTTCTGTCTAGACACTGCATGTTTAATCCATTGATCGTCGACAATACTGTCCAATTTCATGATCCTCGAAACGACGAGATCGGGTCAAATCACTAGTCATGCAATTTCACTAAAATGAGGAATATATTTTAGTAAGCTCGCAAAACTGAGAAGGGCAGGGATGTACGACATCTAAGATGGGGTGGTAGTAGGGGATCTAACGAATACTATCATTAGGCAGAGCCATGACCTCACAATCCTTTAATTTTCGTCTCGAATAGGTGTATTCGTAAAATAACTATAGTAGGAATTAGGAATTAAATAGCGCAAATTTTCTTACATCTGGGTTTTTCTTACAAGCGATATTATAAAGTAAAGGTCAGTTTTTCTGCTGTTGAACATGACAAAACTAACGCCCAGGTGTTAGTTTAACAAGATTAGCATACTTAATCTCATTCTTCACGACGGCAAAAGTTGCCAGTCTCGCTGATCTCCTAAATACGCCCTGATAAAAGATTTTGACTTACTTGAGCGACAAAAAAATACTCAATTACCAAAACCTACGTTATATGTCCTCGTTTACACCGCAAGGGCTTAACTCTTTGTCGAATGTAATTTTCCTGCTAACGTCTTAACTTTTGGCAACATTGCTCCATTGCCTCATAACGGGAGGCTTTAGAGAGGACCTAATCTTATAGGACCATTTTTAAAGTGACAACCTTTGGCTAGCAAAGGAGTCTTGGTAGCACAACGGTCAGTGGCTTGTAAAGGAACCGCTGGGGATATGTGCTCAGCATATCCAAAAAAATGAGAAGTGAGGAAGCTGCAATGATGATCAACGATCATGTTTGAGATGCTGAAGCATATAAAGTAGAGGTCGACGAATTTACATAGAAGATGTAGTTTGTCTCTAGCGCCAAACGAGCAGCGTAAAAAATCACCGTCAATGTGACAGTCTGCACTGATTTGTCTCCACTTTTCATGCAATGCACTCTTGAATGACACGCAATCGCAATGCACGCCTTGTAAGTAAATAACGCAGCACTACGGTCCAAGGACGCACAACTTATAATAAGCACAACTCATGACGAGTGAAAGCACATAAAGTTGATCAAACGGTAAATGCCTTGCGTGTTTGTTGCGTTAGCTTGGAGACGCTGGATGGCGTTAGCTTGGAGACGCTGGATGGCGGTAGTATTGCAAACCACAAAAACCTTTAAGCGAACAACGCAGTCAGTATATGAATTAGCTCGCTCCTTCGACAAGTTTTTCTTTTATCAAAGTGAGGTCGTTGAAATACTTCTGACAGTGAACAATGTCGTATATTTTTTTACCGTCATGCATCCTTAGTGCAACTCCGTAAGCTTAATCGTTAAGGTTCTTCCATACCCCCTACACGAGTCTTTCCTCACCCGTTGACGCGCTTCATCGGTAGTGGGCCTTGCCGATTTAACAGGTGGTTGCAATAGCCTGTCTAGGACGGCATTCATGTTGGTCACGCAATTCAAACTCAGTTGAAGTAACTGGTGTTGGTGATTGAAGCAAGTGGTCGAGTCAGCTGGTGTCGCAGAACACTATAATGACGCCTGCTGATCACATCGACGGAGCCTAATGACGTTGTATTCACCTCCACGTTCCCGAAGCGCGTGTGACCTCTCCTTAACCTTGGCCTTACGATGAGGGATGGAATCCGTATCTGTCCGCTGGCTCTGCAAAGGAATCCATGTCTGTCTGCTATCTCTTGACACTGTCTTCCTATCTTAAAGTTTGATGATAATCAAAATGTCGATTAGTGCTTATGACTACAAGATATCTGTAAGCTTCTACTAGAGCTACATCAGTCTTCTCCTCGCTGGCTCACGCTGCTGGCTCGAGACGTCAGGCTTCACGAGAGACACTCCGCAAAAAAACCGGGTATCCAGCCGGGGTGCAGCCAGGACGCTAAGTTCGCAAAAAGCGCTGGGTACCACTCCGATCATGCCCGATGAGCCGCTCACGCATTTGAGTTGGTCCGATCAAGTCACGTTTTAGGCAATTGCGACAATGATATTGTGAGATTGTGCATGCGCTTAACTCGCTTTCCTTCGTTTAAGGGAGGGAAACGATGGTGCAAATTGTTTGCATTGTCTCTCACGTTTGTAAATTCTCTTCTCTTTTAAATTTGCGCGACAGTCATCACCTATTGCAAGGATGGCTTCAAAGGTGCAAGTAGCTATTGTACTTATTCTAGCGACGCTAGTTCCGATCGGAAGAGTAACATCTAATGCCGATGTGATGCTCCATTTTCCGGCGATTGATACGCCGAATGCAACCCCTGGCTGGCCGAACCGATACCTGAGATCAACCGAATCCTTGACAACGACCAATGAGAGCAACGCCGAAGAGAGAGGATTTTGGTCGGAGTTCGTTGCCAAAATGGAATGGGGAAAAAGGAACGTCGATATTTTGCCGTTGGTCAAGGAAGAAAGCGAGACCGTGCCGTTGATCACAAAAGAGAACGAGAAGGTGAAGGCGTCTGAGAAAAAAGAAAGAATATATTAAGCGATAATCAAGCCTTAAAGACGTCGCAAAAAAAGTTTATCTTGCGCGAAGATGACGAGGTCAAGCGTCTCGTCAAGAAGATGGATAACATCAAGTCAGTTACAACTATACTGAAAGAAAAATACTTCCAGCGGTGGGTCGATGTGAGGAGATCTGCGGAAGAGATTCACAACCTTTTGGGGCTACCAATAGGACCTGCCCTCTTAGAGAGCCCACTTGTATGGATATGGCTGGATTACGTGATATGTATCAAACGAACGTCCAACTTTGAGGAACCTATTGCCTTTTTCGTGAAAATGTTCGGCAACAATATTGAGGTCGCAAAGATGTTTGAGGGTGCGGAAAAGGTTTTTATGGATAAGGATCATGGGCTGGGGAGATTGAAAGAGGAGTTCTTGCTTCAGTGGCTCAAGTATGAAACCGATTGGGACAACCTCTTGACGAATCTTGAACTGGCAGGTTTCACCAACGATAAGATCCTGTATTATAAGACGTTATACGATCAGTTTAACTACTTGTAATACGGCACATTTAAAGCACTTGAAGAAGCTTAAGCACTTGAATCAGCTGAAGAACCTGAACCTGGACGAGTCTGAGAGCAGTGGACGAGAATGGTGCTGATTTGTGGCAATTCTATTTGCCTTTCAATAAGAATTTGCAATTGTTACGTCCTTTTAGAGTTTGAATTACGTGTAGTTCATATGGAGTTGTCTTTAGACGTGACATAGGACACAACAGGCGCACAGTGAGACCGACTACCACGTCCCGCTTGCCCCGGGGGACTGACTGCTAGCATAGCCACATTCACGCACAAGTTTTTATTTTCACAACACAGCTTTGATCTGAGACCACATGCCAGGCATGTCGCTCAATTTAGCTTAGCATAGGAACGCTTACCGATTTCACTGCACTGGTCCCGGCATTGGTGTTTTAGCAGATCAGTTGCAGTCAAGTGTGAGTTGTCGCTCTCCATTTGCCTCATAATCTGTG
The DNA here is from genome assembly GCA_947646735.1 of Peronospora farinosa. Lineage (NCBI taxonomy): Eukaryota > Oomycota > Peronosporomycetes > Peronosporales > Peronosporaceae > Peronospora > Peronospora farinosa. The sequence goes on along the minus strand of CANTFK010000851.1, from coordinate 66,919 downwards.
CCGACTTGAAGGCCAAAATAACTGTCATGTTGCCAACGTCTCGGATGTCACCCCTCGCGTAGAACGACGACGACCGTCGTAATTTCGCTGAGCATTATTTCGCAAGCCCCAGTGACCACAAGCAGACGCGGGCAGTCATGTTTGTTTTGGTGATAGGTAGCTCGGTGGTGTCGTGTGGATATTTTCCACCTAAAGCTGACATTCACGTCCTCATTACTAATGGTGATTTTCTGACGGTTGGGAGTGCAAGGATAAATAGCTGGAAGATGGACGGCTTCTTTGACCAATCCGTTCGTAAGTCTTGAGATGTTTCTGTTCGCAATACGTACATTAGTGCTAGCAGTGCGAAGCACCGACGTCAATAAAGTGACAAAGATACTTTTTCTTCAGTATAGTATAGAATTGAAAACCTTGGCTTATCGAGAGAGTCAAGAAGCAGAGACAAATTTTGGGATTGATCGACGTTGACCTTTTGTTCTGAAGTACTTTGTAGTCGGTAGTGGGTATGCGTTGTCTTGAGTTTCTCAAAAAAAAAAGTGTCGGTCTTGAGGTAGGATCCTGGAAACTCGCCAGCAACATACAAGCAGTTAAATTACGTAGTGAGGATCGGAGCTGTTCCGTCATATTCTCGATAGCAACCTTTTCCAAGACGGCAGGATCACTGCGCTTTGCAGAGCATTAATGCCTTTGCGACCTCCCGTACTTGAAGTTGTCCGTCATTCATTTGTAAAATCTGCCAACTTGGTAGTCTCGTTAGCCAACCACTCGACCACTTCGGCATACGCCGTATGATCTGACATGTGTTGTATTAAAATGAGGAATCACGCGTCTACAAGTACGCCCGCTTTCTCGTAACCTGAGTTGCTAGCCAACTTGGTGAATCAGATTGTATTAAAGTAAACGGACAGAACGGCACAAAATTGTCAGGAAAGTTGACGATGCAATAGCCGGCGCTGGTGGAAGTAATAAAGCTCTATCGGCAATAGCCTTACGAACGTTAATAGCAATAAGCTCTAGCAGGTCGAGCAACTAGGCTGACACCCTGTAATCGTCCAGCCTAGACGCGTTGATAGACCGCCTTCAGCACATTTGACGTGTTCTCGTCGTCTTCAAGGTATTTATGACGACCACCTTGTTATAGGATATCTACCTGCAGCAGTTCTTGCTTCATTTCCAAAAGCTTCATCATGCGTGTTGCTAATGCGCTGCATTAGCATAATTGGAAAGAACTCTACCCGAGCAGCTTTTCTAAACTTTTTGTATAGGCCCGAGTGCGATGCAGCAAGTGGGATTCTTAAAGAAGCTGTACATGCAAGGCAACTAGCTTATCACGCAGCGAAAGAAGGTGAAGGGACAAAATGCGGCATCGTAGAACTTCAGTCTGCGAGTCACAAATATTTACGCCTTACATGCAAACTTGCTAAAGATCTTTACATAATTAATGACTGGCAAGGAAGGCGTGCCGTGCTCAATGGTGTTTCACACACATTGCGACCGCTTGAAATATCCATTTTTTTCTCGCTTTTATCCTATCCACTCGTTTTATAGCATCGAAACGGGCCACAAAACCCGCGGGCCGCAATTCTCGAGATAAAACCATAGATGTAATCCAAGTCACGGCCCTGCGAAATCAGATTCCACTTCAAGGTCGATTCCCCGCGCTGTTGACTGGACACTCCCAAGATCCCCCTCCTCCGCACCTCCTTTTGCGCAACTATGGACGAGGAAGTGGTGCTAGGCTACACCGCCGCTATTGCAGCCGTCTTCTTCTTTGGAACGTGCTACGTGCCAGCAAAGACGTACGCCACCTACGGTGAGGCACACAGATAATATCCACTTGTTTATCTATTTTAGCTCACCCTTCGGATTTTTTGACGCATGGTGTGGTACACGTAATCTAAACTTTTTAAAACAGATGGCATTATTTTCCAGTGGTTTATGGTACATTGTACCGTATCTCGTCATACAAAGGTAGCCATTAGTAATTTATCTGATATGTCTGTTCGTTACAGTGTTCCGGGATCTTAATGGTGGGTATCGCCTGGGGTCTTTTAAGCAACAACTGGTCGCAGTATTCCCATTCAGGCATGTATACATTTCCAGAAGGACTCCTGGGTGGATCTTTATTCGCTATTGCCAATCTATTGATTCCTACAGTGGTCAATACCCTCGGCCTGGGCGTGGGCTTCATGCTTTGGAACGCCACCAACATTACACTAGGCTACTGTGTTTCAAGACTCGGTCTCTTTGGCATGGCACCTACGATCCCTTCCATGCCATGGGTCAGTCTATTGGGCATCGCCTTTATGCTGGCTTCCATTGCTGTCTACGGCACCATTAAGCCAACGTTGAAAGCAGCCAAGAAGGCCAAGGAGCCCAAGATTCTAGACGACGGAGACGGGCAGGAATCAGACCTTAAGGTGCACTGGGAGAGTCTGGGTAGTACCAATAGCTTGAACAGCTCCGTTGGAGAGAGCTCGCTGTTGCTGCCACAATTTTCGCCTGACGCAGATCTTGCGAATGTGTTGCTGGTTCGACGCGAGTCACTTCAAGAAGCACTCATGCACCCAGAGCTCCCGAATTTTGGACCATACATGATGCCGAACATAGTGGGAGAACGTGTGGAATTGGCGAACGCTGGCGCTGAGAATACGCGCAAGGCTTTTGGTATGGCGATTGCGCTGCTGGTGGGCGCTTTCTTGAGCTGCTGCCTTGTGCCGTTTGTGAATTGGAAGGGTCGCTGCCATCCATCCGATCCTGCGCTCAGCAGCCCTATTGTGGAAACGTGCAACCCACTGAATTTTGTTTTTTCGCAGTGTTTGGGCATCTACTTGACCAGCACGATCATTTTCCTGCTCTACTCGCTGTTCCACCGATTCGTGCTGAAGCGCTCAATGCCTCGTAGTGTGATGCGCCCGGCTTATATTTGTGGTGTGCTGTGGGGAATCGGGTTGTGTGGCCAGCTCTACGCTATTGGCGCGTTGGGTTTTGACCAGATCTTTCCCATCTGCTCCATTGGCCCCGCGATGGTCTCGATGCTCTGGTCAGCTGGCTATTTCAAGGAAATTCAAGGCAAGAAGAACCTCCACACGTTGGCGCTAGGCACAGTCTTAGTTCTTATTGGTACAGGACTGCGAGCCATCTCCGTGTAAAGAAGCGCTGAAACTACAGTGAAGCTGACTTTATCCAGGCTTTACGCTATGGTGTCGTTGACAACGGGCTCTAACTCGCAGGCGAGCACTGTTATGCCAAGTTTTTGCTCGCTGGCTGCGGCTCTGCTTTACGTCAAAAGTCTTAGGTACGCTAGATCGACAACTTCGGTTGTGTGTTTGTTTATATCGTGAGCAGCAACAGCATCGCGAGCAAAGCAATCAAGGGCGGGAGCAATAACTCTCGTGGTATTGTTCCTAAGTCGAAAATTAAATGGTTCACGTTCACAGTTTCTGCTGTGGTTCGCAATTGTAGGGGGAACATTCAGGGTGCTTTTGACCCGCACTAGAGATTTGTCAAGCTTTGGGATCGCATGAATAGGACAACAATACTTCATAGCGTTCGAGCATAAAGCGATTGATCAGGTGTTCACGCTGTTCGTGCTCGTGAAAGTGTTTGCTGTACACTCGTGCCTGCTACTGTGATACTTTACCGTACCTTCAGCAGCGCCGTCAGTAAGCTTGGACCGACTGTCACAAGCCTATCCAAGCGTAGTGGCAAAGCTACTGCGATGTGCTACCGACAAGCATTAGAAGTGCATATCAACTAGCTCATGCAATGCACTGTCCTTCATCTAGCCTCGGGTATAACAACTACAGGCGGTTGAGCATCGAAAGGTTGTGGCTCCTGTAACATGCTAATTCTTGCAACTCTCAAACTACCGAGTCCGTATTTTTTAAGGTACGATGCCAATATCTTCAAGTCCCATCATCATTATTTCAGCATGTGATTGAGTACCAACCACCGTTTAAGATAGCGTCAGCACTTTAAACGAACCAACCTAGGAAATGTCACCGATGAAACATTACTTTAACAGGGACTAGGAGCTTACAGTAGCTTAAGCCTTGACGAAAGCAGCGAAGCATCATCTGGATGTACTTGCGACGTGAAAAGAATTACCTGAGGCACAAGTTGGCAAGTCAAGTCGTCGCCGATGTACATTTAAACGAAATGGAAATGTGCTAATTTATGATGATGTGAATGCTTCAAGTATCGAAAAGACGTTGACATAGATAAACGGCATGTGTGATTCTCTAACCAATGCGGACGTCTGCTCTACAACTTCATATCATACTTGTATTGGGTATTTCGCATTAAGAGACGAGCTTTTCTGTAAAGTGAGACAAGATACCAGAGCTATAAACAACAATCGGCATAGGAACGTTATTTAAGGTAAGGTTTTCATAGTCAATTCTTCAATACGGAATGTCTATAATGTCAGTAATGACGTGTCAATTACCAGCTTTACTAGTATTGTCCGTGTAAGCATTAAAGTCATTATCGATCTTACAAACGGTCGTTCTAGAACAAGCACGATCAAACTTACGGAATTGTTACATCTGGTTCTAAGTCATATTATTGAACCAAGTCTGTGAACAAGTTTGCTGTTTGTGAGTGACAATACAGTATGCCGTCGCCATTATGCAACAAGTGTTGGTCAAATAGTTGAAGTTGTGTACAGTTTGTGTATTGCTGGCCACGTGGCTGGATAGACGAGTACGTACAGTACCCATCGTCAACTTAGTTACTGCAGTTATTCATATCCTGTTCCAACTAATACTTGTATATACCGCTTCAATATATATTAATGCCTATTTACAACTTGCAGCACTTTATAATCTTGCTATAACCTATTCACACTATCCGTTGCTTATATCGTCCTCTCGTCCTACCTTTCTCAAATTCGTACTTAATCCATTTGATCGTACACGTGGCGATCCGACTTCGAGTGAAGGTCGTATTATCATCATTCGAGAATTTGCACTGGATTAAGCAAGAGCTCATTTTGACCAACACTCTTCTTTCAATACAAAGATGCTGACTAAACTAGTGGTTGCACTAGGCGCTGTCGCCGCGGCAATGGCTGAAGCCAAGACATTCTTTCACGAGACATTCGATGACGCTGATTGGGAAAGTCGGTGGATTGCATCTACATGGAAACCAGCAGCAGAAGTGGGCAAGTTTGAACAAGTCGTGGGCAAATACTATACGGACGAGAGTGACAAGGGCATTCAAACGAGTGAGGACGCCCGTTTCTACGCACTCTCGGCCAAGTTTGACACGCCATTGAACAATAAGAACAAGAATTTGTACCTGTCTTATCTGGTACAACACGAACAGAAACTAGACTGTGGTGGTGCGTACATTAAATTATTGCCTGCTGACTTGGACCAAGCGACTTTTGGTGGCGAGTCGCCATATTCGATCATGTTTGGACCGGACATTTGTGGCAGTACAAGAAAGACACATGCAATTTTGAACTATGCACGTCCAGGAAAAGACGCTGTGAACATGGACCATGAAGAAGACATTCGTGCAGAATCTGACTCGGATGCACATGTGTATTCGTTCATATTGAAGCAAGATAATACGTACGAAGTAAAGATTGATGGCAAGAATATTAAGAGTGGTGAATTGGCCAAGAACTGGCCATTTCAGCCGTCGAAACAGATCAAGGACCCGGAACAATCGAAACCGGAAGATTGGGTGGATCTGAAGCAGATCCCGGACCCAGAAGACAAGAAACCGGAAGATTATGATAATATTCCCAAGACAATTCCTGACCCAGATGCTGAGAAGCCTGAAGACTGGGATGATGAAGATGATGGAGAGTGGGAACCTGCGATGATTGAGAACCCTGAGTACAAGGGAGAGTGGAAGCCCAAGATGATTGAGAATCCGGAGTATAAGGGTGAATGGGAGCATCCACTTGTGGACAATCCGGACTACTTTGAAGACGATTCGCTTTACAATGTAGCGAAGAATGTCGGTGCTATTGGCTTTGAGCTGTGGCAGGTCAAGAGCGGCACTTTGTTTGACGATATTCTTGTGACAGACAATGAAGAGGAGTTTAATGTTCACGAGGAAGCAGTGTTGGAAAAGATGGAAGCGATACAGAAGAAAAAGAAGGAGATTCAGGATGAGGAGAAGGCAAAGAAAGAGGCTGAGGCCAAGGAGGCAGAGGAAGCTGCAAAGAAAGAGGAAGGGGATGAGGAAGAGACGGATGAAAGCGAGGAGAACAAGGAAGAAGTTGGTGAAGATGCGGAGAAGGATGAGCTGGAGAAGGATGAGCTGTAGACAATCTTATCGAGGCTTCGCCTTCATTTTGCTTTTACTGTTTTGCTCCTGAGCATTTGCAAGCAGCAAAAAATATTACTGTAGTACACATAGACCGTCAGTGTTCTTTGGTGATCGATGCATGAGTGAGCAATGACTACGTAGTACTTTAACCTACAGTTTATTACTGGTATACTGAACTTAATTTCTTTACCGCCTAAGACTTATTGAGTAGCAAATGTGACAAGACAAATGCCACCGATGAGCATGCAGTGAAGTGAGATGAAAGTAAGGAACACGTAGAACCACTTAATTGTACGTTTGCCAACACACTTGCCCGTCCAGGGACAATGGTGGTCCAGCTACAGTATCACACACCACATAATCAGATCAAACCCTTTATCAAATTTTATATGCAACAACTTCCAATCTCGATTGCAGTACCTCAATGACACAAATGCCACAATCAGAGCAATGAGATGCATTCAAAGGTCGTAGAACTTCACATTGTGCTACACAGATAGTCACAGAAAAATCAAAAACCATATCCACTTCCATCTCTCTTTCTTACAACATCGTATACGTACCGCATACAATGCCCGTCTCAATATCTCCTCGAGCCTGGTCAGCTACTTGTAAATTCTGGAATACCACACCCGGGTCGCTGCATGCTACCATTGTAAAGGAGACAGTTGTAAGGCAAATTGATGCCATCAATGCTATCTTCATCCCCAGCATGAGATCATCAATAAAGAAGAAAAATACAGGGCCGATTGCTAGACAATAAGTTATTAGCATGCAGCCCCAGTGTGGTCCAACGTGGCACGTAATTGGGACGTAACCGTAGCTTTTCGATAAAGAGCACAATATGTGTGTACGACCATAACGGACACAGCAGCGACCGGTATGAACTGAAGGAGATTTACGGTATCTACTCATGACTTCTGTGTCGTCTGTCACATGCACGTCATTGCCCTCGAGAGTCGAATGCTCAGCATTTACGACCATTTTTGGACTTTATGGACTGTTTTCGTGGTTATTTTCAGCCAAAAAATAGACTCAGTGTGAAAATCGGTTTTAAAGACCCGTATACAATAGTGTAGAGATAAATAAGCTTCGAACTTATAAAAAGATCGAGTTTTGAAATCGTAGGAAATCAAATTTAGCTACCTACAAACATTAATACAGGTATCCTCTTAGTAACTTTTGGGCAAGGTTGACGAAATTTTCCATAACATAGCGGATATTATACTTGTTCGCTCCTGTGCAGTGCCAGAGAATACGTAGGAGTCCTTAGTGTTGTCAGGTGTAGGCCAGATACCTCTTTTTCGCGTCTGAAAAGTACAGATTCAACCGATGAGTAGCCATTCTGTAGCATACCCAAATCTACTAGTCTTTTATAGTATGTCTATTAACCAAAGCTATGCGGTGGCTATGATGTTTAAGAGCCATCTCGGTGTTGTAGCTTGGTCATAAGTAGATATTAATGCATGTAAGGTTGGCGTTGGACTGCTGTGAACGCATGCATGATGTGTATGGATACCTTATGAACACGAACGTCGTGTTTCGTGTGCGCTATTGGATATTTACCAGCTCCTGTTGACCAGCTTCGAGCACATTTGTCATATGATCAAAAATCTATCATTGACTTCCATTGTCGGCTTGATGTAGCTTAATGAGGGCCAAGATGCCTCCGGATCGTGTGGCCATGGCAGAGTACTGAAATTGCTTCATATTTTGGAGATTACGACAACTATATTGAGGAAGATCAGAACGCTCTTCGCTGGTTGTGTGAAGATTCCGGAGAAGCGATGCACGATGCATTACCGTCGGTATCTGCTTTGCTTGCTATAAGAATACCGTCGAATTGTCAACACAAGCGGAGAATTTTTGCTTCTGCTTAGAAATGCCGGAATGCCACAGTCCCCTAATACTTTGCAATAGTGCTATTGCTAGTATATTCGCCACGAGAAGAAGTAGTGTACCCTGCCCATGAGTATGAGGTTCAAATTGGATAAATTTCCGCTCCCCACACACCAATAGTGTTATGGTGGAACACCTTGAATCATTGTGACAAATGATTCCGCAAACCCGAAATACCTTACACCGTGTCATATACCTTGCGAAAGTTTTACACTGTAGAAGCTCGGCTAGCAGCAGGCAACAGATCCGATCGTTTGTTGCCTCAGTCATTTTTTTAGTTTAATATGCCGCGCAAACCAAGGTTTGTTGTCTACGTCACAGCGGCGTCCTAGTCCCGTAATTGTGTTGTTCATCAGTGGCGCTAATCACGGTAACTATTTGTTTAGCAAGTCGTACTTGTTGGAATCTGCATTGACACACTAATCAATGGGTCTTGACCATTTTGGCGAAGTGAGCCAAAACAAGACTGACTTTCCTATCATCGAGTGAGAAATTCGTTGAGCGGTGATGTTTCGAATGCGATATCTATTAAACTTCTCAGTACATGCAATCGTACCTGTCGAGTCACTAGGGCGTCTAAAGTGTATGCCTTAAGGGAAGTTGTTGAGGGTAATACATTAGCTTAGCAAGTCCTGCAAGCGCAGCACTTTCCCATTACTTAATACTGTTTCGGAGCGCTAGGAAACTTTACTTGGGACAGGTGATTCCCATGTCATGCTCTATGATTGCCACATTTCCTGCCATGACTAGTTATGATTAATCACTGTATATCATTCTAACAACTGTAGCACAAGGAACGGTCCTTAGCTGGTTTTGCATGGAAATACACAAGCTATGTGAGAAGAGATTACTCAATCATAAACAGATTGTCGACACTGTAATGGTGCACCCTCCGACTATACTGATAACAGTTTGGTCTACCTTCACTGATGACAGTGAAAGCAGGTGCCTCAAAACCTCTCTTACACAAGAGGCAGAGGAAGCTTTACTTCCAAACGATACGCTTAGAAGTAGAGGAAAATAAGAACTGTATTTAATATAGTTAACTATCTAATAAAACTAATCTGTTATAACCTATGCTAACTATATTAAACTACAACTATGTATGATGACAACTTGCCCTCCACTCATTGCGCGCATCCATCGGTCATTGGTCAGCGCGTTAATTGATATGATGGCCCATGTCAGCCAATGAGAGGGCATCTACAACTTCAAGGAGATCTAGGAACAATATTATAAGAAAAGGTAATATTGTCCGATATTATTAGTTATAATAATATTTTTATTGACACTTAATATAAGTGTCAATATCATGTAACGGGCTCACCCCGTTACAGACACGCCTTAAATGCTATCGCCTTTATTGGTAACCTTTCTTAACGGCTATATTTCGACTGACAGTGCTGCGATGCTGTCTGATCAGGTACTCCTGTATGATCAGGGAGCTAGTAGAAAAGGCCATTACGCTTCATATATGGCTAAAGTGTGTAAACAATACTTGGTTGCGCTAGATATCAATTGCATGACCAAAGCGAATCGTAAAAAAGCGAATCTCTGAAAGATTGAGGGAGCCAGCTGATGTCCCACCACGACTTCCACCTCTCACAGGGACAACTGAAAAAAATTTGTCTTCTTGTAAAGCCATGGAGCATTTTGACAAAGACAAGTCGCCGTTGTAGACGATCACTTCTATGAAGTTGCCTCGTGCTACTTAGCACACACCTTCAGCACAAGCGAGGAAGCGGTTAGACCGTCTTACCTTCGCGTGCGAGGGTGGTTATGTGGTTGGTCGACTGCTTAAGCAGTCGTACTGTAGCGGAACTGCACAGCTCTTTAGCTAGAGGAAGACTTTATGCTGAAAGCCTCTTAGTTCTAGAGAACTAAATAAAGTTGACGGCTTAAAGTCACTTAGTTCTAGGGAACTAATTAAACGACTTAAAGTCACTTTGTTCTAAGGAACTAGGAGAGAGACTTTTAGTCTACAAGCAATAAGCTTCAGGTTCAGAGAACCAACGCACAGAGTGCAAGATCAAGCTAGAAGCTTAAAGGTTCAGAGAACCAACGCACGAAGTGCACAAGAGAACAAGTCAGAACGACTTGTGATCTTAAACTCAAAATGAGAACTGATTTAGATTTATGCATTAAGATTTTATGAATAGTCCTACTCTAAGTACCCTACACTAGATTAATTACTATAATAGTAACTATGATATGCAGACTTTGCTATTGGACGACGTATCGTCTAAACATCTATGTAGGATGTACTGAGTACAGCGTTATCGATTATCGAATCCTAATCGATAAGATACGGTATTACCGAATACCGTATCTTTAACGCTCATATTTAATACCTCTCTAAAGAGAAGTATCAGAAATACATTATATGCAATGAAGAGAAACTTCAACCGTAAGCTTTCGGAATGATGTTACAACCGTCGTGTAACACCGTTACACTCTCCCCCACCAGACTGACGTTCCCATAGAATTTCATTCGACATCCTTCGTCTTTAAGGTTGTGCCTTAGCGAACGTTTAAACCTTACGATTGTTCACGGCACACAACATGACTCCTCCTGGAAATGAGTCACAGACTCTACGGGACCTCATTGAAGGCGACCTTGATGAAGCGGTTGGTTACGAAAGTGACACCGTCTTTGTGGGACCCGATGGGTCTCCCTTAACCACCCTTACGGGTGGACATGACAGTAGTCATGCACCGAATCCGCTCCCTGAACGTGGTGCTACAGATGCGCTAGCAGCGTTATGTGACCCGCCTGACATATCTTAAACAGCGACGGTTACTAACCCACTCGACGAGCAGCAGCAGCAGACCATCGATCAAGAGGAAGGCGCCAAGCGCCGGACGAAGAATATGGTGAGGCTTCAAGACCATCGATAGTTTAGGTTTAAACCACCTACAGTGGAATAACGCCTTAAGGAAGCATCTGGGCATTCCCTTTCTGTCTGGGCCATTGGGCTTGAGGCCATTTCACCCGAGGATGTCGCTACGCGAACGACTCTTCGAAAACGCTATCTGAAACCCCATATCACTACGCAAAGCCAATACTTGGCACGCCTCACTAGGCAAGTGCGCGGTGCACCAGTTCCTCCCATAAAGGGTGTTCCCATCCTTTTATTCGCGAGAGAAACCGAGGAGGAAGAAGACGTGGCTTTTATCCGCTGGGCGCATTATGCGCGACGTTAAAGCAGAATGTGGGTCCTACGGGTAAGTGCCGATGTGGCAATGTTCGTCTCGAACGGAAAATGCGTTACGATTACGCTCAGCTGAAGGCCCGAGGAAAGTTAAAGTCTCAACGAACGCAATATGCGTCTGCTACCCAGCACCCCAATGTTTTGGCTACACCTGTAGCCGCGAGTTCACTACAGGCCGAGGCCGCTAACTCGCCTACCCTCACCACTACTGGTGAGAAGCGTCATCGCCAACAGGTTGGCCTTGCGCACGACGTTCAAAAACGTCCACGGCGTATGGGCAATCCTGCCGAAGGGGAACCTCAAACTCCCATGAGTTCCACGACTCGGGATATCCCCGCCACTTCACCAAATACTGGTTTTGACCATGGCGGCGACGTTTCTGCGGTAGACGTTCCACATGGAGCTGAAGGCTCCCCTGTCCATCAAGCAAAGCCAGAGGAGGCCGGTGTACCGGCACAAGCTCATGCAGAGCTACTTCAAGAGGTGCAGTCTCTCCGTGAGAATATGCAGACGATAAATTCCCGCCTCGAGTCGCTGGAACAGAGCCGAACCCGAGTGGATGGTCAGCTTGACCTTTTGGTGCAGATGATCCGTCCCGCGGCAATGCCGATGAGCTCGGCGCGAGCGCCTTAGTGCTCACTTGGGACGGATCCCGATATGGTTTAAGCATGCCGACAAAGAACACGGGATGTGTACGCAATTTGCGCGGCAAATGAAGCGTGTACGCTAGGCCTTTCTTGGCCAAGACCGTAAAGGGTCCGATGAAGCGCGGACGCAATTGTCTTAAAGACAGCATACAATACATTTGTAGGTAGGTTCTTAGCATTAAGTAACACTTTGTCTCCGACGTCATAATCATCAATACAACTTCTGCCTTTATCATCCACATATTCTTTTTATTTGTCTTGGCTATCAGCCATTGCGTCTTGCACATGTCGTAAGACATTTAGTCGCGTTGCGAGAAACGCATTTACCTGATTCTTAACAGTATTAGGGCTGACATCAGCAAGCCGATCGGCAACGTCTCCCCACCAATCCCTAAACCACTCAGTGGTAGCGTTAACGGAACGCTTGGGTGTGTGAGACCATTCACATAGAACGGAGTGTAGCCGGTAGAGGCGTGAACGGAGTTATTGAGTGCAAACTCAACTACAGGAAGCATAGAGCTCCAACGATTAGGCGTTTCAGCACAAACACTGCAGTAGGATATCTTCAACAACGCGATTTACGCGTTCGGTTTGACCATCGGTCTGCGGATGATCCGCGGTGGACATGTCCAAACGGGTGCCCAGCACCTGGAAGACGGACTTCCAGAATTTACTCGTAAAACGAGGATCACGATCAGAAACAATTGCCACTGGCAAGCCATGTTGGCGAAACACTCGGTCGATAAAGAGCTCCGCTGTACCCACCATCGATCGAGTCTGGCACAGCCGCTAAGCAAGCCATCTTGCTCAAACGGTAAACAAAGACCACAATACCTGTGTTGCCATGCGAATCTTTTGGTAGGCCAAACACAAAGTCCATACTAATGGACTCCCAGCACCCAGTGGGAATAGGCAAACTTGCCAGCGGCGCTGCCGAATGGGTCGAGGGTTTCACCCGCTGACACGTTTCACACGTACGCACATACGTGCTCACCCATTTATATAATTTAAGCCATCATTAATTTTGGCATCTTAAAATATAGGTCTTTTCACGACCTAAATGACCACCGATGACGGTGTCATGTACCTCATAGATGATACGATACTTCAGGTTCTCATTATAAGGAACCACAATACGCGGAGGATCCGCCAAATCTTTACAATAGTACAACAGCCGCTGATCGATAGAGTTATCGATGATGGCTCGCACGTAATCGTGATGGAAATTTAATGTACGAGTCTTTGAACTAATCACTGCCAAGAGCATGTAGCAGGGCTACACAGTGATCATCTTTAGCATACGCCGTACGAATGAGATCGGTGATAGAAGACGACAACATCGTCACATGAGCAAGCTCATAATCAGGTCTGCGTGACAACGCATCAGCCAAAGCATTTTGCTTGCCCGGCTTATATTTCACCTCAAAATTATATTCGGCAAAGAATGACAGCCATCTGGCCATTCTCTGCGAGAGATGCGGCGACTGAGTCGCAGTGCGTAAAGACGCAGGATCGGTATAGATCACAAAAGGCTTTGAGCCCAGCAGATGAGCTTTGAATTTGACTAAAGCATACTTCATTGCAAGTAGCTCTTTGTCATGAACTGATAAGTTCTTTTCTGCAGCTTTCAGCTGGCGAGATTCAAAGTCGATCACACGCTCACGGCCTTCATCATCTGATTGTAACAGAGCCCTGCCAAGGGAAAATCCGACGCGTCACAGAAGATGCTAAACGGTCGGTCAGGATCTGGCAAAGCCAAGATAGGAGCATGAAGAAGGCTAGACTTCACCGCTAGAAAGACATCCTCATGCTCGGCATAACAACACCATTCCACATCCTTTTTTAGGAGATTGGATAACGGTTTAACCATATCAGCGTAGTTCTCGCTGTACTTATTCAAGTAATTGGCAAGGCCAAGCCATTTACGCAAGTCCTTCTGAGACTGTGGAACAGTCCAATCAACTATGGCTTTGACCTTAGCGGGATCCGCTTTGAGGCCTCTCTTCCCCATGAAGAACCTTAGAAAGGGAATCTTTTCGGCACCGAAGATGCACTTAGATGCATTAGCATATAGCTTATTAGTGCGCATGCACTCGAGCACAGCTCGTAAATGATTGAAACGGTTCTCGGTCTTCGACCGCCCATGTTCAGCTCGACTATGGACAAAAATGTCATCAAAGTACGTCTGTGCATAATTTCAATGGGGTCGAAACAATTGCCACCAAATGGTTAAACGTAGCCGAAGCATTCGATAGCCCCTGGTGCATCACCAACCACTCCCAGAGCATATCGCTCGGAGTGCTAACCGCAGTGAGCGGAATATCGCTATCTCGCATGGGCAATTGGTATAAACCATCGACTAAGTCGAGCGCACTGTACATGGTACAACCGACCATATTATTCTGAAGAACATCCTTTCTGGTTATTGGTGTCTGTGCAGGTAAAGTGGTTGCATTGAGATTATTATAAGCGTGAACGATACGCCACTTACCATTCGGTTTTTTGACACAGAAAGTGGGTGTCGAGTGCGGAGATTTACTCTCGCGCACCATACCCGCTGCGTGCTTTGCACGAAAGAACTCGTCAATGACGTCACACTGTTCTTTGGGTAAAGGCCGCTGCCGTGTTACGCAGTTGTGATGGAGTGGATTCTCAAACAACGTAGGAGATCCACAAACACACACAGCGCCGGACTTGCCGACTTACGGAGGGGGTACCCCGATACCGTGTCGTGTTAACCTTGGGTCTCACCTTGTGTACCCGTCGGCTTGGCTGGTCTTGCTCCTCGGTTGACGCAGAAGACTTAAAGACTTGGTCTTTGTATAGGACTTGGACCTGGTGGTCCCCGAGTGGATATACTTCACTTGGGACCGGGTTTCTTGGGCTCAATCGACTCAGTCGAGAGCGATGCACCTGGTACTACGTACACCTTTGGTGGCTAACTGTCTTGGTCCTTGGACCTCTTTGTGTTCTTCCCCGTAGGGAAACCGCTTCCTGTAGCGGGTCGTAGAGTCTTGACACGTACTTGACACCTCAGGCCAACTATCCTGAGGTTCAACTTGCGTTGCTTGAGCCGTCTAACACCTGCTGGACGTCGGGGGGCCAAAGGGTATCCCGCCCGGAAGAAGTGAAGCGACGGAGAAGCTTAGAAGGAGCGCTTAAAGCTGCTACGTGTAATGCAAATTCGAGTGTGTTTATTTACCTTATTCTATGTATGCTTTTCTTGCCTAACCTTCACCCTATGATCTAGATAGTGACCCGTGTCGACTCTTGGAAGAAGAACTGGCTCCTTGGTACCTGTCCTTTCTGTAATCTTCGATATTCTGTGTACCGATCCTGCACCCTCGGACATTAGACCCTGGTACCCTGGGCCCCTATGCCCCTGAGCCCCTGGGCCCCTGTACCCCTGTACCCCTGTACACCTGGGCCCCTGTACCCCTGGGCCGCTGGAACCTGTTTTCGGGACCTGGAGCCTGTGCTGACTCCGCACGTCTGGGTCCTTATATTCTTTATAGGTATGGGGCCTGGTGTGAGGTTGTAGATCTGCGACGCCGTGTCGTGGTCACTCCCTCGGGGAAGTGACCAGAAATCCTCTTCCTCTCTGTTCCATTTCCCTCAAACTCCAACTTTACCTGGCACTTCACCACACAGTATTTGGTTTCAGGAACCAAGTCAATCTCATGACGTACACCTCTATCAGGAGGTAGAACCGACAGTGGATCGTGACACACCACGTCTTGAAATTCCTTAACTAAAGGATAGTAAGGATCTGAAGGGTTCTTCAGAATAGATGCTCCACTACGTGCACTCAGTGCCGCCTTTGTATCTTCAAGGACTAAGGACTGCTTCATCGACGAGCGAGGATAAGTTCAGCTCGAGGTTAGGTCGAATGAACACCATATCGAATTACTCAACAGCCTTCAAGGCGTGATGAAATGCATCCACAGACATTTCGTCTAGCTCTAAGAGAGCATTTAGTGATGAAAGGGCCTCAAGTTCAACCTCACCATCTACATCACCTGTCACTCCGTTGAACAGTGATCACTGACATTACTACGTGATAAAACAGACGCTTTGCGTCTCGCAGCCGCCATCTGGAGACGCTGCCGTCTCATTGACGAGACCGTACCTTTTAAAATACTTGGGATACCATCATCCCCAGGATCAACAGATTTCTTGACCCTAACCTGCTCTATGGGAGAGCCGATGTCAGTATTGACATCCAGTGGGTCACTAGTACCAGTGACATCACTAACAAGGTCATCGACCTTAACTTGCTCCATACGAGAGCCGATGTCAGTATTGACATACAGTGGGTCACTAGTATCAGTGACATCACTAACAAGGTCATCTACCTTCACTTGCTCTATACGAGAGCCGATTTCATTATCGATATCCAGTGAGTCGCTATTACCAGTGACATCACTAAGAAGGTCATCGACCTTCACGTGCTCTTTACGAGCCGATGCCATTACCGACATTCAGTGAATCGCATTTACAGCCAATATCACTAACAAGATTATCGACCTTCACGTGCTCTATACGAGAGCCGATGTCATTATCGACATCCAGTGTCTCAATATCACTATGAGTATCACTCAACAGATTACGTGCCGTTCCACTAGATTTCACTGAGCTCTGCTCAACACTATTATTGTTGACGTTGGATTTATCAATTCAGACACTCCAATAACCAGCACACTAACTGACTCAGTTACTGGCTCGCGCCAATAGCGCTTCTATTTCTTAGCGAAGGTGGGTTCATGACTCTCCAAAGCTTCGCTAGGAACATTGCGCGTTGCGCCTAAGGTTTTGGATCTCCAATCGATCCATGGCTCATAGCGTTCCAGCCTGGCCATACCGAGAATTAGAGCATATCTCGAGTCCAAATCTAGGACAAGACAGCGCTCAACGCTATTGAAGTCTAAAATCTTCACACCTAAGTTCAAAGTAACTTTAGGAACGGTGACACGTACACCTGTTGCGAGGCGCACGGTTATACTATCACCCTCTTGCGTTTCTAGCGCCTCAGCATACGGCTGACTCCCTTCAAGGAAACGACACCGGGCATAATTACCCGACGCCCTTGAGTCAATTTGAATTAACCATGGCTTCTCAAAACCCTTAACGGTTGCCGACACAACCAACAAGCCTGGCTAGGAATCCTGTTTCATGGAAGCATCCACAGAACCACCTGGGGCTAAGCCCTGTTTACCTTTGCCTACTAGAGGTTCAACAGAACTTAGTTCTTTCCCAGTAGGGCGCCCCACGCCTACTGGGAGTTGACGTTTTCCTCTGCCTTGCTCGCCTTTTGGCTAGTAGCAGGGTTACGTCTCTGCCGATTCTGACGTTGCTTTTGCAACGGAAAGCTAGGGCGGAGTGCCTAGTGCTTCCGCACATGTAACATCTACGGATGTTACCTTGCTGCTCAGCAGCTTGAAGCTCAGCTTTTTCAGCATGGCTGAGGTCCATGGGTTTTGCTCTATTAGAGGCATTTGAATTGTACCATGGCAGACCATAGCGAGCAGATTAAGTTTAGCGTTAAACGTTATGCTAACTGCCTCTTCGAATGTCGAAGGCTGGCCAAGAAAAACTTCCGTCCTGGCGACCCCAGTACAAAGTCCCTCCATAAATATGGTTACTCGGGCTTCCAGTGCCAGATGGTCCTGCTGCATAGCAGCAATGAGAGTTCTCAGCTCTTGGACATAATCCGATAATTCTTTTTTACCCTGCCAAGTAGCTAAGAAGCGTGAGTGCACACGATAAGCCTGATTAGGCGGTGCAAACACGCATGTTAATTTCTTTTTAAACATCTCCCATATGGGAATTGCGGCATTTAACAGAGACGTCGCTAGTTAAAGCCCACTCTATAGATCTTCCACCAAGCTTAGAAATGGCCAGGCCAACTCGTTGCTTATCTGACACAAGCATGGCGGCATCCATTGCCATTTCAACTTCTCGGATCCAGAGGAGAAGAATTTCTCTCCTCCTTCCCCTCAAAGGTTTTCAAGTTTAAAACGAGCGGGCGAGCCTTTGGCTCTGCATCGGGCATAGGTACCGGGATATAATGTGCAGGCG
Organism: Peronospora farinosa; assembly: GCA_947646735.1. Lineage (NCBI taxonomy): Eukaryota > Oomycota > Peronosporomycetes > Peronosporales > Peronosporaceae > Peronospora > Peronospora farinosa. Next base: position 48,792 of record CANTFK010000851.1, on the reverse strand, counting down.
CAGCTGACGCTGCCTGGTCGTGGACCTGCCCGAGTAGCGTTACCTCATACCGCATTAAGGCCTCAAAGCAAGCATTACAGACCTCCGGGTCTTGGGCAAAAAGAATTTCGATTTGATCGGGACCAACGAACGCAGATAACTTATCTATTGGGATTCGTTGCGCCTCAGAGAGGTGATTTTGGATTTCCATCCTCACAGAGGGTCAGTCTTAAATACTAAGGTGTAGGATTTACTACTAGTGCTACCAAGTGTAGCGGAGCTGCACAGCTCTTTAGTTAGAGGAAGACTTTATGCTGAAAGCCTCTTAGTTCTAGAGAACTAAAAAAAGTTGACGGCTTAAGTCACTTAGTTCTAGGGAACTAATTAAACGACTTAAAGTCACTTTGTTCTAAGGAACTAGGAGAGAGACTTTTAGTCTACAAGCAATAAGCTTCAGGTTCAGAGAACCAACGCACAGAGTGCAAGATCAAGCTAGAAGCTTAAAGGTTCAGAGAACCAACGCACGAAGTGCACAAGAGAACAAGTCAGAACGACTTGTGATCTTAAACTCAAAATGAGAACTGATTTAGATTTATGCATTAAGATTTTATGAATAGTCCTACTCTAAGTACCCTACACTAGATTAATTACTATAATAGTAACTATGATATGCAGACTTTGCTATTGGACGACGTATCGTCTAAACATCTATGTAGGATGTACTGAGTACAGCGTTATCGATTATCGAACCCTAATCGATAAGATACGGTATTACCGAATACCGTATCTTTAACGCTCATATTTAATACCTCTCTAAAGAGAAGTATCAGAAATACATTATATGCAATGAAGGTAAACTTCAACCGTAAACTTTCGGAACGATGTTACAAACGTCATGTGACCCCGTTACACGTACCACCAGTTGTTTCTCGCTTAAGCGAGAGTGCAACTAACAACTAACAAGTGTTCTACTTATGTCGTCACGCAGAGGCTTTCTCAGCTTCTCGTGCGCAGTAGGCAGTATGTAGTAAATTCAAGACTGAGTTATATTTAATGAATTATAATTAAATATAAAACATAAATACTGATTAACTGATTATGTAAAGATCGGAGACGCGACTCTTTAGAAGCGTATCCTGACGCATGAGCTTAAATCTAGATTTAAGCTTGCTAATGACGTCCTTCTGAGATGTCGCGATACCAAGCTTCAACTAGCGTCATCCCTTCCCATGTGAATCCATCAATGGATATCACATTCACGAGGGTGGATCACATTTGTGTATCACACCCAAGTGACAGGTCAAAAGTAATCATGGATACTTTAAGACCTTACATTAAGTATATTACTTAATGTTTATGTGTAATAAGATACCCTGTTACACCATCCCCCCTTTTAGAACGATGTTTAGATTTTGTAAAACATCGCCTAGGAGACAGAGAGACTGCGAGCCGTTGTAAAACGCGTTGCTTAGTCTACTCAATTCTCATGCCACCGAAACGTGGTAAGGCTGATGGTAGCCTGCAAAGGCGCCCATGCAGTCCAACACTAAGTGCACGCGACGCGATTATTCGCAGCCGTCGCAAAGTGTCTAAGGCACTGAGGCGAACCTTCCATCTCACCAAAATGTGGATGAATATCCATCTCTTATTGTAGACTACAATGAGACTACGCCATTGCCATCACCTCAGAGTGGAGATGAGCAAAGCGCATTGATGGGACATATGTCCCCATCATTTGAGGCACCCGTCCTTGAGGAAGCTTCTTTGCTTCCTGCAAGTGAAGGTAAGGCCTCGTCGCCTGCGCCTACGAGCGCAGCGACTAAGACTGAGCGCGCTACTTTGAAAGGAGCAGTCGCGACTCAATCAGATGTGACTCCTCAGGCTGATAACTTGAAAATCCATAATGGAGAGTCAGACTCAGGTGAGTGTGAGCTTAAAGCTCCACCGAGTACACCTTCGGCCTCACTAGCCCGCCGTCGCGAGGGCGGCTACGTGAGTAGTGGCTTACCACCAATGCCACCTCCATCCGAGTGGATAAACTCGAAGGTTCTAGTGCAGCGCTTTTGCAGCGTGCCGCTATTGACGCTCATAAGTCGTATAGCGTCTTTCCCTTGTGGAAAAAGCAGGGCAAAGCACTTGTTCGTGCTTTCCCAATTCCAGTCGTGCTGCGTTCTAACGAAACAGCCGACGAATATGAAGCTTAACTTCGACGTCGTGTTACCTTGCATGTAGATGCAACGAAACAACGGTCGCAGCGAATCAGCTTCGTCATGAAGCGTGCGCATGAAATTATGGGTGGCAAACGACCCCCGATTGATTCTCGCCACGCTTCTTCTGCTAGTCCATCCGGACCTAGCAGAAAGACGACAGCTGGTGCTGCTTCACATAAGCAGCCACCAGCCCAGGCACGTCGACGCGCAAAGCGTCCACAGGCTCCCATGAGTCAAAGCTCGTTGGGTAACCTTTCCACTGGACAAGGATTTGGAGCTTTCGCTTCACAAACTGGTGGGCCAACAGCCTTACAACAAGGAAGCGCGTATTCCCTTCCGTGTCCACCAACACAGGTGGCGCCCGATAGAAGTGGCGATTACGCCCACCTACTCGCGGCTGCATACACTGATGCGCTTCAGTCGCTGGCGAAGAACGATCCGCTGAAGCGCCAGGTGGCTGATCTCGAGAGTCATGTCTCGCTGCTGACTGCGGAGATACGAGATGTGCGATCGAAGTATTGTCAGGGGTATGACCGCCTGAAGACCCGTTTGGACATTTTAGAGCGTTTGGTGATGAGCGAATCGCGTCAAGCGCAGAGTCCTCCTCGATCGACGAGTCCTCTATCGCCTCGTTCGTATACGGGGAGCCTCTCGGCTTCCTCGTCGCCTGATCGGCCGCGACGCTCGACTCACAGTCGACGTCACCATCGGTCTCGTTAGACCGATGTGGATATGTGATCTCTTCTGGATCAACATACCGTTTCAGACGACCCACGTAAAATACGGAGTGCGTCTTCATATACGGTGGGAGGGTGAGCCTATAATTTTAGGTCTCCAACTTCCTCAACCACTGTAAAGGACCCAATGAATCGGGGCAATAGCTTAGTAGTACCACCAGGTAGTACATAAATTGCATGTTTAGGTAGGGTAGCAGTACTTAATAGCACTTTGTCCCCAACACTAAAGTGTTCATTCTTTTTGCGACCATGCTGGTCTGCATATTGTTTTTGCTTGTCCTGTGCGCTTGCCATCGCGTCACGGACTACGTGTGATGGCAATCGCTCATCCACAAAGCGCCGAGCTTCGCTCATGCTTTTAGCATCCAGCTCGCCTATGACGCCTCCAAGAGGTCGTTCATGGGTCGACGCTGTTGATAACACTATAGTGGCATCGTTAAGGAGCACTGGCATTTCTTGCCGTGCGTCCTCTGTGACACTTATAGGTGCCGTGACCACTGCTAAACTAGAAGTGTCACTAGGGCAACCTTGGCCCTTTTTGGCATTCGTACCGAGCGAAGTGAGGGGCCCTCCCCCACTAAGACTCGAGCTGCGTACAAACGAGACTGGCGCTCGAGGATGACGCAGTCCGTTAATGTAAACCGGTGTTTCATCCGTACTGGCGTGAACACAGTTATTAATAGCGAACTCCACGAATGGCAATTGCTTGCTCTGTTCTTTGGGAGTCGCTACTGTACGCAACACATCCTCCACGACTCGATTGTCACGTTCTGTTTGGCCATCGGTCTGGGGATGAACAGCGGTTGACATGTGGAGCTTGCTACCCAGCAGCTCAAACACATTTCGCCAAAAACCCGACGAAAAACGCGGATTCCGATCCGATACTATGGACTCGGGCATCCCGTGTAGTCGATACACGTGATCCAGAAACAAGGGGGCACCCTCTCTTCCTGAGATCTTGGTGCTACATGGTGCCAAATGCACCATCTTGCTCAGTCTGTCTACAAAGACGACGAGCCCCGTCCTGCCTTTATGGTCAGGCAGTAAGCCAAACATGAAGTCCAAACTGACCGACTTCCAACATTCCGTTGGAATCGACAGTGGCTTCATTGGCGCACTGTTTGAAGGTGCAGGCTTTATGCGCTGACACTCTTCGCAATAGCGAATATAGTTGGCCACCCACCGATATAGGTGGGGCCACCAAAATTCCTCTGACACTCGTAAGAATGTCTTTTCACGGCCCAGATGCCCACTAGATGGCGCATCATGGCACTCGTGAAGTATCATCAGCTTGAGATCTGTGTCATGAGGGACATAGATTCTCAAGGGATCACAGGGTGACAGTTGATGCCATAACAGGCCATCACTGTAACTAAAGCGATTTAATTTAGCTTTCAAGTGCGACGGAAGGGTAACCTTTCGTCCACCAAAATGATCCAACAGCAGGCGACAAGGTTCGTCCTTACTGAAACACTCCTTTATATTGGAGGCCATTGAGCTCGTCACATGGTAGGTTTTTACGGCTGCCAATGTTGACGACTCACCTTGTGCTTTCGCACGAGACACACATTCCTGGTGTCTTGCCTCAAAGTCTGGTCTGCGCGATAACGCGTCAGCCAAGACATTCGACTTACCCGGCTTATATTCAACTTTGAAATTAAATTCAGAGAAGAATGTCAGCCATCTCGCCATTCTCGGCGAGAGGTGCGGTGAATTTATAGCGGTCCGCAGTGATGCGTGATCCGTATAGACCACAAAAGGTTCGGTGCCCAAGAGGTGCACCCGAAACTGTACAAGGGCATACTTAATTGAAAGTAGCCCTTTGTCATGCACAGGGTAGTTTAGCTTTGCGGCTCCAAAGCCGAGATTGATACGAAATGACACGGTCAACGCCGCTGTCATACTTCTGCATGAGCGCGCTGCCGATTGCAAAATTGCTTGCATCGCAGACGACGCTAAAGGGCTTATCCGCGTCTGGCAATGCCAAGACCGGTGCCTCTACAAGAGATTGCTTCACTGACGTGAACGCATCTTCTTGCTCATTTGACCAAGTCCATTCTGCATCCTTTTCTTTAAAAGGTCAGACAATGGCTTAGTCCGCTCCGCATAATTGTTGCTGTACTTATGCAAGTAATTAGCGAGCCCAAGGAATTGGCGCAGATCCTTTACATTCCGTGGGACTGGCCATTTCTTAATATCTTTAACCTTTTCTGGGTCTGCTCGTACACCATGTGTACCTACGATGCAGCTCAGCACAGGTCACAGGTATCTCGGGGACCCCTATTACGCACTTTTAGGAAAACTTGGCTCCTCATCGATTTGGTCACATCCATCTCCTTAGGAGCTCAATGTGACTAAAGGTCTCTCATGGCTTCTGTTACGACCACAATCAAGAGCAAGAAAAGCAAGAGAAGAATTGTTTCCTGGTAATGAATGCCTTCACATTGTTATCAGAGTCGAAGTAACTTCCATAGATCTACTTATAGCACAATAGTGAGACGTCTTGGTGCTTTGAACTAATGTCACAAGACCATGAGGAGATACTGTAGCCAAACGGCAAACGAGAAGATTTGCACGGAGGGTCCCATGTGGACTTGAGGTACAGCACCTTGGTGTTCTGTCAGTTCTTCTTTAGCAGTGAAGCCAAGAAATTTGCGGTCAGCTGGGTATTCGCCACAATCTGCTACTTAAAGAGCCACGTGATCAATGCCGACATCCAGGCACATCACCTTGTTGATCTGGAGCTTGACGGTACTGCGCACTTGATCCGCCTTCTCCGTGAGCGAGTCGTTCGACGTCAAGAGTGTCGGGAACTTGTCAGCCCTGTCAAGCCAGGACCTAACAAGCGTGGGATCTGCATGATCAGCATGTTGGAGGCCAGAAAAGTGTCGTACTTCTTGGAAAACTTCTTGATCACCTTTTTCTTCTTGCTGATAATCTTTAGATCGTCCGTCCACTGTCATGTACTCGTGGCACTCCTTTTTCAGCCATTTCACAGTGAATGGCGTTATCAAGCACAGATCTTCCTGTTGGGACGACTTGACCGTCGGCAGCTTGAACGTGCCACTGAAACGTTGTCATTTTGCGGGTTGTAGTTCTTAAAGAGATCAGGTCTTATTACCGTTGTGCTTTGTACCCTTCAGCTCGTTGCTATTGATGGCCACAGTCTTACCGGCTGTAAAAGACACAATGTCATCCACTGCTTGTGATAACAATTTACTGTTCAGCTTGCTCATTTTTCTTCCTTCTGGTCGGAAGACGACAGGTCTTTTGCTGGCTGGAAGCGAGAGTATCTTAATCGAGATTGGCGGTAATGGTACTGGTGAATACGCCTCCACGTCGATCGACACTCCAGTACATGCTCCGACCAGTTTATATAGTGTTCCATGCATACTTTGAGGCTCGTATCCACATACTTTTGCGTCTTTATCCGCCTGGATCGTTGATCTCCACGCACTGACGTGCTTCTGGACATACTGGAAGTGTTGGTGCACGCACTCGCTTGCATGTATCGAAGATACAAGAACATGATGTTCGGGTGCAACAGATGAAAGCGATCTTACATAGATCCATGATGGCATCACAATATGTTTAAGCTCCATGGCAACGCTTCTAATGTTCAGCACCAAGCCCACAAGACCTAAGCAGGCTTCGAGACTTGTTTTTCTGCATACATCTCAAATGCTAAGCAAAATACGCATCGACACGACAAAAGTCATTCGAAAAGCAGGACCATTACATGGGCGAACTATTTAGGTATGCCGACTTGCTCAATTCTTACCTATCATTGATCTCCGTGCTCGTTCGCAGTTACGCTGTCTAAGGGTTCACCACCACAGCGAGCAGGTCATAGAACTCTAAGTTAACTACACATAAGACAAAATTGAAAAGGACGTGACAATTGCAATTTCTTATTAAAAACAAATAGAATGGCCACAAACCAGTGCTACTCTCTTCTCCCGCCGCTTTCAAACTCGTCCAGGTCCAGCTAATTCAGAAGCTTCAGGTTCTTTAGGGCCTTCAGGTACTTTGAGGCCTTCAGGTGCTTTAGGGTCAATTAGGTTTCTAAAGTTTGGCGCCAACTCTTGTGAGCATTTCTGAGATCTCTTCTTCGGTATACGTTGCTTTAATTTTTTGCATAAACTTCTTTTTCAATTCGTTTACGAGCTTTGGTATCGACGATAAATTAGTCGATTGCTTTAATTGTAGAAACATTAAAACAAGCACGTCATTGCTCTCGAACATTCTCCTTAAAAAGGTTTACAGTTTTCATCATGTTTTCTTTGCCGACCCAGATCGTGTAATCCAGCCAGAACCATACAAGTGGGCTGTTTAAGAGGGCAGGTCCTGTTGGTAGCCCCAAAAGCTCGTGAATCTCTTCCGCAGGTCTCTTCTCATTGTACCATTGCCAGTAGTATTCCTTTTCCAGTGTAGTTATAATAGATTTAATGTCCTTGTTACTTTCAGTCTCGACTAATTTCTTGACCTTGTTATCTTTGGTCGAGATAGAATCCGCCCGCGACAACTTAAAGACTTGAGAACCGATTAGTAGTGAATTCTTGCTTTCTTTTTCAGGCATCTTCACCTCCTCGCTTTCTTTTGGGATCAATTGCTCGGTCTCGCTTGTATCCATTAACAACGGCAAGGTATCGGCATTCGTTTTTTTCTTTCCCAATTTAGCAAATAACTCCAACCCCATTCCTCTCTCTTCGGCGTTGCCCTCATTGGTCATTGTCAAGGATTCGGTCGACCTCAGGTATCGGCGCGGCCAGACAGGGGCCGCATTCAGCGTATTAGACGCTGGGAAATAGAGCATCACTTCGTCATCAGACGTTGCTCTTGAAGTCGGTACTAGCGTCACAAGAATAAGTACAATGGCTACCTTGAAAGCCATCCTTGCAATAATGATGACTGTCGCGCAGATTTAAGAGTGAGGAGAATCTACAAACGTGGGGGACAATGCAAACAATTTGCACATCATTTGTCTCCCTTCACCGAGGGAAAAACGGGGCAATTTCAGTTAGGGGCCTGTACATGTACATTCCAATCGTATCATTGTCGCAATACGTATAAAAGTGGGCAAAAAGCAGTGTGTATATGCTTAAGCCATACCAGAGCAATGTCGTGATATCGACGGTGCCGTCATCCCAAGGATGTAACGCAAGATTTGGGTGCCAGATTACGGCGCATTTGTGGACAAGCGCATTGTACGATTTGACTGGTGTCGAGTGATGCCATCAAATATCCGAGCTGCTGTGAGCAATCCGCTCATATTACTGTAACTTTGACATGCCAAGTGTGTAAGCTGACGCGAGTCCGCCAGGATGTTGGTAGCTCCACATTTTCTGTTTGCATAGGTCAGCTGTAGTTTGAGTAGGTTGTCTAATCCCAATTTAATCTTGTGACACTTGCCCTCTGACAAAAAAAAACACCCATGTAACAAGTTCAATAAGGCCATCCATGTATACGAGCTCGTCAAATCTGAACATGCTCTTACTTCGTGCCCATACTACAAGGTTTGGAGTGAAAAGCTAAAAGGAGACTCCTCTACCGATCAGCAATTTTAACATGTCAAGATGGGACGACAGTGTACACACATCTCAAAAGCGAGATAGCGGACAGATACGGATTCGTCCGCAGAGCCAGCGAACCTGCCCTTTTCACCTAGGGTGGATAGTCTCTCATAGTAAGGCCAAGCTAAAGGACAGCGTGCAACTCGGAGGGGAGGCTGTCATGGAGTTTACCAAGTTACTGAAGAAGCAGGCGATCGCATAGGAGGTCAATGACCACGTTGTCAAGCTCACTACGGAACCCTCAAAGGGGCGGTAATACTTGTACTGCTGAGTGTGACACTGTGCTAGTGGCCACTGGTCGTCGCGCCTTTACGGCCGGTCTGGGACTGGAACAGATGGGTATTTAGTCGGACAAACTCGGCTGTATTACGGATGATGACGCCGTCCGTGCCCAGGTATCTAGATGTGATCAAGGGCGCTATGCCGCACATAAGACCGAGGAGGGGAGGGTATATTGCCTGCGTAGAAGACATTACGAGCAAGCACGGCCATATAAAGTATACGGTGCTATCCCTGGTGGCATCTGCACGTATTCAAAGTTCGATTCGTGGACAAAACGGAGGAGGTGCAAAGGCGGACGTAGTGGAATACAACGTCGGCACATTTTCGATGATGGCTAATATCTGTGCTCGTACGGTGGCCGAGTCCGACGGTATGGTGATGGTGCTGGCTGACACGAAGACGGACAAGACGGTTGCGTGCACATCATTGCCACGTAATGCCGGTGAGATGATCTCAGAGGGTGTGATCGGCATAAAATATGGTGCTGCCAGCGAGGACCCTGGGCGGACGTTCCACGCCCACCCGACGCTACGCGAGGCGTTTCAGGAGTCCTGCGTGGCTGCGTTCGACAAGTCAATTACATTCTAAGAAGACGGCGAGTAGTTGGGTGCGACGGATCGAGTACCAAGACAGCACAGATCAAGAAGCTGATACTACCCCGTAGCGTAGCGTGCTTACCGCATATGCATAAGATTATATACGTGGCTCTTGTGCATCATCATTATCTCGCGTCATTTAGCAGCACAGGCTAGCAACTCACGACTGCTCCACCCTGTTACGACCACAATCAAGAGCAAGAAAAGCAAGAGAAGAATTGTTTCCTGGTAATGAATGCCTTCACATTGTTATCAGAGTCGAAGTAGCTTTCATAGTGTTACTCATAGCACATTGTTGAGACGTCTGGATGCTTTGAACTAATGTCACAAGTCGTTGAGGAGATACTGTAGCCCAACGGCAAACGAGAAGGTCTGCACGGAGGGTCCCATGTGGACTTGAGGTACAGCACCTTGATGTTTTGCCAGTTTTTCTTTAGCAGTGAAGCCAAGAAATTTGCGGTCAGCTGCGTATTCACCACAATCTGCTACTTAAAGAGCCACGTGATCAATGGCGACGTTCAGACACATCACCTTGTTGATCTGGAACTTGACGGTACTGCGCACTTGATCCGCCTTCTCCGTGAGCAAGTCTTTCGACGTCGCGCGTGTCGGGAACTTGTCAGCCCTGTAAAGCCAGGACCTAACAAGCGTGAGATCTGCATGATCAGCATGTCGGAGGCCAGAAAAGTGTCGTACTTCTTGGAAAACTTCTTGATCACCTTTTTCTTCTTGCTGATAATCTTTAGATCGTCCGTCCACTGTCATGTACTCGTGGCACTCCTTTTTCAGCCATTTCACAGTGAATGGCGTTATCAAGCACAGATCTTCCTGTTGGGACGACTTGACCGTCGGCAGCTTGAACGTGCCACTGAAACGTTGTCATTTTGCGGGTTGTAGTTCTTAAAGAGATCAGGTCTTATTACCGTTGTGCTTTGTACCCTTCAGCTCGTTGCTATTGATGGCCACAGTCTTACCGGCTGTAAAAGACACAATGTCATCCACTGCTTGTGATAACAATATACTGTTCAGCTTGCTCATATTTTCCTTCCTTCTGGGCGGAAGACGAGGTTGTTTTGCTAGCTGGAAGCCAAGTATCTTAATCGAGCTTGACGGTACTGGTACTGGTAGTATACGCCTTCACGTCAAGTGGCAGTCCACATGCTCCGACCAGTTTATATAGCGTTCCATGCATACTTGAGGCTCGTATCCACATACTTTTGCGTCTTTATCCGCCTGGATCGTTGATCTCCACGCACTGACGTGCTTTTGGACATACTGGAAGTGCAGGTGCACGCACTCGCTTGCATGTAGTCGAAGAGACAAGAACAAGATGTTTGGGTGCAGCAGGTGAGGGTGATCTTTTATAGATCCATGATGACATCACAATATGTTGAAGCTCCATGGCAGCGCTTCTAATGTTCAGCACCAAGCCCACAAGACCTAATTAAGGCCTCGAGACCAGTTTTGCTGCCCACATCTCAAATGCTAAGCAAATTACGCATCGACACGACAAATGCCATCCGAAAAGGAGGACCATTACATGGTCGAACTATTTAGGCATGACGACTTGCTCGATTCTTACCTAGCATTGATCTCCGTGTTCGTTGGCACTTACGCTTTGCCACCACAGCAAGCAGGTTATAGACAACTTTATACTAACTACAGCATAAGACAACCTTGAAAAGGACGTGACAATTGCAATTTCTTATTAAAAAACAAATAGAATGGCCACGATCCAGTGCTACTATCTTCCCTCGCCGCTTTCAAACTCGTCCAGGCCCAGGTACTTCAGCTTCTTTAGGTGTTTCTTGTGCTTCAGGCGCTTTTAATGGTGGTGGTGGAGGTCGATCAACTTCATTAAGTTTGGCATGGAAACCGTGAAATATTAGCCGAATCCTGTTATATGAAGATTTATTTGCATAAAATTCTCTCAATTCCGCCATCTTGATCGGCATCCCAAAATTTTGAACTTTTTCATAATGCATGAACATCTTTATAACCGCATCGTTGCCGCCGAACATTTCCTCGAGTACATTAATAATTTTCTCGTAGCTATCTGTGTCGATCCAGAGCTTATAATCCAGCCAAATCCATACTAGTGGGCTCTCTAAGAGGGAAGGGCCTTTTGGGAGGCCCAAAAGGTCGTAAATATCTTCCGCAGATTTCTGCTGCTTGTTCCACCGTTCAAAGTATTTTTGAGTTGTAAGTGGCTTGATGTTCTTCAAGTTTTTTACATTCTTGATTAAACGCTTGACCTTGTAATCATTATAAAAACTCATGTCGAAAGACCACCACTTCTTAAGAGCTTTAGCAACTTTTGGTTTAGTCTCGCTTTCTTTCATGGGTAACGACATTGTCTCGCTTTCTTTTGACATCAACGGCAAGGTATCGGCATCCCTTTTTCCCCATCCCAACTTAGCAAGGAACTCCGGCATGACTCCCCTCTCTTCGGCGTTGCCCTCATTGGTCGTTGTCAAGGATTCGGTTGACCTCAGATATCGGCTCGGCCAGACAGGGGCCGCATTCGTCGTATCAGACGCCGGAAGATGGAGCATCACATCGTCATCAGACGTTGCTCTTCCGATCGGTACTAGCGTCACAAGAATAAGTACAATGGCTACTATCACTTTGGAAGCCATCCTTGCAATAGGTGATGACTGTCGCGCAGATTTAAGAGTGAGGAGAATCTACAAACGTGGGATACAATGCAAACAATTTGCACATCATTTGTCTCCCTTCACCGAGAGAAAAGCGGGACAATTTCAGTGTATGTACATTCCAACCGTATCATTGTCGCAATACGTATAAAAGTGGGCAAAAAGCAGTGTGTATATGCTGAGAGAGAGTTACAGACCGTCTCTTTAAAACATTAAGGTTGTTAAGCTGTCTAGAATGCTTCTACCAGAACTTCGTCATTCTTCGCCTCGCTAGCTCAATCTGCTGGCTCGAGACGTCGGACGTCACGGGTAACACTTTGCAAAGGGCACGTGGATCCAATTATTCAGCCCAGGTGAAGACAGTGGCTCAAAGATGGAAACAAGCACCGAGCACCATCCTAATCGACCGCTGATGCACCTCGACAAGGCTGGTCAATTCCCATTCTCGGCAAGCTCGCTTGGTGAGACCGGGAGTCGCGCTCGGCGGTTATAACGCTGACGTAGAATAGCAGAATTATCGGGAAAGGAGAGAATGGTATCCGCGGTCGTCAGTCCTCTCCCCCCCCCCCCCGGAGGTGACAAAGGTTGGTATTCCCCTTTCGGTTCACACGCTGCGCTTGCCCCCCATCGCGCACGCAGCAGAGAATAACCGCCCCCTTTCTGGATCTTGGGCCTCCTGTTGAAGGGACTTCCCGCCCAGGTAAAAGGGGGTTGGTGGCGGGTTCTTTGGAGGTCTTCGTCTCTTGGCCAATGTTGCTTGAAGACACGAATTGGAAAGTGGTGTGTGTATATGCTTAAGTCATATCAGAGCAATGTCGTGATATCGACGGCGCCATCATCCCGAGGAAATCACGCAAGATTTGAGTGTTCGCCTACGGCGCATTTGTGGACAAGCGCATTGTAGGATTTGACTGGTGTCAAGTGATGCCATCAAATATCCGAGCCAGCGGACAGATACGAATATGTCCGCAGAGCCAGTGGACAGATACGAATTTGTCCGCAGAGCCAGTGGACAGATACGAATTTGTCCGCAGAGCCAGTGGACAGATACGAATTTGTCCGCAGAGCCAGTGGACAGATACGAATTTGTCCGCAGAGCCAGCGAAACCTGCCCTTTTCACCTAGGGTGGATAGTCTCTCATAGTAAGGCCACGGAGAGGCAGCGCAGCGTGCAACTCGGAGAGGAGGCTGTCATGGAGTTTACCAAGTTACGGAAGATGCAGGGATTGATTTTCAGTGTGGTACCAATGCGATCGCATAGGAGGTCAATGGCCACGTTGTCAAGCTCACTACGGAGCTCTCGAAGGGCGGTGATACTTGTACTGTTGAGTGTGACACTGTGCTAGTGGCCACTGGTTGTCGCGCCTTTACGGCCGGTCTGGGACTGGAACAGATGGGTATTTAGTCGGACAAGCTCGGCTGCATTGAGGATGATGACGCCGTCCGTACCCAGGTACCTAGTATCTTGCTGTCGGCGATGTGATCAAGGGCGCTATGTCGCACATAATGCTGAAGAGGGGAGGGTATTGCCTGCGTAGAAAACATTGCCAGCAAGCATGGCCATATAAAGTATACGGTGCTATCCCTGGTGGCATCTGCACGTATTCAAAGTTCGATTCGTGGACAATACGGAGGAGGTGCAAAGGCGGACGTAGTGGAATACAACGTCGGCACATTTTCGATGATGGCTAATATCTGTGCCCGTACGGTGGCCGAGTCCGACGGTATGGTGATGGTGCTGGCTGACACGAAGACGGACAAGATGGTTGCGTGCACATCATTGCCACGTAATGCCGGTGAGATGATCTCAGAGGGTGTGATCGGCATAAAATATGGCGCTGCCAGCGAGGTCCCTGGGCGGACGTTCCACGCCCACCCGACGCTAAGCGAGGCATTTCAGGAGTCCTGCGTGGCTGCGTTCGACAAGCCAATTACATTCGAAGCAGACGGCGAGTAGTTGGGTGCGACGGATCGAGTACCAAGACAGCACAGATCAAGAAGCTGATACTACCCCGTAGCGTAGCGTGCTTACCGCATATGCATAAGATTATATACGTGGCTCTTGTGCATCATCATTATCTCGCGTCATTTAGCAGCACAGGCTAGCAACTCACGACTGCTCCACCCTGTTACGACCACAATCAAGAGCAAGAAAAGCAAGAGAAGAATTGTTTCCTGGTAATGAATGCCTTCACATTGTTATCAGAGTCGAAGTAACTTCCATAGTTACTTATAGCACAATAGTGAGACGTCTTGGTGCTTTGCACAAGACCATGAGGAGATACTGTAGCCCAACGGCAAACGAGAAGGTCTGCACGGAGGGTCCCATGTGGACTTGAGGTACAGCACCTTGATGTTTTGCTAGTTTTTCTTTAGCAGTGAAGCCAAGAAAGCTGCAGCTAACTGCGTATTCACCACAGTCTGCTACTTAAAGAGCCACGTGATCAATGGCGACGTCCAGACACATCACCTTGTTGATCTGGAACTTGACGGTACTGCGCACTTGATCCGCCTTCTCCGTGAGCGAGTCGTTCGACGTCAAGAGTGTCGGGAACTTGTCAGCCCTGTAAAGCCAGGACCTAACAAGCGTGAGATCTGCATGATCAGCATGTCGGAGGCCAGAAAAGTGTCGTACTTCTTGAAAAACTTCTTGATCACCTTTTTCTTCTTGCTGATAATCTTTAGATCGTCCGTCCACTGTCATGTACTCGTGGCACTCCTTTTTCAGCCATTTCACAGTGAATGGCGTTATCAAGCACAGATCTTCCTGTTGGGACGACTTGACCGTCGGCAGCTTGAACGTGCCACTGAAACGTTGTCATTTTGCGGGTTGTAGTTCTTAAAAAGATCAGGTCTTATTACCGTTGTGCTTTGTACCCTCAGGTCGTTGCCATTGATGGCCACAGTCTTACCGGCTGTAAAAGACACAATGTCATCCACTGCTTGTGATAACAATTTACTGTTCAGCTTGCTCATTTTTCTTCCTTCTGGTCGGAAGACGACAGGTCTTTTGCTGGCTGGAAGCGAGAGTATCTGAATCGAGATTGACGGTAATGGTACTGGTAGTATACGCCTTCACGTCCATTGGCAGTCCAGTACATGCTCCGACCAGTTTATATAGTACATGCATACTTTGAGGCTCGTATCCATATACTTTTGCTTATGTATCCGTCTGGTTCGTTGATCACCACGCACTGACGTGCTTCTGGACATACTGGAAGTGCAGATGCACGCACTCGCTTGCATGTAGTCGAAGAGACAGAAACACGATGCTCGGGTGCAGCAGGTGAGGGCGATCTTACATAGATCCATGATGGCATCACAATATGTTGAAGCAGCATGGCAGCGCTTCTAATGTTCAGCACCAAGCCCACAAGACCTAAGCAGAGCCTCGAGACCGTCTACCCACATCTCAAATGCTAAGCACATTACGCACCAACACGACAAACGTTATCCGAAGAGCAGGACCCTTACATGGGCGAATTATTTTGGCATGACGACTTGCTCGATTCTTACCTAGCATTGTCGTCCGTGCTCGTTGGCACTTACGCCAACGAGCACGGACGACAATGCCACCACAGCGAGCAGGTTATAGACAACTCTAAATTAACTACAGCATAAGACAAACTTGAAAAGGACGTGACAATTGCAATTACTTATTAAAAACAAATAGAATGGCCACAAACCAGTGCTACTCTCTGTTGCAATCTCGCTTGGGAACATATCACGACACTCTCTTCCCCCGCCGCTCATACTCGTCCAGGCCCAGGTACTTTAGCTTCTTCAGGTGCTTTAGGGCCTTCAGATGCTTTAGGTGCCGGGTGGTACTGATTGTAAATCTTCTCATAATACGCTATCCTTTCTTCAGTGAAACCTGCGTGTGTCAGTTTCGTCCGGAGTTGTGCCAAATCGTGTTCAGGTTTAAGCCAATAATTCAAGAACTGATCACTCAACATCGCCGCATGATTCTTCATCTCGAAAGTTGAAACCCCTGTAACATCCTGAAACATCTTCGCAACCACAACATTGCTGCCAAACATTTTCTCCAGCAATTCAATTGTTTTCTCGGGGGTTTTATTTCTGCCGACCCAGATCGTGTAATCCAGCCAGACCCACACAAGTGGGCTCTCTAAGAGGGCAGGGCCTTTAGGGAGCCCCAAAAGGTCGTGAATATCTTCCGCAGATCTCTGCATATTGTACCACCGCTGAAAGTGTTTCGTTTCCAGAATTTTTATAATTGACTTAATGTCATCGTTATTTACATTCTGGACTAGACGCTTGACTTCGTCATCTTTGCGCAAGATAGAATTCATGGCGGTAGCCCACCACTTCTTATAGACTTTATAAGCATTCTTGAGTTTTTCCATTGGCACGTTCATCTTCTTGCTTCCTTCGTTAAGCGCGTCGCTTTCTTTCAACAACGGCATGGTTTCGCCTTCTTTGGCCACCGTTACGGGATCGAAATACCCTTTCAATTTGGCAAAAGACTCCGGTATGGCTGCCCTCTCTTCGCCGTTGCCCTCATTGGTCGTTGTCAAGGATTCGGTTGACCTCAGGTATCGGCTCGACCAGCCAGGAGCCGCATTCGGCGTATTAACTGCCGGGAAATAGAGCATCACTTCGTCATCCGACGTTGCTCTTGAAGTCGGTACTAGCATCACAAGAAAAAGTACAATGGCTACTTTCACCTTAGAAGCCATCCTTGCACTGTTGCGCAAATGTTTAAGTGAGGAAAATCGATGACCTACCAAGCCAAAAAAACTTACACTTCATCGAGTACCAGTCTCTATATTTTTTTCTCGTATTCACACTCGACAAATATTCGTGACCAACCATTTAATGCTTGGAAGAAGCAGTCTAGAAAGTTTTTCTTTATCCAGCATCTGTCAGTGGCGTCATCTACTCTATACAGTGTTTGTAACGGGGTTTTACGACCGTTGTAACATCATATTTTTAACTAGAGTGTGTACCCGTTGTTCTGACGGACATGGTTTTATGCTATTATTAATACATATGTAGGGGTGTACCCGTCGTTTCGACCGATAGGTCCACAAATTTGACGCTGATCGTATATTGACTTCGGTAATTGATTATTTCAAAGAAAATGTGTATGAAGGTCAATGTATGCCTGTCGTTTCGAAATTTAGGGTGTTCACCCGTCATTCCGACGGTGCGCAGTAGTATATGTAGGCATCATTTTACATAAAATATCGGGTCGGATAAGGTAAAGTGATGAGTATGAAAGTCAATTTGTACCCGTCGTTCCATGCATTTTCCATTTAGTCATATAGCATGATGTACGGAGTTATTATATAAATTTTGCTATACAAATTCGGTCATGATACCTCATTCTATCGATGGATGTCCGACGAAATTTATTGCTTAACCTCATATAAATTACTAATTGAAAATAACAATGATAAAAATGTGCAAGTTTTATATGGAAATAATGTAGGATATGGAACGATGCATGTAACGGGGTTACACGACGGTTGTAGCGTCTTTCCGAGAGTTTATGTAACGGGGTTACACGACGGTTGTAACGTCTTTCCGAGAGTTTACGCTTAAACTCTCCTTTGTATTGCATATAATGCATTATTATACTTCTCTTTAGAGAGGTATTAAGTATGAGCGTTAAGATACGGTATTCGGTAATACCGTATCTTACCGATTAGGATTCGATAAATCACTAACGCTCCATTAAGTACATCATACACAGATGTTAAGACGATACGTCGTTCAATAGCAAAGTCTGCATATAATAACTACTATTATAGTAATTAATCTAGTGTAGTGTACTTAAAGTAGGACTATTCATAATATCTTAAAGCATAAATAAAATCAGTTCTCCTTTTGAGTTTAAGATCACAAGTCGTTCTGACTTGTTCTCTTGTGCACTTCGTGCGTTGGTTCTCTGAACCCCTAAGCTTCTAGCTTGTTCTTGCACTCTGTGCGTTGGTTCTCTGAACCTTAAGCATATTGCTTGATTGATTAAAAGTCTCTTTCCTAGTTCCTTAGAACAGGGTGACTTTAACGTCGTTTAATTAGTTCCTCAGAACTAAGTGGCTTTTAGCCTTCACTCTATTTAGTTCTCTAGAACTAAGAGGCTTCCAGCCGAAAGTCTTCCTCTGGCTAAAGAGCTGTGCAGCTCCGCTACACTTGGTAGCACTTGTAGTCAATCCTACACCTGAGTCCTTAAGGACTGACCCTCTGTGAGAATGGAGAATCAAAATCACCTCTCTGAGGCACAACGACTCGCCTTAGATAAACTATCTGCGTTCGTCGGGCCTGATCAAATCGAGGCCCTTTTGGCCCAAGGCCCCGAGGTTCTAAATGCTCGTCTTGAGGCCTTTATGCGTTATGAGGCAACGCTCCTCGGGCAGGTCCATGACCAGGCAGCGTCAGCCGCGCCTATACAGTACATTCCGGTACCTGTGACCGATGCAGAGCCAAAGGCTCGTCCACTTGTTTTAAATGTAAAGACCTTCGAGGGGAAGGAGGGAGAGAACCTTCTCCTCTGGATCCGAGAAGTTGAAATGGCAATGGATGCCGCCATGCTTGCATCCGATAAGCAACGAGTTGGCTTGGCCATTTCTAAGCTCGGTGGAAGAGCTAGAGAGTGGGCTCTAACGAGCGGTGTCTCTGTAAATGCTGCATTTCCCACATGGGAGATGCTTAAAAAGCAATTAACTTGTGTGTTTGCACCGCCTAATCAGGCTTATCGTGTGCGCTCACGCTTCCTAGCTACCCGACAGGGTAAGAAAGAATTGTCGGACTATGTCCAAGAGTTGAGAACTCTCATTGCTGCTATGCAGCAGGACCCACTGGCAGAGGAAGTCCGAGTAACCATTTTTATGGAGGGACTTCGCACTGGGGTCGCCAGGACGGAAGTTTTCCGTGTCCAGCCTTCAACTTTTGAGGAGGCAGTAAGCGTAGCATTTAACGCTGAATTCAATTTTAAATCTGCTCGATATGGTCTGCCCTGGTATCAATCAAATACCTCTAATAGGGCGGAACCCATGGACCTCAGCCATGCTGAAGAAGCTGAGCTTCAAGCTGCTGAGCAGCAAGGTAGCATCCGTAGATGTTACATGTGCGGAAGCACTAGGCATCTCCGCCCTAGCTGTCCGTTGCGAAAGCAACGTTCAAATCGGCAAAGCCAAAGCCCTGCTCCTAGCCAAAAGGCGAGCACCGCAGGGGAAAATGTCGACTCCCAGTAGGCGCGGGGCGCCCTACTGGGAAAGAACTAAGTTCTGTTGAATCTTTAGGAGGTAAAGGTAAACAGGGCTTAGCCCCAGGTGGTTCTGTGGATGCTCCCATAGAACAAAATTACAAGCCAGGCTTGTTGGTTGTGTCGGCAACCGTTAAGGGTTTTGAGAAACCCTGGTCAATTTTAATTGACTCAGGGGCGTCAGGGAATTATGTCCGACGTCGCTCCCTTGAGGGGAGTCAGCTGTATGCTGAGGCGCTGGAAGCGCAAGAGGGTGACAGTATAACCGTACGTCTCGCGACTGGTGTACGTGTCACCGTTCCTAAAGTTCCGTTGAACTTAGGTGTGAAATTCTTAGACTTCAATAGCGTTGAACGCTGTCTTGTCCTAGATTTGGACTCGAGATATGATCTCATTCTCGGTATGGCCTGGCTGGAACGCCATGAGCCGTGGATCGATTGGAGATCCAAAACTTTAGGCGCAACGCGCAATGTTCCTAGCGAAGCTTTGGAGAGTCATGAACCCACCTTCGCTAGAAAACAAAAGTGCTATTGGCGCGAGCCATTAACTGATTCAGTTAGTGTGCTGGACATTGGAGTGTCTGAGTTGATAAACTCCGATGTCAACAATAATAGTGTCGAGCAGAGCTCAATGACACTTAGTGGAACGGCACGTACTCCGTTAAGTGATACTCATAGTAATATTGGCTGTAAATGCGATTCACTGGATGTCGGTAATGACATCGGCTCTCGTATAGAGCGAGTGAAGGTCAATGACCTTGTTAGTGAAGTCACTGGTACTAGTGACCCACTGGATGTCGGTAATGACATCGGCTCTGTATAGAGCAAGTGAAGGTCGATGACCTTGTTAGTGATATTGGCTGTAAATGCTATTCACTGGATGTCGATAATGACATCGGCTCTCGTATAGAGCAAGTGAAGGTCAATGACCTTGTTAGTGAAGTCACTGGTACTAGTGACCCATTGGGTGTCGGTAATGACATCGGCCCTTACATAGGGCAGGTAAACGACAAGGGGTCTGTTGACCTTGGGGATGATAACATCCCAAGTACTTTGAAGAGTACGGTCTCGTCAAGGAGACGGCAGCGTCGCCAGATGGCGGCTGCGAGACGCAAAGCGTCTGTTTTATCGCATAGTAATGTCAATGACCAGTTGTACACCCTGGTCAACGGAGTGACAGGTGATGTAGATGGTGAGGTTGACCTTGAGGCCCTCCCATCATTAAATGCTCTTTTAGAGCTAGGCGAAATGTCTGTGGATGAATTTCATCAGGCCTTGAAGGCAGGTGCTCTGTCCGATATGGTGGTCATTCGACCTAACCTCGAGCTGAACTCATCCTCGCTTGTCGATGAGACAGTCCTTGAAGATACCAAAGCGGCACTAAGTGCACGTAGTGGGGCATCTATTCTGAAAGAACCCTTCAGATCCCTACTATCCTTTGGTAAAGGAATTCCAGGACGTGGTGTGTCACGATCCACCGTCGGTTCTACCACCTGATAGGGGCGTACGTCATGAAATTGACTTGGTTCCCGGAACCAAATACTGTGTAACACGGCAGTGGCCTTTACCCAAAGAACAGTGTGACGTCATTGACGAGTTCTTTCGTGCAAAGCACGCGGCGGGCATGGTGCGTGAGAGTAAATCCCCGCACTCGACACCCACTTTCTGTGTTAAGAAACCAAATGGTAAATGGCGTATCGTTCATGCTTATAATAAGCTCAATGCGGCCACTATACCTGCACAGACACCGATACCTAGAAAGGATGTTCTTCAGAACAATATGGTCGGTTGTACCATGTACAGTGCGCTCGACTTAGTCGATGGTTATTACCAATTGCTCATGCGAGCTAGTGATATTCCGCTTACTGCTGTTAGTACTCCGAGCGGTATGCTCTGGGAGTGGTTAGTGATGCCCCAAGGGCTATCTAATGCTCCGGCTACGTTTAACCGGTTGGTGACGCAATTGTTTCGACCCCATCGAAGTTATGCACAGACGTATTTTGATGACATTTTTGTCCATAGCCGAGCTGAACATGGGCGGTCAGATATTGAGAACCATATTGTTCATTTACGAGCAGTGCTCGAGTGCATGCGCACTAATAAATTATATGCTAATGCATCTAAGTGCATCTTCGGGGCCGAAGAGATTCCCTTTCTAGGGTGCTTCATTGGGAAGCGGGGCCTACGAGCGGATCCCGCCAAAGTCAAAGCCATAGTCGATTGGCCTGTTCCACAATCTCAGAAGGACTTGCGTAAATGGCTTGGCCTTGCCAATTACTTACACAAGTATAGCGAAAATTACGCTGATATGGCTCGGCCGTTATCCAATCTCCTTAAAAAGGATGTGGAATGGTGTTGGCATGCCGAACACGAAAATGCTTTTCAAGCAGTGAAGGCAAGCCTTCTACATGCTCCTATTTTGGCTTTGCCAGACCCTGACCGACCGTTTAGCGTCGTCTGTGACGCATCGGATTTTGCCATTGGCAGTGCTCTGTTACAATCAGATGATGAAGGCCGTGAGCGTGTAATCGCTTTTGAATCTCGCCAGCTGAAAGCTGCAGAAAAGAACTATCCAGTTCACGACAAAGAGCTACTTGCGATGAAGTATGCCCTGGTCAAATTCAGAGTTCATCTGCTGGGCTCAAAGCCTTTTGTGATCTATACCGATCATGCGTCGTTACGCACTGCGACTCAGTCGCCGCATCTCTCGCAGAGAATGGCCAGATGGCTGTCATTCTTTGCCGAATATAACTTCGAGGTGAAATATAAGCCGGGCAAGCAAAATGCTTTGGCTGATGCGTTGTCACGCAGACCTGATTATGAGCTTGCTCATGTGACGACGTTGTCGTCTTCTATCACCGATCTCATTCGTACGGCGTATGCTAAAGATGATCACTGTATAGCGTTGCTACATGCTCTTGGCAGTGAGGAGTTTAAAGACTCGGACATTAAATTGTCGGCACGATTGCGTGCGAGCCTCCATCGATATTCTATCGATGAGGGGCTGTTGTACTATCGTACAGATGTAGCGGATCCTCCGCGTATTGTAGTTCCTCATGACGAGGACCTGAAGCATCGTATCCTCTATGAGGTACATGACACCGCCATCGGTGGTCATTTGGGTCGTGAAAAGACCTATGGGGCAGTATGCCAAAGTTATTGGTGGCCCAAATTATACAAATGGGTGAGCACATATGTGCGTACGTGTGAAACGTGTCAACGGGTGAAACCCTCGCCCCATTCGGCAGCGCCGCTGGCTAGTTTGCCTATTCCCACTGGGTGCTGGGAGTCCATTAGTATGGACTTTGTATTTGGCCTACCGAAAGATTCGCATGGCAATACAGGTATTGTGGTCTTTGTTGACCGTTTGAGCAAGATGGCTCACTTAGCGGCTGTGCCAGATTCGATCGATGGTGTGGGTACAGCGGAGCTGTTTATCGATCGGGTGTTTCGCCAACATGGCTTGCCAGTGGCAATTGTTTCTGATCGTGATCCTCGTTTTACGAGTAAATTTTGGAAGTCCGTCTTCCAGGTGCTGGGCACCCGTTTGGACATGTCCACAGCGGATCATCCGCAGACCGATGGTCAAACCGAACGCGTAAATCGCGTTGTTGAAGATATCCTACGCAGCGTTTGTGCTGAAACGCCTAAGCGTTGGAGCTCTATGCTCCCTGTAGTTGAGTTTGCACTCAATAACTCCGTGCACGCCTCTACCGGCTACACTCCGTTCTATGTCAATGGTCTCACACACCCACGCGTTCCGTTAACGCTACCACCGAGTGGTTCAGGGCTTGGTGGGGGAGAGGTTGCCGATCGGCTTGCTGATGTCAGCCCTAATACTGTTAAGAAACAGGTAAATGCGTTTCTCGCAACGCGACTAAATGTCTTACGACATGTGCAAGATGCAATGGCTGATAGTCAAGATAAACAAAAGGAATATGCAGATGCGAAAGGCAGAGGTTGTATTAATGATTATGAGGTCGGAGACCAAGTATTACTTAATGCTAAAAACCTACCTACCAATGTAGTATCCGCTGTCTTTAAGACGAAGTTGCGTCCGCGCTTTATCGGACCCTTTAAGGTCATTGCCAAGAAAGGCACAGCGTATACGCTTAACTTGCCGCGCAAATTGCGTACACATCCTGTGTTCTATGTCGCCATGCTGAAACCTTATCGGGATCCGTCCCAAATAGACGCTAAGGCGCTCGCGCCGGGCCCATTGGCATTGTCGCGGGACGGAGCATCTGCACCAACAAGTCAAGTTGACCCTGCATTCGGGTCCGACTCTCTTCCAGGGACGCAAGCCGGGAGTTCATCGTCTGCCTCTCCTCACGAAGGGTCCGCACCTCCTGAACAAGCTCGGCATGAGCTTGTTCCGATACACCGACCTCCTCCTCCTTTGCTCGATGCGCAGGGGAACCTGCAGTTCCATGTGGAGCGTCTACTGCAGAAGCGTCGCCGCCATGGTCAAAACCAGTATCTGGTGAAATGGCGGGGTTATCCCGAATCATGGAATTCATGGGAATTTGAGACTCCCCTTCGGCAGGATTGCCCGTACGCCGTGGACGTTTTTGAGCGTCGTGCGCAGGGTCTGTCTGTTGGCGCTGACGCTTCTCACCAGTAAGGGTGAGGGTAGGCGGGTTAGCGGCCTCGGGCTGTCGTGAACTCGCGGCTACAGGGGTAGCCGAAACATTGGGCTGCTGGGTAGCAGGCGCATAATGCGTTCGTTGGGATTTCAATTTCCCCCGGGCCTTCAATTTAGCGTAATCATAACGCATCTTCCGCTCAAGTCGGATATCTGCCACATCGGCGCTTGCCCGTAGGGCCCACATGCTGCTTAAACGTCGCGCATAATGCGCCCAGCGGCTGAAAGCCGTGTCTTCTTCGTCCTCGGTTTCCCCCGCGAACAGAAGGATGGGAACACCCTTCATCGGAGGAACTGGCGCACCGCGCACTTGCCTATTAAGGCGTGCCAAGTATTGGCTTTGAGTAGTGATGTGGGGCTCCAGATATCGTTGTCGAAGTGCCGTGCGTGTGGCAACATCCTCAGGTGAAATGGCCTCAGGCCCAATGGTCCAACCAGAAAGGGAATGCCCAGATGCTTCCTTTAGGCGTTCTTCCACCGTAGGTGGCTTGAACCTGTACTGTCGGTGGTCCTGCAGCCGCGTCATGTTCTTCGTTCGGCGCTTGGCGCCTTCCTCTTGGTCGATGGACCGCTGTTGCTGCTCGTCGAGTGGATTGGTAACCGTTACCGTTGATGATACGTCAGGCGGGTCACGTAACGCTGTTAGCGCATCTGCTGCACCACGTTCAGGGAACGGATTCGGTGCATGACGAGTGTCATCTTCACCCGTGAGGGTGGCTAAAGGGGACCCATCGGGTCCCACAAAGACGGTGTCACTTTCGTAATCAACCGCTTCGTCAAGGTCGTCCTCAATGAGGTCCCTAAGAGTCTGTGACTCACTGCCGGGAGGCGTCATGTTGTGTGCCGTGAACAAACCGTGAGGTTTTAAAAGTTCGCTAAAGCACTACCTCTATGAGGAAAGATGTCGAGTGACATTCTATGGGAACGTCAGTCTGGTGGGGGAGGGTGTAACGGGGTTACACGACGGTTGTAACGTCTTTCCGAGAGTTTACGCTTAAACTCTCCTTTGTATTGCATATAATGCATTATTATACTTCTCGTTAGAGAGGTATTAAGTATGAGCGTTAAGATACGGTATTCGGTAATACCGTATCTTACCGATTAGGATTCGATAAATCGATAACGCTCCATTAAGTACATCATACACAGATGTTTAGACGATACGTCGTCCAATAGCAAAGTCTGCATATAATAATTACTATTATAGTAATTAATCTAGTGTAGTGTACTTAGAGTAGGACTATTCATAAAATCTTAAAGCATAAATAAAATCAGTTCTCCTTTTGAGTTTAAGACCACAAGTCGTTCTGACTTGTTCTCTTGTGCACTTCGTGCGTTGGTTCTCTGAACCCCTAAGCTTCTAGCTTGTTCTTGCACTCTGTGCGTTGGTTCTCTGAACCTTAAGCTTATTGCTTGACTGACTAAAAGTCTCTCTCCTAGTTCCTTAGAACAGGGTGACTTTAACGTCGTTTAATTAGTTCCTTAGAACTAAGTGGCTTTTAGCCTTAACTCTATTTAGTTCTCTAGAACTAAGAGGCTTCCAGCCGAAAGTCTTCCTCTGGCTAAAGAGCTGTGCAGCTCCGCTACACTTGGTAGCACTTGTAGTCAATCCTACACCTGAGTCTTTAAAGACTGACCCTCTGTGAGAATGGAGAATCAAAATCACCTCTCTGAGGCACAACGACTCGCCTTAGATAAACTATCTGCGTTCGTCGGGCCTGATCAAATCGAGGCCCTTTTGGCCCAAGGCCCCGAGGTTCTAAATGCTCGTCTTGAGGCCTTTATGCGTTATGAGGCAACGCTCCTCGGGCAGGTCCATGACCAGGCAGCGTCAGCCGCGCCTATACAGTACATTCCGGTACCTGTGACCGATGCAGAGCCAAAGGCTCGTCCACTTGTTTTAAGTGTCAAGACCTTCGAGGGGAAGGAGGGAGAGAACCTTCTCCTCTGGATCCGAGAAGTTGAAATGGCAATGGATGCCGCCATGCTTGCATCCGATAAGCAACGAGTTGGCTTGGCCATTTCTAAGCTCGGTGGAAGAGCTAGAGAGTGGGCTCTAACGAGCGATGTCTCTGTAAATGCTGCATTTCCCACATGGGAGATGCTTAAAAAGCAATTAACTTGTGTGTTTGCACCGCCTAATCAGGCTTATCGTGTGCGCTCACGCTTCCTAGCTACCCGACAGGGTAAGAAAGAATTGTCGGACTATGTCCAAGAGTTGAGAACTCTCATTGCTGCTATGCAGCAGGACCCACTGGCAGAGGAAGTCCGAGTAACCATTTTTATGGAGGGACTTCGCACTGGGGTCGCCAGGACGGAAGTTTTCCGTGTCCAGCCTTCAACTTTTGAGGAGGCAGTAAGCGTAGCATTTAACGCTGAATTCAATTTTAAATCTGCTCGATATGGTCTGCCCTGGTATCAATCAAATACCTCTAATAGGGCGGAACCCATGGATCTCAGCCATGCTGAAGAAGCTGAGCTTCAAGCTGCTGAGCAGCAAGGTAGCATCCGTAGATGTTACATGTGCGGAAGCACTAGGCATCTCCGCCCTAGCTGTCCGTTGCGAAAGCAACGTTCAAATCGGCAAAGCCGAAGCCCTGCTCCTAGCCAAAAGGCGAGCACCGCAGGGGAAAATGTCGACTCCCAGTAGGCGCGGGGCGCCCTACTGGGAAAGAACTAAGTTCTGTTGAATCTTTAGGAGGTAAAGGTAAACAGGGCTTAGCCCCAGGTGGTTCTGTGGATGCTCCCATAGAACAAAATTACAAGCCAGGCTTGTTGGTTGTGTCGGCAACCGTTAAGGGTTTTGAGAAACCCTGGTCAATTTTAATTGACTCAGGGGCGTCAGGGAATTATGTCCGACGTCGCTCCCTTGAGGGGAGTCAGCTGTATGCTGAGGCGCTGGAAGCGCAAGAGGGTGACAGTATAACCGTACGTCTCGCGACTGGTGTACGTGTCACCGTTCCTAAAGTTCCGTTGAACTTAGGTGTGAAATTTTTAGATTTCAATAGCGTTGAACGCTGTCTTGTCCTAGATTTGGACTCGAGATATGATCTCATTCTCGGTATGGCCTGGCTGGAACGCCATGAGCCGTGGATCGATTGGAGATCCAAAACTTTAGGCGCAACGCGCAATGTTCCTAGCGAAGCTTTGGAGAGTCATGAACCCACCTTCGCTAGAAAACAAAAGTGCTATTGGCGCGAGCCATTAACTGATTCAGTTAGTGTGCTGGACATTGGAGTGTCTGAGTTGATAAACTCCGATGTCAACAATAATAGTGTCGAGCAGAGCTCAATGACACTTAGTGGAACGGCACGTACTCCGTTGAGTGATACTCATAGTAATATTGGCTGTAGATTCACTGGATGTCGGTAATGACATCGGCTCTCGTATAGAGCAAGTTAAGGTCGATGACCTTGTTAGTGATATTGGCTGTAAATGCGATTCACTGGATGTCGGTAATGACATCGGCTCTCGTATAGAGCAAGTTAAGGTCGATGACCTTGTTAGTGATATTGGCTGTAAATGCGATTCACTGGATGTCGGTAATGACATCGGCTCTCGTATAGAGCAAGTGAAGGTCGATGACCTTGTTAGTGATATTGGCTGTAAATGCTGATTCACTGGATGTCGATAATGACATCGGCTCTCGTATAGAGCAAGTGAAGGTCAATGACCTTGTTAGTGAAGTCACTGGTACTAGTGACCCACTGGGTGTCGGTAATGACATCGGCCCTTACATAGGGCAGGTAAACGACAAGGGGTCTGTTGACCTTGGGGATGATAATATCCCAAGTACTTTGAAGAGTACGGTCTCGTCAATGAGACGGCAGCGTCGCCAGATGGCGGCTGCGAGACGCAAAGCGTCTGTTTTATCGCATAGTAATGTCAATGACCAGTTGTACACCCTGGTCAACGGAGTGACAGGTGATGTAGATGGTGAGGTTGACCTTGAGGCCCTCCCATCATTAAATGCTCTTTTAGAGCTAGACGAAATGTCTGTGGATGAATTTCATCAGGCCTTGAAGGCAGGTGCTCTGTCCGATATGGTGGTCATTCGACCTAACCTCGAGCTGAACTCATCCTCGCTTGTCGATGAGACAGTCCTTGAAGATACCAAAGCGGCACTAAGTGCACGTAGTGGGGCATCTATTCTAAAGGACCCTTCAGATCCCTACTATCCTTTGGTAAAAGAATTCCAGGACGTGGTGTGTCACGATCCACCGTCGGTTCTACCACCTGATAGGGGCGTACGTCATGAAATTGACTTGGTTCCCGGAACCAAATACTGTGTAACACGGCAGTGGCCTTTACCCAAAGAACAGTGTGACGTCATTGACGAGTTCTTTCGTGCAAAGCACGCGGCGGGCATGGTGCGTGAGAGTAAATCTCCGCACTCGACACCCACTTTCTGTGTTAAGAAACCAAATGGTAAATGGCGTATCGTTCATGCTTATAATAAGCTCAATGCGGCCACTATACCTGCACAGACACCGATACCTAGAAAGGATGTTCTTCAGAACAATATGGTCGGTTGTACCATGTACAGTGCGCTCGACTTAGTCGATGGTTATTACCAATTGCTCATGCGAGCTAGTGATATTCCGCTTACTGCTGTTAGTACTCCGAGCGGTATGCTCTGGGAGTGGTTAGTGATGCCCCAAGGGCTATCTAATGCTCCGGCTACGTTTAACCGTTTGGTGACGCAATTGTTTCGACCCCATCGAAGTTATGCACAGACGTATTTTGATGACATTTTTGTCCATAGCCGAGCTGAACATGGGCGGTCAGATATTGAGAACCATATTGTTCATTTACGAGCAGTGCTCGAGTGCATGCGCACTAATAAATTATATGCTAATGCATCTAAGTGCATCTTCGGGGCCGAAGAAATTCCCTTTCTAGGGTGCTTCATTGGGAAGCGAGGCCTACGAGCGGATCCCGCCAAAGTCAAAGCCATAGTCGATTGGCCTGTTCCACAATCTCAGAAGGACTTGCGTAAATGGCTTGGCCTTGCCAATTACTTACACAAGTATAGCGAAAATTACGCTGATATGGCTCGGCCGTTATCCAATCTCCTTAAAAAGGATGTGGAATGGTGTTGGCATGCCGAACACGAAGATGCTTTTCAAGCAGTGAAGGCGAGCCTTCTACATGCTCCTATTTTGGCTTTGCCAGACCCTGACCGACCGTTTAGCGTCGTCTGTGACGCATCGGATTTTGCCATTGGCAGTGCTCTGTTACAATCAGATGATGAAGGCCGTGAGCGTGTAATCGCTTTTGAATCTCGCCAGCTGAAAGCTGCAGAAAAGAACTATCCAGTTCATGACAAAGAGCTACTTGCGATGAAGTATGCCCTGGTCAAATTCAGAGTTCATCTGCTGGGCTCAAAGCCTTTTGTGATCTATACCGATCATGCGTCGTTACGCACTGCGACTCAGTCGCCGCATCTCTCGCAGAGAATGGCCAGATGGCTGTCATTCTTTGCCGAATATAATTTCGAGGTGAAATATAAGCCGGGCAAGCAAAATGCTTTGGCTGATGCGTTGTCACGCAGACCTGATTATGAGCTTGCTCATGTGACGACGTTGTCGTCTTCTATCACCGATCTCATTCGTACGGCGTATGCTAAAGATGATCACTGTATAGCGTTGCTACATGCTCTTGGCAGTGAGGAGTTTAAAGACTCGGACATTAAATTGTCGGCACGATTACGTGCGAGCCTCCATCGATATTCTATCGATGAGGGGCTGTTGTACTATCGTACAGATGTAGCGGATCCTCCGCGTATTGTAGTTCCTCATGACGAGGACCTGAAGTATCGTATCCTCTATGAGGTACATGACACCGCCATCGGTGGTCATTTGGGTCGTGAAAAGACCTATGGGGCAGTATGCCAAAGTTATTGGTGGCCCAAATTATACAAATGGGTGAGCACATATGTGCGTACGTGTGAAACGTGTCAACGGGTGAAACCCTCGCCCCATTCGGCAGCGCCGCTGGCTAGTTTGCCTATTCCCACTGGGTGCTGGGAGTCCATTAGTATGGACTTTGTATTTGGCCTACCGAAAGATTCGCATGGCAATACAGGTATTGTGGTCTTTGTTGACCGTTTGAGCAAGATGGCTCACTTAGCGGCTGTGCCAGATTCGATCGATGGTGTGGGTACAGCGGAGCTGTTTATCGATCGGGTGTTTCGCCAACATGGCTTGCCAGTGGCAATTGTTTCTGATCGTGATCCTCGTTTTACGAGTAAATTTTGGAAGTCCGTCTTCCAGGTGCTGGGCACCCGTTTGGACATGTCCACAGCGGATCATCCGCAGACCGATGGTCAAACCGAACGCGTAAATCGCGTTGTTGAAGATATCCTACGCAGCGTTTGTGCTGAAACGCCTAAGCGTTGGAGCGCTATGCTCCCTGTAGTTGAGTTTGCACTCAATAACTCCGTGCACGCCTCTACCGGCTACACTCCGTTCTATGTCAATGGTCTCACACACCCACGCGTTCCGTTAAC
Organism: Peronospora farinosa; assembly: GCA_947646735.1. NCBI lineage: Eukaryota > Oomycota > Peronosporomycetes > Peronosporales > Peronosporaceae > Peronospora > Peronospora farinosa. The sequence continues at coordinate 18,372 of CANTFK010000851.1, read as the reverse complement.
GCTACCACCGAGTGGTTCAGGGCTTGGTGGGGGAGAGGTTGCCGATCGGCTTGCTGATGTCAGCCCTAATACTGTTAAGAAACAGGTAAATGCGTTTCTCGCAACGCGACTAAATGTCTTACGACATGTGCAAGATGCAATGGCTGATAGTCAAGATAAACAAAAGGAATATGCAGATGCGAAAGGCAGAGGTTGTATTAATGATTATGAGGTCGGAGACCAAGTATTACTTAATGCTAAAAACCTACCTACCAATGTAGTATCCGCTGTCTTTAAGACGAAGTTGCGTCCGCGCTTTATCGGACCCTTTAAGGTCATTGCCAAGAAAGGCACAGCGTATACGCTTAACTTGCCGCGCAAATTGCGTACACATCCTGTGTTCTATGTCGCCATGCTGAAACCTTATCGGGATCCGTCCCAAATAGACGCTAAGGCGCTCGCGCCGAGCCCATTGGCATTGTCGCGGGACGGAGCATCTGCACCAACAAGTCAAGCTGACCCTGCATTCGGGTCCGACTCTCTTCCAGGGACTCAAGCCGGGAGTTCATCGTCTGCCTCTCCTCACGAAGGGACCGCACCTCCTGAACAAGCTCGGCATGAGCTTGTGCCGATACACCGGCCTCCTCCTCCTTTGCTCGATGCGCAGGGGAACCTGCAGTTCCATGTGGAGCGTCTACTGCAGAAGCGTCGCCGCCATGGTCAAAACCAGTATCTGGTGAAATGGCGGGGTTATCCCGAATCATGGAATTCATGGGAATTTGAGACTCCCCTTCGGCAGGATTGCCCGTACGCCGTGGACGTTTTTGAGCGTCGTGCGCAGGGTCTGTCTGTTGGCGCTGACGCTTCTCACCAGTAAGGGTGAGGGTAGGCGGGTTAGCGGCCTCGGGCTGTCGTGAACTCGCGGCTACAGGGGTAGCCGAAACATTGGGCTGCTGGGCAGCAGGCGCATAATGCGTTCGTTGGGATTTCAATTTTCCCCGGGCCTTCAATTTAGCGTAATCATAACGCATCTTCCGCTCAAGTCGAACATCTGCCACATCGGCACTTGCCCGTAGGGCCCACATGCTGCTTAAACGTCGCGCATAATGCGCCCAGCGGCTGAAAGCCGTGTCTTCTTCGTCCTCGGTTTCCCCCGCGAACAGAAGGATGGGAACACCCTTCATCGGAGGAACTGGCGCACCGCGCACTTGCCTATTAAGGCGTGCCAAGTATTGGCTTTGAGTAGTGATATGGGGTTCCAGATATCGTTGTCGAAGTGCCGTGCGCGTGGCAACATCCTCAGGTGAAATGGCCTCAGGCCCAATGGTCCAACCAGAAAGGGAATGCCCAGATGCTTCCTTTAGGCGTTCTTCCACCGTAGGTGGCTTGAACCTGTACTGTCGGTGGTCCTGCAGTCTCGTCATATTCTTCGTCCGGCGCTTGGCGCCTTCCTCTTGGTCGATGGACCGCTGTTGCTGCTCGTCGAGTGGATTGGTAACCGTTACCGTTGATGATACGTCAGGCGGGTCACGTAACGCTGTTAGCGCATCTGCTGCACCACGTTCAGGGAACGGATTCGGTGCATGACGAGTGTCATCTTCACCCGTGAGGGTGGCTAAAGGGGACCCATCGGGTCCCACAAAGACGGTGTCACTTTCGTAATCAACCGCTTCGTCAAGGTCGTCTTCAATGAGGTCCCGAAGAGTCTGTGACTCACTACCGGGAGGCGTCATGTTATGTGCCGTGAACAAACCGTGAGGTTTTAAACGTTCGCTAAAGCACTACCTCTAAGAGGAAAGATGTCGAGTGACATTCTATGGGAACGTCAGTCTGGTGGGGGAGGGTGTAACGGGGTTACACGACGGTTGTAGCGTCTTTCCGAGAGTTTACGGTTAAACTCTCCTTTGTATTGCATATAATGCATTATTATACTTCTCTTTAGAGAGGTATTAAGTATGAGCGTTAAGATACGGTATTCGGTAATACCGTATCTTACCGATTAGGATTCGATAAATCGACTAACGCTCCATTAAGTACATCATACACAGATGTTTAGACGATACGTCGTCCAATAGCAAAGTCTGCATATAATAATTACTATTATAGTAATTAATCTAGTGTAGTGTACTTAGAGTAGGACTATTCATAAAATCTTAAAGCATAAATAAAATCAGTTCTCATTTTGAGTTTAAGATCGCAAGTCGTTCTGACTTGTTCTCTTGTGCACTTCGTGCGTTGGTTCTCTGAACCCCTAAGCTTCTAGCTTGTTCTTGCACTCTGTGCGTTGGTTCTCTGAACCTTAAGCTTATTGCTTGATTGACTAAAAGTCTCTCTCCTAGTTCCTTAGAACAGGGTGACTTTAACGTCGTTTAATTAGTTCCTTAGAACTAAGTGGCTTTTAGCCTTAACTCTATTTAGTTCTCTAGAACTAAGAGGCTTCCAGCCGAAAGTCTTCCTCTGGCTAAAGAGCTGTGCAGCTCCGCTACAATGCACTCTCCGACTCAGAAGTAGGTAGAAGTAAACGTAAAACATATATAGCATTAGCTCAACTACTCGTTTCTTAATGAACTACAACATCCGATTCCAGCAACTTGGACCATGTACTTGTCAAATGGTACTGATCTTACCTGCCCATCTGGTACGGCAAGATTGCAGCCGTATCGCCCTGTCCCAACAGTCAAGTTGTTGCTTGGTCGTCCGATGTATCATGTAGACGGGCACTTCTACGAAGTTGCCTCGTACTACGAGCACACACCTTATGCACAAGCGAGGAAGCGGTTAGACCGTCTTACCTTCGCGTGCGAGGGTGGTTGGGAGGTTGGTCGACTGCTTAAGCAGTCGTACCACCAGTTGCCTCTCGCTTGAGCGAGAGTGCAACGAACTTCTTAACACTTAGAAGGCACCGACGTCACGCAGAAGTTTCTCAACTTCTCGTGCGTGGTGTGCTTGTTTAAGTAAATTCAAGACTGATTTATATTTAATAGATTTTAACTAAATATAAATCTAACTACTGATTGGTTAATATGTAATGATGGGTGCCATCTCTATAGATGCGCTCCCAACGTGAGAGCTTAAATATATTTAAGCTCGCTCAATGACGTAACTGACTGACGTCATTTGATGACGCCTAGTCCCAGCTGGGCGTCATCCCCATCAATGTGAATACACCTAGTGTATATCACATACGCAAGGGTGTGACACATGGTGTGTCTCACCCGAGCGACAGGTCTTAAGTACTTACGTACCTTTTAAGACCTGCCCGTTAAGTATCGCATACTTAACGGGTACGTGTAACGTTGAGCCCGTTACACCATCCCCCTTTTAAAACGATTTTTACATCTTGTAAAACATCGCCTAGGAGACAGAGTGACTTGCGAGCCGTAATATAACGCGCCGCTTTAGTCTACTCAATTCTCATGCCACCGAAACGTGGTAAGGCTGATGGGTCGCCTGCAAAGGCACCCATGCAGTCCAGCACTAAGCGCACGCGCCGCGATTTATCGCAGCCGTCGCAAAGTGCGTTAGGCACTGGGGTGGATCTTCCATCTCACGATAATGTGGATGAAGATCCATCTCTCATTGTAGACTACAATGAGACCACACTACTGCCATCACCCCAAAGTGGTGATGAGCATAGTGCATTGATGGGACATATGTCCCCATCATTTGAGGCACCCGTCCTTGAGGAAGCATCTATGCTTCCTACAAGCGAAGGTAAAGCCTCGTCGTCTGCGCCTACGAGCGCAGCGACTAAGACTGAGCACGCTACTTCGAAAGAAGTAGTCGCGACTCAGTCAGATGTGACTCCTCATGCTGATGTCTTGACAATCCATAATGGAGAGTCAGACTCAGGTGAGTGTGAGCTTAAAGCTCCACCAAGTACACCTTCGGCCTCACTAGCCCGCCGTCGCGAGGGCGGCTACGTGAGTGGTGGCTTGCCACCAATGCCACCTCCATCTGAGTGGATGAACTCGGATGGGTCTAGCGCAGCGCTTTTGCAGCGTGCCACTATTGACGCTCATAAATTCTGATAGCGTCTTTCCCTTGTGGAAAAGGCAGGGCAAAGCACTTGGTCGTGCTTTCCCAATTCCAGTCGTGCTGCGTTCTAACGAAACAGCCGACGAATATGAAGCTGAACTTCGGCGCCGTGTAACCTTGCATGTAGATGCAACGAAACAACGGTTGCAGCGAATCAGCTTCGCCATGAAGCGTGCGCATGAAATTTTGGGTGGTAAGCGACCTCCAATTGATTCTCGCTACGCTTCTTCTGCTAGTCCTTCCGGACCTAGCAGAAAGAAGACAGCTGGTGCTGCTTCACATAAGCAGCCACCAGCCCAGGCACGTCAACGCGCAAAGCGTCCACAGGCTCCCACGAGTCAAAGCTCGTTGGGTAACCCTTCCACTGGACAAGGATTTGGAGCTTTCGCTTCACAAACCGGTGGGCCAACAGCCTTCCAACAAGGAAGCGCGTATTCCCTTCCGTGTCCACCAACACAGGTGGCGCCCGATAGGAGTGGCGATTACGCCCACCTACTCGCGGCTTCCTACCCTGCTGCTGTTCAGTCGTAGGCTGAGTCCGCTGCGCTGAAGAGGCAGGTGACAGATCTCGAGAGTCAAGTCTCGCGACTGACTTTGGATCTGCGCGATGTGAGGACGAGGGACCGTCAGGGGTATGACCGCCTGAAGACCTGTTTGGACATCTTAGAGCGACTGGTGATGAGGTACCCGCGTCAAGCGCGGAGTCCTCCTCGATCACCGAGTCCTCTATCGCCTCGTTCATACACGGGGAGCCTCTCGGCTTCCTCGTCGCCTGATCGGTCGCGACGCTCGACTCACAGTCGACGTCACCATCGGTCTCGTTAGACCGATGTGGATATGTGATCTCTTCTGGATCAACATACCGTTTCAGACGACCCACGTAAAATACGGGGTGCGTCTTCATATACGGTGGGAGAGTGAGCCTATAATTTAGGTCTCCAACTTCTTCAACCACTGTAAAGGGCCCAATGAATCGGGGCAATAGCTTAGTAGTACCACCAGGTAGTACAGAAATTGCATGTTTAGGTAGGGTAGCAGTACTTAATAGCACTTTGTCCCCAACACTAAAGTGTTCATTCTTTTTGCGACCATGCTGGTCTGCATATTGTTTTTGCTTGTCCTGTGCGCTTGCCATCGCGTCACGGACTTTACGTGTGATGGCTAATCGCTCATACACAAAGCGCTGAGCTTCGCTCACGCTTTTAGCATCCAGATCGCCTATGACGCCTCCAAGAGGTCGTTCATGGGTCGACGCTATTGACAACACTATAGTGTCATCATCAAGGAGCACTGGCATTTCTTGCCGTGCCTCCTTTGTGACACCTATAGGTGTCGTGACCACTGCTAAATTAGCAGTGTCACTAGGGCAACCTTGGCCCTCTTTGGCATTCGCACCGAGCGAAGTGAGGGGCCCTCCCCCACTAAGACTCGGGCTGCGTACAAACGAGACTGGCGTTCGAGGATGACGCAGTCCGTTAATGTAAACCGGTGTTTCACCCGTACTGGCGTGAACACTGTTATTAATAGCGAACTCCACGAATGGCAATTGCTTGCTCCATTCTTTAGGAGTCGCTATTGTACGCACCACATCCGCCACGACTCGATTGGCCCGTTCTGTTTGGCCATCGGTCTGGGGATGATCAGCGGTTGACATGTAGAGCTTGCTACCCAGCAGCTCAAACACATTTCGCCAAAAACCCGACGTAAAACGCGGATCCCGGTCCGATACTATGGACTCGGGCATCCCGTGTAGTCGATACACGTGATCCAGGAACAAGAGGGCAGCCTCTTTTCCTGAGATCTTGGTGCTACATGGTGCCAAATGCACCATCTTGCTCAGTCTGTCTACAAAGACGACGAGCCCCATCCTGCCTTTATGGTCAGGCGGTAAGCCAAACATGAAGTCCAAACTGACCGACTTCCAGCATTCAGTTGGAATCAGCAGTGGCTTCAGTGGCGCACTGTTTGAAGGTGCAGGCTTTATGCGCTGACACTCTTCGCAAGAGCGAATATAGTTGGCCACCCACCGATATAGGTGGGGCCACCAAAATTCCTCTGACACTCGTAAGAATGTCTTTTCACGGCCCAGATGCCCACTAGATGGCGCATCATGGCACTCGTGGAGTATCATCAGCTTGAGATCTGTGTCATGAGGGACATAGATTCTCAAGGGATCACAGGGTGACAGTTGATGCCAAAACAGGCCATCACTGTAACTAAAGCGATTTAACTTCGCTTTGAGGTTCGACGGAAGGGTAACCTTTCGTCCACCAAAATGATCCAACAGCAGGCGACAATGTTCGTCCTAACTGTAACACTCCTTGATATCGGAGGCCATTGAGCTGGTTACATGGTAGACCTTCATGGCTGCCAATGTTGACGACTCAACTTGTGCTTTCGTACGAGACACACTATCCTGGTGTCTTGCCTCGAAGTCTGGTCTGCGCGATAACGCGTAAGCCAAGACATTCGACTTACCCGGCTTATATTCAACTTTGAAATTAAATTCAGAGAAGAATGTTAGCCATCTCGCCATTCTCGGCGAGAGGTGCGGTGAATTTATAGCGGTCCGCAGTGATGCGTGATCCGTATAAACCACAAAAGGTTCGGTGCCCAAGAGGTGCACACGAAACTTCACAAGGGCATACTTAATTAAAAGTAGCTCCTTGTCATGCACAGGGTAATTCAGCTCGGCAGCTTTTAATAGCCGAGACTGATAAGAAATGACACGGTCAACACCGTTGTCATCCTTCTGCATGAGCGCGCTGCCGATTGCAAAATTGCTTGCATCGCAGACGACGCTAAAGGGCTTATCAGCGTCTGGTAATGCTAAGACCGGTGCCTATACAAGAGATTAATTCACTGATGTGAGCGCATCTTCTTGCTTCTTACACCAAGTCCATTCTGCATCCTTTTTTAAAAGGTCAGACAATGGCTTAGTCCGCTCCGCATCATTCTTGCTGTACTTATGCAAGTAATTAGCGAGCCCAAGCAATTGGCGCAGATCCTTCAAATTACGTGGGACTGGCCATTCCTTTACAGCCTTTATCTTTTCTGGGTCTGCTCGTACACCATGTGCACCTACGATGCAGCCCAGTACAGGTATCTCGGGGACCCCTATTACGCACTTTTGCAAGTTAACGTATAATTGGGTGTCACCCAGAGTCTACAACAGCGTCTAAATGACGATTGTGCGACTCTATCGCGCTCAGACCGTCCTCCGCCCTACTATGCACGAATACATCGTCAAAGTAATGGGGCGCGTAGGCACGGTGCTGACGCATCACGTGAGCCACTACTCGGTTGAATGTTGCCGGAGCATTTTTCAACCCTTGTGGCATCACAAGCCACTCCCATAGCATACCGCTTGGGGTGCTTACTGCCGTTTTGGCTACATCGGTATCTCTCATGAGAACCTGATAGTAGCCATCCTTCAGATCCAACGCGGAAAAGATAGTTGACTTTCCCATGGAATTCAACAAGACATCTTTCCGCGGGATCGGCGTTTGAGCTGGAATGGTGGCCGTGTTCAGCTTATTATAAGCGTGAACCACGCGCCATCCACCCGTTGCTTTACGCACACAGAAGGTCGGGCTGCAGTGAGGCGACTTGCTCTCACGTACATGTCCCGCCTTAGCTCGCTTGTCGAAGAACTCATCGATGTAATCGACTTGTTCCTTCGGCAACGGCCATTGCCTGGTCACACAATACTTGGTGCCAGGCTCCAGGTCAATTTCGTGCCTGATGCCCCTATCGGCCGGTAGGCGGCTCGGCACTTCTGCTGGAAACACATCGCGGTGTTTCCACAGAACATCATAGAACGGGCTGTCCTTCAAGGCATCCCAGCCTTGAGCAGCGAACCGTTTCTTTTTGTCGGTCTCCAAGACGCTCTCATCCATTGTGGATGAAGAGCAACAGTCCACCACGTTCTCTTCTGGAACTGGTGCGACTATCTCGTGGATCTTTCCTTCCTTTAGTTCGGACAGGAACAGATCCCACGTCATCTCCGAGAGATTTACTATCTCCTCGGCAGATGACAAGACAAGTTGGAGCACCTCAACTGAGGATGCCTCCGGCATTTTGTCTTCGACGGTCTCGAACAACTCGTTCGTAGGTCCGTCCTCTTGGACCGAGACTGATCCAAGGGTCACTCGTTTCGACGTGCCCTTGATCGTCTTAATACGTCAGGTGCTCGTTCTTCGAGTCACCACGACCTTTGACCTGGAAGAAGGTGTCGTTGCTATCTCAGCTAACGCACTCCTTCCAACCGCACCAGGCTCTTGGCTCTGTGCCGGTTCTTGTGGCGCTTGACTTGCTGTCATCCCACCATCAACTGCCACAGGCTCTTAACTCTGTGCAGGAAACTATTGGACGCATGACTATCTGTCATCGCCCCATTCACTACACCAGTCTTTTCGACCTGGGTAGGAATATGTGTCACCTGGCTTTCCGCCAGTGCACTCACAACTACACCACTCCTTTCGAGCTGGGTAGTTCCTGGTGTCGATTGACATACCGTCATCGCACCCTCGACTGTGTTGGACACAGCATCCAGCACATAAGACTCTCGCAAGAGCACATCCTTTCCGGTGTCTTGCGTAGATCTAGCGACTGTGCGTGTACGCCAGTCTATCCATGGTTGGTGTTTAGCCAACCAAGGCATGCCTAGGATGAGGTCATATGGACTCTCCATACCTAGCACTGTGAACTTCTCTTTACAAGAGAAGTCACTGAAACTGAAGGCGAGTTCAACTTGAACTCCCTCCGATTTGACGAGCGCGCCGTTCGCTAAACGAACGATCGCCTCTTCTCGCTTGCCATCCTGGCAAAGCGACTCATAACTCGCCGGTCTCTTTTTTAGAGCCGCGAGTTTCACAAAGTTTTGTGATGCACCCGAATCCACGAGAAGGGTCATCACTTGGTCATAGCCTCGTACTCGAGCGCTATAGACCAAAAGGGTTGAGGTCCGACCTTTCGGAACCTCAGGGACTATGCTACCCATTTGTTCGATCACTCTGAACTTAGGGGTAGCTTCAGAGTCCGCGACAGTAGGGTATCCCGCCCCTACTGCTCTCCCGCATTTCCCGACCCATCTTGGGCAGGTGCTGAACTTGTGCGTCGTGCACGCTGGTTCTTCGCACCTCCCTTCGGGTAGGGAGCCTTCTTACTGGCTGCCGTAGCACCAGCAGCTACCTTGGCATAGCAGCGAGCCATCATATGGCCTCGCTTGCCGCACTTGTAGCAGATCACATCTGCATTGCCTAACTCCATAGGAGTGGCATCAAACTTCTCAAACGACGGCCTGTAATAGGCTGTCGCCGAGGCGCTGTTGTAGGATTGCTCATCAACTAAGGCAATGTCAATTGCCTCTTCCATCGTCGCTGGTACCTTTCTGAAAAGGGCCTGACGCGATGGGCCATGCCTAAGTCCATTCATGAACGTGGCTACCTTGATACGCTCTGGTATCGGTTCCCCATTGATGGACGCCGACAGCGAACGCATTTCCTGCACAAACTCTTGCAGAGAGCGTTTCGCCTGTCGTGCTCCAAAGAAGCGCGCCATAAGCAACACTTCGTTGTTAGGCGGCTGATACATGGCGCGAATCTTTGATTTAAAGATCGCCCATGATGGAAATGCATCAGCATTAGCCATCAGCGCAGAGTATGCCCACTCTGACGCTTTGCCACGCAAGTTGGACATGGCATACGACACCATTCTGGTGTCGTCTTCGATGAGCTGCGCCACTCCACATTGCTCCACTGCTAATAGCCAGTGAACAATCGTGTGAGGGCTAGTTCCATCGAACTTCGGAGGGTCCATCCGAATGGGCCTCGGTTGAGCAGGCCGGGCAGAGAGCGTCTCAACAGTCCTGTTGAGCGCCTCATTACGTGCCTGCTCAAGCCTAAGCTCATCCTGAGTCTTAGTGATGGACTCAGCGGTGGCTTGGCTGTTTACCTCGGACGCGTTTCTACGCTGTCCGAGCACAAACGACTCAAATTGCTCCAACTGAGCAACATGTTGCTCAGGAGGACAATGCAAGAGATTGACCAGGGCTTGTTCACCAAGTCCCTGCGCCATATGCTCTGCCAACTCCCTATGATGTTGGGAGAGGTGAGGGAAGTCACTCCAGTCCATATTAAGGACCATGTCAACCACACGCACGCTCAGAGAGACGGGTCGTGGGAAGGACTACAAGTGCTACCAAGTGTAGACGGGCACTTCTACGAAGTTGCCTCGTACTACGAGCACACACCTTATGCACAAGCGAGGAAGCGGTTAGACCGTCTTACCTTCGCGTGCGAGGGTGGTTGGGAGGTTGGTCGACTGCTTAAGCAGTCGTACCACCAGTTGCCTCTCGCTTGAGCGAGAGTGCAACGAACTTCTTAACGCTTACAACACCGACGTCACGCAGAAGTTTCTCAACTTCTCGTGCGTGGTGTGCTTGTTTAAGTAAATTCAAGACTGATTTATATTTAATAGATTTTAACTAAATATAAATCTAACTACTGATTGGTTAATATGTAATGATGGGTGCCATCTCTATAGATGCGCTCCCAACGTGTGAGCTTAAATATATTTAAGCTCGCTCAATGACGTAACTGACTGACGTCATTTGATGACGCCTAGTCCCAGCTGGGCGTCATCCCCATCAATGTGAATACACCTAGTGTATATCACATACGCAAGGGTGTGACACATGGTGTGTCTCACCCGAGCGACAGGTCTTAAGTACTTACGTACCTTTTAAGACCTGCCCGTTAAGTATCGCATACTTAACGGGTACGTGTAACGTTGAGCCCGTTACATATCAAGTTGTTGCCCTGTCTCTCCCTGTCCCATCTGCACGATCCTCTCCTCGTGGTCCCAGATGTCAAGCTGTCAGACAGCCGATCAGATAGGTGACGCCGTCCTACGGTATAGCCCTTAAATCTTGAAACTTGAAATACCCGATCGTTTCTAACAAATAAGTAAAGGTGATCGATCACCCGTCGTTCTGACGAGTAGGTGCGCGCAGACCATAATTGTAGATTTAATGATATAAAGGACTGAATGTAAGTCAAATAGTTTTTTTAATGCTGAGATCTGTTACGAAGACTGTTCGCTTTATTAGGATAAATTAAATGAAGTTCTGCACTAAATAAGGGTGTTCATTCAAGATTCCGACGGTGCGAACAAATATGTATAGGCATCTTAAAAACGCAGCGATTTGCTATGGTGTTTACCCGTAGTTCTGACAGATAGGAGCGCAAATGCTACGCTGACAGTATGCTGGCCCATCACTTTCTTAAAAATAATTAGGTGACCTTGGTAAATTAACAATGTAGCGGACCTGCACAGCTCTTTAGTCAGAGGAATACTTTAGGCTGGAAGCCTCTTAGTTCTAGAGAACTAAAAAGAGTTAAGGCTAAAAGCGACTTAGTTATAAGGAGACAATTAAACGACTTAAAGTTACCCTGTTCTAAGGAACGAGGAAAGAGACTTTAAGTCTGTCAAGCAATAAGCTTAAGGTTCAGAGAACCTACGCGCCGAGTGCAAGAACAAGCTAGAAGCTTAAAGGTTCAGAGAACCAACGCATGAATTGCACAAAAGAACAAATCAGAACGACTTGTGATCTTAAACTCAAAATGAGAACTGATTATATTTATGCTTTAAGATTTTATGAATAGTCCTACTCTAAGTACTTTACACTAGATTAATTACTATAATAGTAGTTATTATATGCAGACTTTGAACGACGTATCGTCTTAACATCTGTGTATGATGTACTTAATGGAGCGTTAGTGATTTATCGAATCCTAATCGATAAGATACGGTATTACCGAATACCGTATCTTTAACGCTTATACTTAATACCTCTCTAAAGAGAAGTATCATAATGCATTATATGCAATAGAAAGGAGAGTTCAACAGTAAACTTTCGGAATGATGTTACAACCGTCGTGTAACCCCGTTACAAAAAAGCATTAAAGACAACGAAGGTCGGATGTATTTGTATGAGAAAAAATGCAAGCTTAACGTAAGGTTTCCTTAAAGACGATATCTCGCATCAATTGCCGCTCTGTTGAATCAGCTGGAAAATGCGCAAACACATTCTTTGCCGCTGTGGCACGTGAGAACGCAAAACATATAACTGTCCACGCGAGAATACATTTCTAGCCAAAAAATGCCGACCTTTTGTAGTGTCTGCCCTTGAGATTAATAAAGTGTCATAGCGTAGGCTACTTGCACGGGAAACTGCCTCCTCCGAACTGGAAACGGGACGCCAGATTGCTCAATGACTAAGGCGATGCGAGGAATGTATGTAACATAGCCCGCGTGGTCACCATGTAGTACCACAGCCTCAATCACACGTGCTGAACACCGACGAATGATTAGTCGAGTTCCATTGCATAGCCCGTGTGTCGTGTCTAAGCTCCTTAAAAGCATTACTAGAGTTCCAATTTTCAATCTAAGTCGATGAGGTGGCCACTCACTCACTTCCAACCTGTTTAGATATCCGGTGGGCAAAACATTTGCACCTTCTTCGTCGTCCACCTTATCTGCGCTCAAGTATTCAAATATCTCCCCCCATTCTGTTCAGCACCGCCAAGTTAATTTCAGCAACAACATCATTGCGGGCGGCAAGGATGTCCCGGCTGCTAGTTTTCCTGATATGGATGTTCAGCAACATCTGCAACACCATCATAAATTGTGTTTAATAGTTCTTCCACCATGTTATTATGGACAGCTAAGCACGATGGATACTGGACGTGGTCGTCGTCAGATTTTTCCAGCCGATCTTCATCATGTGCTAAAAGCCAATCTGCGAAAGTGCGATTCCCGATACTTTAAAGTCGCTTATCATTAGTTGCGCGCATGTTCTGACGCAATTTGAAAGCTTGAACGCAAATCCATAGATAGGACTCCTTGATCGACGCGCCAACAATATCAGGACGCATGCCTTTTGGTACAACAGGCAGAATCTGGCGAAATTGCTGCACATCACAAATGTGATTTTACAAAACGAAACGTCATGACATCGCGAAGTGTCCGGTGAACGGCCTCGAATGCAAACTTACTCATCATTGTTGCTTCGTCCCAAATAATTAGCTTCGTGAGGCGTAGCATTCCTGCAAGATCACTCTGTCTGGATATAGAGCACACAGAGTGAGGCTTCAGATAATTGGGATCTTGAATCGAGAGTGAGCGATGCGTCCATTATTTAGAAGCAATGCTGCAATTCCAGATGAAGCCACTGCCAGCACAATGTGTCCTAGACCCCGCACAGACTTGAGAAGTAAATTCTCTAAATCTGTTTTGCCCGTTCCACAGGGTCCATCAATTAAAAAAAACCACCTTGCTCTTGTTGCAGGATTTGATGATCGTACGATAAATGTGAAGCTGTTCCTCGTTCAAACTCTGCACCTCTTTTTCTGCCTCTTCTTTTAACACATTTTTGTTGTATGCCAGCTGTTCTGCACTGCAATCAGGCTATTTCCCTGTGGCTCTTCCATTTGATACGCAGGCGTGGGAAGACTGAAGTCAGCAAGGGTTTTCTCAAAAGGCGCCAAAAGATTTTGTTTCAAGTGAAGGGCCAAACTCGTGATCTGGTCAGATGACGTCTCTGCATTTCCATCCTGGCGAAGTCGATGCGCCAAATCGTCTGAGAAATGTTGCTGAAAAAATATCCCATAAATGGCGCGGGCTAGCAGGCGGTCAATGGATTAAGATTGTGACAAACGGGATCGCAGTTTACGACCTCTCTGCATCCCTGCTGCTTCTTGTATACACTGCTCCCATTCTTCGTCTTTCTCGTACAATATACGTGCAACACACGCCGCCTTGAACGTCTTGTGCTGCAAGCCATTATATGTTCGCAGGTCCTCGTAAGATTTTGCTCCCTTCACGGTTGTCAGCGACGTCCGTAGAAATATCGATCCCCAGCTTTGGGGCTCACAATATAAAGACGACTGACGCACTTTCCTCGCTTTCGCACCGTCCATTATTTAATATTTTTGTTCCGGACAAATCGTGACGGAAAATCCAAGTAAGTTGTCTCTTGGGCATCTATGTTTAGGCGGTTAAGCTCAAACCACTGTGTGAGTGTCATTTTACGCGCTTGCTCTTTGTTCACAGCAGCCACCAAGCTACCGTTAGCGTTAAACACAACTTGTTGCTGGTCGGGCATATGGACCTGCAGGCGTTGGATTGGAGGATAGTGATCGTGCACCTTAAAACCCAAGATGCGCCAGCACGACTCTGGAGCTGAAACAAAGCGGGCGTCAATGTATTGCTGGATTTCGTTTACATCTTAAACCACCATTTGTAGTGCGATCGTGTCCCTTGTATACATATTTGAAGACATATTTGATGGCCGAGATTGATGAGCAAATATGCATGAAAACAAATTGTTACTCAATATCATTATGTTGGTCGCATAAAATGAACAGGGAATATCGTTTTTGTCAACTTACCTCAACGTAAATAAGCGCATTGTACTTAGAGGATAGGCACAAATTATGTGGCACAATCCATCGATTATCAACACGACGGCCCTTTGCATCCTCAATATATCGTCCATTGTCATGCCGTCTGTAAATTGGGTAACCGTCATGATCGTTTGGTGGAGTGGGTTCTCAAAATTGTATGATGAGACCCCAAACCACTCACTGTGCCGGACTGCCGACTGTCGGAGGGGGTACCCCGATGCCGCGTATGAACCTTCTCTCACCTTGTGTACCCGTCGGCTGGCGGGTTGCACTCTTCGGAGGACTTGGTGACGATGTAGATGTCTGCCTTGAGGGAGGTAGACCTGGGGGGGCCTCGAGTGGATATGCTTCACTCGGTGGGCCGGTAGGTGGCCACTCGATCGACCTTGTCGAGAGTGGACTTAGAGCCAAATTCTTTAGGGAGTTTATCCCTGGCCTTTTCCTTCTTGTTTCAGGGGTATCAACCACCTGACCTTTACGTTGCTCCCGGACGTTGAGGTGAGGGAGGCCGCTTCCGATAGCGGGTCTTGGGGGGTGTTGCTACTCGAACGACTCACAGGCCAAATATATCCTGGAGCTCTATTCGCACTTGAACTTCGCTACACAACTGTCTTCGACGGGGGGCCAAAATATATCCCTTCCCAGAACAGTGAGTAACTTAGAGCAAGTCTTTCTTGGGTGACGGAGTCGTGCTACGTAGATCGCAAATTGAGTAGTATTTAATATAGTCCTATCCTTTTACCTCCTTTACTCTATCCTTGCCTGAAGCTCTGATTCCTTGTGTCGACTGGTCTGATCCTTGTATTAACTGGTCAGGAGTGGCTGAAAACCGAGGGGCCGAGTTCGACCATTGAGGGACCCAGGTCGACCAATGAGGGACCCAGGTCGACCGATGAGGGACCCGGCCTACCAACGAGGGGCCAGGTCGATCAATAAAGGGCTCTGGTCAACTCTCTTCGGTACCGGTTAGCCGGTACCCTGATACTGATTTTTTTTCTGTTGGTCCTGCGGATTGTACTTCAGAAACTGTCGCTTCCCTTCGAGTCCCCTGTCTCTCTGGTCTCCTGTCCCTGACCCACGGTCTATACTCCGAATCCAACTAGTTTCTGGGATCCCCACATCACAAAAACAGCACTTCACCACAGCCGCCCCCTGCACTTGCCAGCCGTACAACGGATTGAGCACGCGCATGTCTTCACTTCCTTCGTCACGTAGGTCCTTTACTGTACCCTTCGTTGATCGTCCATATCTAACTCGTGTCGTTCCAGCCATGTCTTTCCCTGGTTCTGACCCACCGTCTGCTGGCCCACCGTCCGCTGACCCACCGTCTGAAGAGCCGACCTCGATCGTCCCCGCGCCTTCGGTTGACCCTCCATGCGAAGAGGCGTCCTTGGTCGACCTTCCTGGGCCGGTATCTTCACCGTTGAGCTCTGCCGAAACTGTCGTCGTTGATAGCTCTCCCGTCTTCTTCACCGCTTCGCCTCCTGCCAAGACGGCAGATTCTTCTGACACGTCGGTCTCCATGGTTGACAACCCGTCTTCGGTGCCAGCCGACCTGCGTGTAGCTCTGCAGGAACTGCAAGCTCTCGTGAACGCGCAATATCGCCGCATAGAGGACTGCGAGGGTCGTTCCCCCTTCGGCCACCTTATTGGCCACCCGGTGTGAGCGCCTGGAAGAGACGATACGCGACAACTCCCGGCTGGTGGTCCAACTCCGCGAAGCCCTTCAGTGGTAGACGGCACTGGTGGATCGCCTGCGATGGAAGATTGACCACATTTGAAGCCAATACTCGCTTCTTGCCGCGGAGCATGATCACGCCTACTTCACCTATGGGCCACCTCCGGGACCAGCTCCTCTTTCGGCCGCTTCGCCCCCAGCCGTAGGTTCCCCGTCGAGGCCAGCGAAAGCTCTTGGTAAACGGTCCAGGCGGCCGTCATCCCGTATACCCGCCAAAGTTTCCGAACCTCCGAGGCCCGACACCTCCGCGATACCGCTGTCGGGAGTCTCTGGCAGCCGCTCTCCTGTCATGCTGGAGTCTTCGGACGACGACCTCAGCGACGACAGCGAGACGCTTCGGGCGGCTCTGGCCAAGTCTCTTTCTACTGGTCGGCGCCCCACCAGTGCAAGTTCTTCACGTCTTCCGCCGACGTCCATTCCCCCATTGAGCACCTCGACTTTCGGCCTCTCTCTGAAACGGGCGATGTTCGGGACGTCGGACTCGGAGACTGAGTCGTCCGCGGAGAAGGAAAAGAACGCGCCCACGGTTGCGGACAACAATTCGCCCCTTTCTACCGACTTTTGCTTGCTCCTCAAGGATGCCATGATCCCAGGGTACATGCAGTCGAAGACCTTCTCCGCCGCGGAAGTGGTACCTTGGCCGGTCGACCTGGTCAATTCTTGGTGCATTTTAACGATGTCTCCAAAAGACTTGGTCGACCAGCTGGATCTACCTTGGGGTTGGTTCGGTTCTCCAAACGGAAACCTCGACCGCCCTCCCAAATGAAAAAAGTTGTTGGTGAGCCCCCCGATGATCCAGAGATTTCT
Source organism: Peronospora farinosa (assembly GCA_947646735.1). Lineage (NCBI taxonomy): Eukaryota > Oomycota > Peronosporomycetes > Peronosporales > Peronosporaceae > Peronospora > Peronospora farinosa. The sequence goes on along the minus strand of CANTFK010000851.1, from coordinate 1,341 downwards.
GGCGGAGAAACTTTGGGTAGAAGCTCGCGTTCCCATTCAACCCGCTTCCTTCCGACCTGTTAGATGGTTCGCCCAGTTGGCGGCGATTTACACACAGTTTGACGAAGAGCATAGCCAAGCGCTCTGGGAGGCGACCCACTGCATGTGGATATTCAATGACCAAGCGCGAGCGAACTCTTTTCTTGCGTCATATTACAACGCGCGGAAGAAGCGTCGGAGTCGGGTGACTTAAGCGTGGCGGGAGGTGATCGACTTTATCTTCGTTGAGATGAGCAAGGGCCGCTGCGATCTCGACATTTTTCTGTACCCTTTCTTCCGTCATCTTCCTCGAACCCGTCGTGTGGCTTATTGGTACCCTGGTCGTAAGGAGGGGTCATATCCAGTCGACTTGCTCGAGGTCCTTCAGGCCGTGTGGCCGTGGCTTACCCAATATCGGCTGTCTTCCGTGCTTCATCCTGGAACTTTAGTCCTGCGCCTCAAGGGTAAGTTTAGTCCGCCCGTTTATGTATTTCTTTGAACACGAACCTTCGTTCTCTTCGACCCTATTTTTGAACGTCTGTCCATCTTCCATCTCCTCTGCCATACTTTCCTCTGTTCCAGGTGATCTTGGCAAGCTTCCTCCTTTGTTCTCCATTCTTCTATACACCGGACCCGTGAAAGGTCGATGTCTCCCCATAGGCGACCCAGGTTTACCAACGAGGGACCGGGTCGACCAATGAGGGACCAGGTCTACCTTCCAAGGATCTTGCTACCGTCTGCTAGTTTTCATGGCTTTGCATTACTTCGAAGCGGTTATGGCTTGTATTCTTGCGCTCGAAGTCTCGGAGTAAAGCTCTGCAATTCAGATCTACTTCGTCCACCCACGAGGGGTCAGGGTGTCCTTCCATTGCACGAGGAATTATCGTTGTTGCCTTCCATACCGAGTTTTTTTTACCTGTGCGGCTCTCTAAAATTTCTTCGACCTCATACTCGCCTTCCTCCAGTTCACGCACCGAGATATCTTTTACTGACAGACATTCGTTAAAGTCTACCCGGTCTGCTCCATCCACTTTCAGCTCGCTGGGTAGAGCTTTTTCTTCCAGATCGAGCGATCGGTCTTCCTCATTTATTTTCTTCTCATCTCCGCCCCTCCTAAAACGCTGATGATCCGGGGATATTTTCCTTCACGCGTCTGCGGCGATGCCTCTTGTAATGGGCTACATTACACATATAGCATTAACACAAATAAACAATTACATATGTAGGCAGGTGCTGGGCCCGAATAGCGGGCACAGCGTGGTAATTTATTATTGGTTTATTATTGGGCCTAAAGTCCCCAATATGGACCAATGATAAATCAAC
>CANTFK010000848.1:0-388800 GCA_947646735.1 Peronospora farinosa | reverse complement strand
ATTTAACACAGTGCACGTCAGCATATCTGCCTACATGGCTATTGACGTCACATGGGCACACATGTAGCTTGCAAGACCAGCAAACGATGAGTGATGCCATGCCCTTTGTCGTTATACTTGTATGTTACCGTCGAGACAGAAGTCCAGTGCAGAGGGATAGAGGTACGCACGGACTAGACTGCTCTATTTGCGTGGTCAATCATAGCTAGCATAGGTAGCAAGCGTCTGCTACCGTGTATTAAAGAATCATGTAGCACATGAGGACACTAGTCGCTCAGTATGTTGAGGAGGGGTGACATCTTTTCCAAGTGAGATCATAGCGACTTCCATAGCGGTCAGGATCGGCATCTAGGACTCGGCAACGGTCCAGCGGTTGGCAGAGGAGTCTTGGATCGTGTCGGTTGCAGCGTGGAATCACGTTTGTTGCCAGGAGAGCAGTATTTGTCGGAGAATGTGTGGGGTGACTATACGGTATGACGCTCCTTTGGCTCAGTTGGTAGAGCGTCAGTCTCATAATCTGAAGGTCGCCAGTTCGAGCCTGGCAGGGAGCACTTCTTTGCTCTTTTGTCTCACTTCCTGCTGCCCTCGCTTTCTGCGCTCACACTATCTATTGATCAATGGCCTTGCGTAAGCGTGTAACATCATCTTTCACGACGTGCTATAGAGCCGAGTCCGTCCTGCACATTTGTAGAGCGGCTAGCGGTTGGTATTGTTGTTGGCGTGGGTTCAAGGCAACCAAGGAATCAGTTTTGAGCTCTTTCATTTAACACAGTGCACGTCAGCATATCTGCCTACATGGCTATTGACGTCACATGGGCACACATGTAGCTTGCAAGACCAGCAAACGATGAGTGATGCCATGCCCTTTGTCGTTATACTTGTATGTTACCGTCGAGACAGAAGTCCAGTGCAGAGGGATAGAGGTACGCACGGACTAGACTGCTCTATTTGCGTGGTCAATCATAGCTAGCATAGGTAGCAAGCGTCTGCTACCGTGTATTAAAGAATCATGTAGCACATGAGGACACTAGTCGCTCAGTATGTTGAGGAGGGGTGACATCTTTTCCAAGTGAGATCATAGCGACTTCCATAGCGGTCAGGATCGGCATCTAGGACTCGGCAACGGTCCAGCGGTTGGCAGAGGAGTCTTGGATCGTGTCGGTTGCAGCGTGGAATCACGTTTGTTGCCAGGAGAGCAGTATTTGTCGGAGAATGTGTGGGGTGACTATACGGTATGACGCTCCTTTGGCTCAGTTGGTAGAGCGTCAGTCTCATAATCTGAAGGTCGCCAGTTCGAGCCTGGCAGGGAGCACTTCTTTGCTCTTTTGTCTCACTTCCTGCTGCCCTCGCTTTCTGCGCTCACACTATCTATTGATCAATGGCCTTGCGTAAGCGTGTAACATCATCTTTCACGACGTGCTATAGAGCCGAGTCCGTCCTGCACATTTGTAGAGCGGCTAGCGGTTGGTATTGTTGTTGGCGTGGGTTCAAGGCAACCAAGGAATCAGTTTTGAGCTCTTTCATTTAACACAGTGCACGTCAGCATATCTGCCTACATGGCTATTGACGTCACATGGGCACACATGTAGCTTGCAAGACCAGCAAACGATGAGTGATGCCATGACTAGCTGCTCCCAAAGCATTCCGCTTAGGTTGCTGACCTAAGAGAACGAAATTTTAGAAACCGTCTGTTAGATCTATGGCGCTGTAGATCTCGCTCCCGCACATGGTATTTCAAACCATGTCTTTTCGAGGGTTAGGCGTTTGAGCCGATCGTGGCGTCATTTAGCTTGTCGAAGGCGTGCACAATGCGCCAACCGCCGGTGCCTTTCTTCACACAGAAAGTCGGACTCGAATGTGGCGAGATACTCTCGCGGACATGGCCAGCCTTGCGGCGACCCTCGAAAAATTCATCAATAGCGATGACTTGGTCGCGCGGTAACGGCCACTGCCGTGTCACGCAATATTTCGATCCTGGCACGAGATCTATCTCGTGCCGCACACCACGATCCGCCGGAAGCTCAGCAGGAATTTTCTCCGGAAAAATATCGGCGTACTCACGGGCGATATCGTATACAGGGTTTCCTGAAGCACGATGAGCATCCCAAGACTGTGCCGCGAAGCGTTCTTCGCGCGCTGATTTATGCTCGGCGCTCTTCGGGCGAGCCTCTAGAACCTCTTCACTGGCTGCTTCGGTGGATAAAACGATGCACACTTGCTCGATGTCGCCGGCCTTGAGGTCATGAAGGAAGTCTTTCCATGCAAGGTCTGACAGAGATGTGATCTCTGCAGCAGTGCACGGTGGGCTCGCTACCTCAATGTAGCGGCTACGATGTGTAGATCCCTCCACATATTCAAGCGCTCATAAGGATTCCGTCACTACGGAATCATCTGCATCAGCATTTTGATGTGAATATCGTCGTCTAGGTGATCGGCGTGCTCCTTTCTTGCGTGTTCTCTTGCGTCTCGAGCCCCTGCTCGAGACTGGCACGTCGCTATCACAAGAGGATAATGTACCCCCCCCCCCTCTAGACGTGGAAGCTCTGTCTCCACCACGTCGGTCTCATGCGGATCCATAGTCCGCCCATTCTCGTCAATCAAAGGCGGGAGCTCGTCTTCGACCGCCTCACTTGTTTGCGGGAGCCCCTGCTCGAAAGCCTAGGGAACCCCTGTTCGACCGATGTCTGTGTGTGTAAGAACCGCTGTTTGACCGCATCGGTGTGTGGGTCCGTCAGTGTAACGGAGCATACTGCGCACAGAGGGCCATCGCTCTCTCTGTGTTGACTACTAGTCGTGGCGAGTTCGTTCACGACCCTGACGTGAGGCCAATCGGATGAAGCGACCAACAAATGAGTAAACACTTCACTGCTGGCGGACACCTGGGTCGCGAAAAGACGTTTGCGGCTATTTCTCGCGTGTTTTTCTAGCCGCGAATGTATAAGTACATCCAGAAATGGGTGCGCTCCTGTGAAACCTGTCAGCGTGTGAAGCCCGCGCCGTCTTCACAAGCCCCATTGCGTCCGCTTCCGATTTCTACGGAAGCCTGGCGCTCGGTCAGCATGGATTTTATCTTTGGCCTTCCACCGGATGAACAGAAACGCACGGGCGTATTGATTCTAGTGGATCGATTCAGCAAAATGGTGCATTTTGCTCCGGTCTCCGCCAACATTACGGCGGAGACGAAAGCGAAGATCTTCATTGATCTTATCTTTAGGCATCACGGCTTGCCAGAATCTATTGTTTCGGACCGTGAACCGCGTTTCACTTCGGCTTTCTGGGCCGACTTATTCTAGCTATTAGGCACGCGGTTGCTTATGTCTACGGTGGCCCATCCAGAGACGGATGGGCAAACGGAGCGTGTAAACAGAGTGCTCGAAGATGTATTGCGCAGTGATGCAACATCGTTCTCGTCATGGAGTTCATTTCTTCAACTTGCAGAGTTTGCAATCAACAATGCTGTCCATGCGCCAACCGGGTTGACGACCTTTTTCGTTAACAACGCGAGGCATCCTTGCGTTCCGGCGCTGCTTGCTCTCTCAACTTCAGAGTACCCTGTCTCAAAGCTTGGTGGGGAGTATCTACTGATGAAATTTCGCCGAAACTATTGATGGTTGATTTGCGATGAGGATAAGGTTGCTGTCGATGAACCTAATGCTGGTAATTTTGTGGAAAAAGGCATATCGACTCCTGACGTGATACATTCCGTTGCGTCTCCCGTTGCTAATCTTGCCCCAAAAGAGAATACGTCGCCTGTAAGTTCGGCTGCAGTAACCAAATTTCTGCTATCACGACAAGGAATCACGCAATTTTATGCGTGATGCATTACAAGAGGCAGTCGACAAGCAAAAGGAGAATGCAGACAGAAGAGGTCGAAAGAATATATTAAAATTTCGAGAAAGTGACAAAGTATGATTATCAACAAGTGGATTACTGAACACCTCAGTGATGAATTTGGGCGCTAATAAGTTAGCGACAAGATATATTGGCCCATTTCGGGTTGTAAAAGTGCATGGTGACCCTTACACGCTAGACATACCTACATTTATGCGTTTGCACCCGACGTTCTATGTCGGGCGCCTCAAGCCTTACCTACCGGCGTATCTCCCTTCTTATCTTCCCCGCTCTTCTTTGCCAACTCAAAATCCGACATCCCTTGACGACGACGCTGACGACGACTGGGTCCAAGTCCTGACCGTACGCGTGCAGACTCGATCTGCTGGGGTCCTCCGAACGCAGTCGTCTCAAGTTGACGTAGGCGCTCAACCAGTACCAGCTGCTCACTTCGAATCCGCTCAGCAGCCTCAGTCGCAGCATCCACACGATCTTGAGCTCTCTCAGCCATCTCGCGAGCACCAAGTAGAACCTTTTTCGACTCTTTGGCTTCAGCGCAAATTAGGCGCAGCTCATCATTCGACTGTCCAGGCGCCCGATTGCGAGAATCGGCGCTCATCGCCAGAGGCCTTCCGTCGTGATGCTCCTCCTTCCTTAATTGATGCATCGGGTGCGCAACGTGGGATTGTTGACCGTATTGTCGATCACGAGGATCACAAGCCCCAGGCGCCGAGCAATGACTCGGCGCCCATGAAGAACCATGTCGAGAAACATTACAAGGTTCGCTGGTTGGAATATATCCCGGCGGACGATACATGGGAGCCATCGAGTACGCTGTCCCAAGATGTCCCAGACGTGGTAGAGGACTATGAGTCCCGTAGAAAGACGGTGATCGCGACCGACACTGCCGGTTCCATCCCCGATCTTGCGAGCCGTAATGCGCGCGAGCAACGAAACCACGACAACCTCCGGAGCGACTCCGAGACCGAGACCTATTACGAGGCTCGGGAGCATACGAATGATACGGTTGACGACCTCGGCTACGTGAAAGCCCTCAGCGATTGTAAGGACGCGCTCTCACTCGCCGTAGCTCGGACACCTGGAGCTCCGAATGGCTTCTCTAATAACGGGCAATCCATGGACGAATATGATCGGGCATGCCTCGCGTACACATCAAGTCGTCCCATTCCTGCCGAACCGGTCGCGATCTGCCCATGTTGCACGTTGTACATCCCTCACAAATGTGAACGTAACAAAGGTGATACTCGTCACAAGTCATGCGACAGATGCGCCGGCGCAGGTCGCCAATAGCGTGTCTATCACGCGTTCCCTAGCGACCGTCTAACCAGGACGTGAAGGACGTTCCTTCACGTCGGCTCGCATTCCAGCGCCTGATGAAGGCACACCAAGACCTCTGCAACGCATCGTCGGTATATGCGTTGTTCGTCGCCTTGCCTCTCACTGTACGGTATCGTGTTAAAAGGTCCTTCATGACCTCCAGTGGCTCGGGTTCGACAGCACCTTCAAGACCATACAAGCGCCACGGTTTCAAGTCCCCATCCATGACCTGCGGCGCCTGCTCTCTACGGATTGTCGCTTGGTGTTCCCAGTTCTGGTTGTCAGAGACATTGTTTCGTGGAAGCCTAGGGTCCATGTTGCTCAGTTACGTCTAACTGAGCAGGTTCAAAGTTACGCCGTTGATCGAGAAGAAAATTTCTGCGATTCGCGCTTACGTTGAGGTAAGCGCATCTCAAAGAGGGGGTGATGTAATGGGGCAACCTATTACATAAGTAGTTATAGGGATAATACATAATTACATAAGTGGGCATAGAGCAGTATCCGATTAGCGGATACTCCGAGTCATTTTTATTATTGGTTTATTATTGGGGTGCCAGACCCAATAATTAGCCAATAATATATTGACTTCCATATTGAGTGGTTCCCATGAGCTAGATAACATATTCGCACTTACTTCATATTAAAACTAAAACAAAAATAAAACAGAGTTATATTTACGAGTTAATTAAGAGCGCTTCCTCAACGCCCTTTAATTGTAAGACAATAACGGGTCCTTAGCCCGTTACAAGATCGACCAATTTCCAGGCACAAAATATTGTGTCATGAAGCAGTGACCACTAGGTCAAGGCGATCAACAAGTTCTTTGCAAATCGCTTAGCCGCGGGCCATGTGATTAAATCAACTTTACCTTACATCTCTACGACCTTCCGTGTGCGCAAGGTCACAGGAGGGTGGCGGATAGTGTACGCGTTTAAAATGTTGAATGCTGCAACGATACCGTTGCAAACGCCGATACCTAGGAAGGACGTAATCATAGATGGTATGTCGAAGAGCACCATCTTTTCGTCCATGGATCTGATGTATGTCTTCTATTGTATCTTGATGCGTGAACGGGACATTCCGTATACGGCAGTGAGCACTCCCAGTGGTATGCTCTGGGAATGGTTGGTGATGCCATAAGGGCTTAGTAACGCACCAGCCACACTCAATAGATGTGTTTCACATCTATTGAGACCGGTGCGCGATTTTGCACCGAAATTATACGACAATATGTGCGTCCATAGTCGGTCTATGGACGGAAAAACAGACGTGGAAGTCCACCGACTCAACGCTGTAAGGTTCTTACACTTATGCGCGAGCATAAGTTGTACGCCTACCTCAAGTAGTGTATATTCGCAGCTAGCGAAATACCACTTCTTGGGTGCATCGTCGGAAAGAACGGCGTACGCCCTGATTCAAAACAGTAAGGCGATCAACAACTGGCCAGCAGTACCAGTCGATGTTAAGGTCCTTGCACTAGCAGCGTACCTGCACAAGTATACACCGAGATGACAGTACATCTTTCTTGTTACTCAAGAAAAATGTAAAGTGGAATTGGAACGCTGACTGTCAGCGTTCCTTTGAGCGTATCGAGCAAAGCTTGATGCAATCGCCGGTATTGGCGATTGGGGTGCAGATCCGGACAGACCATTTCACGTGGTCTGTGACGCAAGCGATTTTGCAATCGGTTATGCACTGATGCAATATGACATAGACGATGCCGAGCGCGTCAGCTGCAACCAGCTGAGCGCAACTACCCGGTGCATGACAAAAAACTCCTTGCCATGAAGTATGCACTGGCTAAGTTTTGCGTCTATCTCTTAAGAGATATATCGTTCATAATGTATACAGACCATGCGTCGTTACGCACGGCTGTAAAAAGTCCACACCTCTCGCAAAAAATGGCGAGATGGTTGTCTTTCTTCGCGTAGTATAACTTCCTCGTGAAGTATAAACCGGGACAACTTAACGTCGTCGCGATGCGCTCTCACGTCGACCCGGTCTCGAGTCAATCGTGCAGTCCGACATTGATGTGGATACCACTGTCGCTACTCTGAGTACCAGCGCTTTTTCGTCTAGTACATTAGATTGGCATGCGCACAAGATAGTGATCTAGTATGCCTGACGTAGTACCTTAAGAATCCTTTCAAGCAAGCTAAGAAGCGCTTTCCTGCCATGCATCGATATTCAATAAATCAATACATACAGCGGAACGGCTTACTGTAGTACACGGCCGTCAACGGCGACACACCTCGTTTCGTCGTACCACCCCAACATGATCTCAGGTTACGAATTATGATTGAATTTCACGGTGCACCAATAAGTGACCATTTCCCCTTGAAAAATCTTTACACCAGGTAAGTAGCGACGTTTACTGGCCACGTCAGTATACGTTTGTGCGCAAGAACGTTTGTGCTTACGAGGTATGTCAACGAGTGATGCCTAGTACTTCACTACGAACACCGTTACATTACATACATGTCCCGGCAGAGTGCTCTCGAAAAGATCTCTCGAGGGTATGTCCACTCGTTTACGATTTGAAGTGAGATATTGCTAAAAATTAAGCTCTCCATCAACAACGCACTACATGCGTCCACGATGCATACACCGTTTCACATAAATGGTCTTCACCATCCACGTACCCCCACCTTAGTAGAGGGTCACTCTAGTTTAAGGGGGGACTCACTCGAGCGAGATCCAATCTGGCTCTTGCTCCTCACGTGACGACGTGATGGTCGACGCGAAAGTAAGTGAAGTTGTGCCATGAGACATCCGTGAAGAAGAAGAAAGTAAGGGTGATGACGCTCTTACTAATGACGATGCTGACGATATCAGCATCGATCGAGGTATCACAAGCGAGAACAGTAATGTTCTCACTGCGTTATTAACAGATATCTCTGCAGTGCATTCACAATACACTGCAGCCAAAAGTAATGAGTCAGCAGAGAATTTACTGCTGACTTGTGAAGTGGTAATGCGTTTCGTGCAAATTTCCATCGCAGAGGCGGTGGGAAAGCAAAAACGAAACGCAGACAATAATGGAAAGGCAAATCTTCAAACCTTTATTCCAGGAGATTTAATTTTACTGTCAACAGTAAATCTATTTAAAAGTGCAGTGACTAACGTACATAAGTACTCAAGGGGTAACACACACCACGCCTCATCCTTGCGTATGTGATATACACTAGGTGTGTTCACATTGATGGGAATGATGCCCAGCTGGTACTAGGCGTCATCAAATAATGTCAGTCAGTCACGTCAGTAAGCGAGCTTCAATATACTGAAGCTCGCACGCAGGGATCTACAAAGATGACATCCAATCGTTACACATTAACCAATCGCTAATCAGATTTATATTTCGTTTAATTCTATTAAATATAATTTAGTATTAAACTTTCTACATTACACTCACTGCGCCAAGAAGAATGGTAACAGCTTCCGTGACGCAGTTCAGCGCTTGTTCTTAAGTTCGTCGTGCAGTTTGCTTCATCGACCAGCAGCAGTTGTGTGTGGACGCTTCGGCGACGACCACCCCTCACCACCGCATAACGAGGTAAGACTGTCTTACCACTTTCCTTTCTTGTGCAAAAGGTGTGTGCCAGTAGCACGTGGCGGCTTACTTCAAGCGCCCGTTTACGCAGTGATTAATTTTTTATGCGCGAGAAATAGCCGACTAAAGGCAAGGCATTTTATTACACACGCAAAACCCGCCTCGATTGCAAATAACGCAAATGCTCCTCAAGGTCAATCTAGTATTTTTTCTTAGCTAATTTTTAGGTTTTCCGCCAAGGCCCTTGCTCTCCCTCCCCTTGTTTGCACCTTCAAGAATACCCACCAGAGGCTTTTTCTTTAAAGAAGCACCATCTAGAGCACTCATTAGATCCTTGCTCTTGAAAGAAGATAATAGTATGTCAAGCATCACCTCATGTTTCGAACTGTATCGTTCCTCGACGAATTTGGCCCACTTACAAAGACCAGGCTTCTCAAAGGGTTGTTCTTCTTCTTGTGAAGCTGCAAAAGGTCGAAAAACTTTCTGCCAGCTATTTTTTCGCGAACACACTTCACGACCTAAAAGTCCAACAGACTTTAAGCGAATTTTTATAACTCAAATAAACTCGATTTTGCTCCCTCAACCAGAACCTTGGTCAGATCATCGACCTTGTAATGTTTTGCCAAGACGTCGAACATCTTTTTCTTTCGGTCTTGAGCTGCTAGTCATTCTTCTCATTTCTTTCGCGAGGTATTTGACCTTTGCAAAAGCGTCCCACTGATAAAATATTGGGCTTTCGAACTGATTCTTATCTGGTTGATTGGGCTCCAATAATTCCAATGCATTTGCTTAATCCTTTACGTCGCTTACCCACTTCTCGACCTTAAAGTTTAGCAGTATTTGAGCGTTCTCTCTCTTGCCTAGAGAACTGGAAATAGCATGATTAGTCTCACAACGAAGTGCTAATAGCTAAAATATTGCCTTATCTACCACATTTAATAATTTCACGTAAAACCGCCACCGATTTCTTCAATTGGCGTAACCCTTGTCTTGTTACCGTGGGGGTCAACGTATTAGTTTTATTGTTGATGTTATAAATTGATTGAAGTTTGTCATGCTTGTTTTACCATTAAGTTTCTCAAATATATCGGATCTGAAGAAGCGTTTTGGTAGTTTGTCAATATCCTCCGATGTTCTCTCTTCGGGCTTGTCGTCTGATATAATTGACTTCATGTCCGCGTTTGAGCCCAAATGAGAAGTATTTGATGAAGTATAGCAATAGGCGGTGTGCATGGCATCCTCACGTACCGCGGACGCTACGCTCGTAGCCGACCATGCGACCAGCGCGAGAACAGCCAGCATCGTCGTGGTCTACGCTTGACTCAAGTGCACAGTGATCTACCAGGAAAAATGTAAAGTGGGGAGGCTGTTTGTGACCTCGATTGGCTGCAGGAGCCTTGAACAATTTAAAGGGTAAATCGCCTGGCTTTTCTTCACTAAAGGTTTTCTATTTCTAGCTGTACCGCGAAAGTATCTCAAGGGATCGAACATCGCGAACCGTATCATTATCGTCAATACGTAGGACAACAAGCAGTTCGAGTATAATTAACACGCGCCAAGGCAATAAAAATGACGACGTCGGCAGCTTTAAAGTGCCGCATTTCGGTGTGCTAAAGTCTGCGGACGACGACGAGCGTGTAAGCAAATGTTGTGACCGTTGTAAGCGCTGCACGAAACGCTGCATAAAACGCTACACGGAGCGCTAAAGAAATCTGGCTGCACGACAAAGCTTTTTCTTTTCCCGTAGCTCTCGTGATTTGGAGGTCCATATATAGAATTAGAACCATACGTTTCGTGAAGTTTACCAACTTGAGCCTTTATGCCCTTCATACGTCCAGTGTAGAACATACGATCGCTCCTACTGGAAGTAGCTCCCTTACTAAGGATAACATTGCCATGCACATAGCATGCCAAAACTGTGGCTGTGGATTTCTTTCTGCCCCTGTACTATCCAATTTACACATAGACAAAAAATATAAACGTCCTGCCGATCTGGCTCTCATCAGCTCGAACACCGGACCATAAAGCTAATATGATTGAGATAACTCGACGTGCTGTTCATTAGGCCTTCTATTCAAAGTTGTAATTATAATTCTGATTCATGATTCATTAAGCAGATAACTTATTACTTATTGGCAAGAGCAGAGCGCAGACACAGCAGTTGCTGTCCAAATAAACCCAGCACTACAACGAGCTCATCTCGAACCCGTCACCGATGCTTTTGCCGCCACCCAGACGGTTACCAGGACATTTTTCGCGTCTTGAACACGTGGGATAAGCGCCAGGTGGGAATCGAAACAACCACCCACGACGGCTTGGTGACACGCACTCGCAATTTATGCCATCACTCCCTACCTTCTCTAAAATGCTTCTCGGCCTGCACCTATACACCCATCCTACCTACACATACCCAAAACCAACCATGGACAACCAGCCACAGAAAAATAATACTCCTTAAAGAGTGCCAATCACCTGGGCAGTGAAGAAAACGCAAGCAGGCATTGAGGTTGGCAGTGCAGTCAGCTCCAAAAGGAGGCAGAAACCAACCCCATCTGGGATCATGTGGAGATCGTGAAGGAGGAGAGAATATGTAGTCCTGGAAAAGACTTACAAATGTCTTGTCATGAAAAACTGTGTGAAGAAGTTCGTGATGAGAGGAGGTACTGGTCAAAGCAATATCAACAGGTACCTCCGTCAAGAGCATAAGATCAGAAGTGAGGGCATTATCCGGTCTGCTGGCACCATACCCCTATCTTTTTTTCTTTAAAAGGCCTAGAAAGGATCAATTGGTAAGTTAATATCTTAAAGAATACAGGGTGACGCGTTACGTCACGCTGTATCGTGTGTAAAGCACTCATCTGTATGTCTGAGTAGACGTTGACACGAAATAATTTCAAGGCTGCCATGCTGCAAGTAACTGATGACTTGTTTTTGGCTTTTGAGACAGTCAAAAATTACCTTTTATCAGTCTGTTGTCCCTGTCCAGCAATGGTAAAACTCTAAATCTCATGGTAGAGGCAGACGCTATGCGAGATTGGGTCGTTCAACTGCATTGGCCAATTTAAAGCACTGGACAGAAAAGGCTATAAGAAAGTATAGGACGTCCACCATATTCACTTCACGACTGATTTCTGGAGCACTTCAGCAAGGAGGAATGCCAATATGATCCTGACAGGCCACTGGATCAGTCTAGAATCGAAACGGATAGAAATAACTTCGCTTCGGAATTAAATTACAGGTGAGCAAGATGTCAAGCTGATTGTCTTATATTTTTGACAGACTAAACATTTGTTGACATATAGGTGACCACAGTGGTTAAATTTTAGAGGTGGTTTACTTTGAGATGATGGAAAAGCTGGGATTTTTGCAAGTCCACAGAAACATCACCGTGGACAATGGAAGCAGCAATTTAACCATGTTTCAGGTATTTGTCAAACGACCACATCACTAATCTAGTGTCTCGAAATGGCATTTTTGCATTTGGCGGACCTACTTATTGGACTTTAGCAGAGTTAAAGATCGAAAAGTAGGAAGCAGCGAAGAAAAAACCAATGATTTATGTTTGCTTTTGTCATAAAAACTGTTGGATAAAAAAACGACAAAAATGTCGTTTACTAATATATTGTCTGTAGAATTCTTGCATATATAAAAGATCTTGATGAGGCCAGAGCCAATGTCTAGTTTCTTTACAAAAGAATCAAGGATTTGGCAGCAACTATGGCTCCAGTCCCCCGAGGAAAGCACCTTTTCGATCAATGGTCTCGTAGCGCCAAGGAACGTCGGCTCCAAACACATCGATTCAAGAGGTGGCGTCAAGATGAACCTTTACTTTTGCAATGTACGAAAGAGCTTTGTCTTTGAAGTAATTACATACTTTTAAGCATCTCATGTTTTTTCAGCTTTCTAACTATTTGTGTTCAGGCCCAGTATGAAACAGTTGACAGAGATGTCCGACTTTATGAAGTTTTTTTTTGAACGATGTAGAACGGGCGTGTTGGAAATGTGAATTTCTTGAGCCGTTCAATGCTGCAACAGAGCTTCTGTCCGGCGAGACATATCCCACCCTCGGAATTTAGCTTCCGGTGTACTCCCTCTGAATAGGAAATTGCAGCAGGTGAGTCATGTTGTGTCTTAATGTCAAATTGGTTTTGTCGCCAAGACATCCATCTGATTCGTTTTCTAGGCGAAGCACGAATATGATACTGCTCAGCTGCATCCAGTTGCCGCAAAGATGCTGGAGAAGCTTTGAAAATCTGATCATTCGGCAGTGAAACTGAAATCCAAATTCTGCCACCGTTCTGGATCCAGGAATTTACTCAGAATGAGCACGAATGTTCTTCAACTGGTCGGCTGAAATTCAAATTGACGGACACAGCATCGCCTTTATTAAGAACCTGTTTCCCTTGTAGGTTTCAGTGTTCTAAAAGATTCAAGAAGAGGGACTAGCTCCGTGGGAACAATTAACTGGCGATCAGGTGGCTACTCTTTAGGAGGAAATCTTCAGCTAGGGAAGACAAATGAAGGAGGAATCATCGTCTTCAGAAGATGTGGAGGAGGTCAACGGGTACTGGACTCAAACAATTTGTTTCATTGACAACCGATCCTCTGGCATGGTGAAAAATGATCATCATCAATTTTCTACTCTTGCCAGGATAACCAGGAGCATCTTGGTCATTCCTGTGTTTAAAAGGAGATTATTCCTCCAGGAGGAGAGTCGTGAGGTGGCACAGGAGCTCATTGTCTACTAGGTCAACTGAGGCATTGCATCCATCCAAAAACACAAGGCTTCCTTTGGATGGAATAATCCTTTTAAAGCGTTCTTAACTAGTTCTGAATACATAATTGTTTTTGTTGGGAGTAAGAATGTGGTAACCAAGCGGCTATCATTGTGGTGAGTGATATCAGGAGCAAGTTCGTCTAATCCAAAAGTTGTTTATTATAAATTAATCATTCAGTTGACGAACTGTATATTTGATCTAATATTTATGAATTTGAATCATTTCTGGAAAAAAATCTGAGTGATAAATTATACCTGATTCATTATTTAAATGATTCAAATACTGCTTTGTTAAGTTAGTAAGATCATTCAGATTCTTACGGTGCGCTTTGTCAACAAATGCTGCAGCATTTATTCTGAGCCAGGATCAAACTCGATTTAAATGACTCAGCCCTGCGACATATTAGATGTTTAGGGAGGGGACAATTTATAGAGTAGATGCAGATAATCGTGTAAGCTCATTAAATGGTGGTTGCTAAAATTTGCACAAGTCTTGTACATGTTTATCGGCTATTTTAATGCATTGTAGCTACCGCTGGCATGTCAAAGTGAGCGCTGGCGGGATAGTAACCACATCCAAACGGATCCTATCGGTCGCTCTTTGCGCCACCGATGTCTGAGATATGTCTCAGAGTCGAGTACGTCGACAGCGTTAGCGTCAACTTTATGTACGCATTTGAGTCGCTGACCGTGTGACCACGCAGAGACAAGTCTTACGCTCGTACGCTGCACAGTATTGACAAGCGCCAGCCTCTGCGTTGTCTAAATTTCCTGATGTTTAAAGATTTAGCAGTGGCGCTTATAGTAGCCAAGGCGCTTTGGAGCGCGCTCAAGAACAAGATGGGATATTGGTATATCCGCACGTCACGTAAAGGCTGGTATTATTAATAAAACGTGCCGGTTGGAGGATATTATGATACAGCATTCATGAATGGAATCAAATCATGGAAGGATTTGGGTGTGTGCAATTGTAGCCATGTTCAGGAAGACCATCATTCTGCCATATCTTACCTTCATTCTGCAATTATCTCTCCATTATTCAGCAATCGTTTTCCATCCCATACAAATTTCAAATGAAAGTCAAACCACAACTGGACGAAGCCATCGCGTACTTACAAGCGGAAATTGCAGCACTTTGTGCGGAAGATAAGGATGAGAATATACTAAAACTTGCAGTAGCTGTTGCTGCAGGGAGCGCACCTCTTCCAGAGGCTCAATTTGGTCCACTTTTAGCTGTTTGGACCCCTAAAACATCGTCCATTGCGTCGGATTTAGCGGCACTTGTGGATCAATTTAAAGCGTCAAAACGACGAGAAGAAGAAAAAAAGAATTAGGACGCGGGAAAGAAGAAGATCGAGATGTTAAGACGGTCGTGGATCCAGCAATTGAACGAGTGAGAGAAGAGAGAAGACGACCGAGGACGAGACCTCGAAGAAGATTTGAAGATTTCGACAAACGTGACGCATCACCATCAGCAAGTGATGACACACTGACGTCATCTCCTAGAACAGTTGGTATTGCTACTGATGGAACGGAGACAATGAAGGAGAAGAAGATGATGGAAGAGGTAAAGGATATTCAGATGGAAGACAAAGAGAAAAATGAAGAGAAGAAGGATAAAGAGACGGAAGAAAATACAGAGAATGAAGAAAACAAGATGGAGGTGAAAGAGAAGAAGATGGAGATTAAGGAGAAAAATATTGTGCAGGTTGTTGTGGAGAAAGAAGAGAGTGTGAAGAAAAAAGAGGTGAAAAAGAACGAGGTGAAGAAGAATGAGGTGAAGAAGAATGAGGTGAAGAAGAACGTGGTGAAGAAGAATGAGGCGAAGACGGACGAGGTGGAGACACCAATGGCGAGTTTGAAGGCGTTACGGAAGAGTATGTTGCTGGATGTATTGTCAAAGATTGTGTCGGTAGCAAAGAGCAAAGATGTGGATCCAGCCATGTTTACACTGACAAATGGAGAAAATCAGGCTGGAAAAGATCAAGTGGATTTGACTAAGATAAAGGATCGAGTTGTTGACGGCGTGATGTGTGAGTGGACGCAGTTTTCAGAACAGGTTTATCTCTTTTGTCAGCATGTGGTGATGGATGCAGAGCAGCGCGAGCAGCCTGAAGCGAGACGAAAGGGTATGGAATTGCTGCACTTTGCGAGGACGCTTACTGAGACGCTGCGTAAAGTTAGTATGACGAAAGAGGCCACGTTAATGCAAAAGATTCGGGAAGCGAAAACGGAAGCTGCGGCTCGTAAAGAAGAGAAAGAGGCTGCTTGCAATGAGAAAGCAATAAAAAATGACACGGTAGAAGAGAGTACCGCAGACGAGAACCATGATCAAGCAATGAAGGCCACTGCTTTTGATTCGCACGCGTTAAGTAGTAAGACAGCCAACGACGAATCTCTCGACTCTAAATCTCCGCGCGCGTCAACGCTAATCCGAAAACACACGAGTATTGCCAGTGATGGCACTGGTTCTGCAGCTCGCTCTCCTTCTTCGTCCAGTTCTCGAAAACGCATGCGCATGACACCTGTATCTGCTGCGTCCGCGAGCGAGGAAGTGAGTGGCTCGGAAAGTCATGACGCCTCTGCTTCTGAAGCAGACACGAAGTTGCATGAACAAAGTAAAACGACCAAGTCTCCAGCAAATCGTACACCGGCACGCAGGTGTCGACCCTTATTGCCAGCAACACGTATCAGCTCGCGTCAACAGAAACGACGAGCTGCTGCTGCTGCAGCAGCGGCGGCTGCCGATAGTACTGGTAGTGGTAACGAAGAAGAGCATAGCGGTAGTGAGGCTCTTACCTCGGTGGCGGAAAAAGAAGGTGACGATGCTAATGAGAAGAATGAAAAGGCGAGAAAAGTTGAGCAGGAGGAAGCACAACCGATTTCGAAGAAGAAAAAAGTAGCACCGAAAACGAGGTCTAGAAAAAAAGGTTGGCGCAAGCGATAAGCAATGTACAATAAGTCATTCATCAGCAAGGTTTGAGACATCCTTCGTCAAGTTTCTCCTACTTAAAGTCACTTTTGACATAGCAAAACTATATCACGTCTTCTCGAACTGCGAATAAAGTAGTTTACATCCGTGATGGTTGCAAAGGGCTCCACCCGCTGTAGATACTTTCCACAACTCTTCTAAAAGCCGAAGCTCCTAAACGGACGTCACGCACGTCCACAATGTGGAAGTGATTTGCCTCGATGTGATTATCAAAAAAGACAGCGATTTTGCCGTTCATCACTGCCTTGCCTTCTCTAGGCCCCTTCCTCCGCAAGATTGTTGGAGAACGGTACCATGTCGAGCGTGTCCAAAGCTAAAGCCGTGCCATCAGCTTTAATCCATCACAGTAGAACGTAGCAACACAACGAGCACTTGGTTCTAACTTGAGACGGAAATGGTCCCAGTAGTGCTGGACGTCCGATCGACGGATAGTGACCATTTACAACGAGATCCAATTCTCAAGCAACCTCTACAATATCGTCACCCCAAAAGTACGAACACAAGTTTCACATGGGCTTCTTTAGCGTCACTTTGGGAGACGTTAAGTAAGATAAAAATTGCAACAATGATGGCAATAAAAAGTACCGTCCTTGACTTCACGCTTCATGTAGTCGAGACTCGGGCATCGTTGCAGTCAATTGCTTGGCAGTTTTACGTTGTTTTCTTTGAGGAAAATAAAGCTCTTGCATCATGTCTTGACATGATGGTAGGACACGAGAACCAAAAGCATTGTCTTCGCCTGTAAATGCCGAATATAAAGCCGTATACTTTTGTTTGGCTACTTTGTTCACCGATTTAATCGGATCAATGTCACTGTCGTTAGCAGTCGCTATAATTTGATATATATGAGCATGATCCACATACTTTTTGTATGAAATCAGCGATAGTATTAGTACTTGGAGGTTCAATTGAGGAAGTGTCTGAAACACAAACATACTCGAATGGAGTGAACGGGTTGACGTAATACCATGTGCATTCTAAAAGTAAAGAAGTCACCGTATTGTCCATGATTCGATCACCAGCAGCATCCGCCATGAAGACAGTACGATTCGAGTCACAGTGCAGCACCACATTGCGTCATTTAGTAGTCGCTATGACAATTGTAGACAATGTTATGAATGGCTGGAGTTTTGTTTAAACAAAATTGAAATATCATATGATCAATTTTACTACCGTTAATTTGTCGAAGAGAACATATATTATTAAATTACATAAATGTTATGTTGCCAGGTCAAAGGAGTGATTGATGCTGGCTACTTTAATTTGTCCTTTTTTTAAAAAGTGGAATAATAAATAAAAATAAAAAAACAGAAACATCTCAAGTCGATTACTGCTTCTATTGTAATTGGCTAAAATCAAATATTGGTATTATGATTGGCTGAAAAGCTTCTTTGTTGTAACCACTCGAACATTCAGTCGAGGATTTAACACCAAGCAAGGAAGATGCCAAAGAACAAGGGAAAAGGAGGCAAGAATCGTCGTCGTGGAAAAAACGATAACGATGAGAATAAACGCGAGCTTGAGTTTAAAGAGGAAGGCCAAGGTACGTCTTTATCTCTTAGATGTATACACTTTCGTTTTGTATACAATTATGGTCTGATGTATACAGTGTATACTTTGTTCATTACTGTACATAGAATATGCGCAAGTGGTGCGAATGCTCGGCAATGGTCGTCTAGAAGCCTATTGCTTTGATGGCGTGACGCGTCTGGGTCATATTCGTGGCAAGATGCGCAAGAAAGTGTGGGTCGGTGCAGGTGACATCATTCTCGTGAGTCTACGCGAGTATCAGGACGGCAAAGTGGACATTATTCATAAATACAATGCCGATGAGGCCCGTAGCTTGAAGGCCTATGGTGAGCTTCCGGACAATGCACGTATCAATGAAACGGCTGTGGACATGGCGATGGAAGGAGACGGCGAGGACGATATTGGTTTCGACTTTGACGACATCTAATTTGACAACAGACTGCAAGTGACGTGGCTGTTGTGCAACATCCAGCTCCATTGATAGATTGAGAGAGCTAGTGATTGTGTCTTTTGGAAATCTATTGACCAGTTGCTGGTAGTAGGATAACTAGGTGGAGCAAATAGGAAGAGAAATGCGCTTGATCGGACGCGCAGATAGAGCGAAAGGACCGACGGCAATGCGATGTATTCATTTGATGGCTTGGAAGTGGTTGATTATCTACTGCAGAATGAATCATCAGGTGTGCATTTTGTGGGTGTTTTGTGTGTTATTAGATACTTGGCGACTGGATGATTGCTCCAAATAGACAATTTGCAAGTGAGAGGATCTTTTCATGAGGGATTAAGTGCAGTAAGAATGGAGTGAGGTCATGCACTGATAGAATGAAAGCGTATCAGGCACCACCCTCCCGTGTGACGTGACGATGCTTTTCTGTGTGAACATGGCGAGGTGGTCTAGTGATACATTCGTGCCACCTGGACTTGAGGTCTCGACGTCTTTTTGGATCACTAATGTGGCACTGTGTGGCGAATGTAGACTGCCGACAGGTCCTAAACCGTTTTCGTATATTTTGCGTACAGTATCGCATGTAATTGATAGACACAAATTTGTCAAGTAGTGACTATTTCGCAAAGTCCTATATGGTACAATTCCAAAAGGTGTTTACAAAAGTAGCCAGAAACCGTGTATCACACACCATTAACCTTTGCAATGGCATCTCAAAAGATCGTGCAACTTAACTTCTTGGTTTTTTTCCACTCCCTCTCCATTCCATACAAAAACGAAAAGGATCCAAGTGATGACGAAACAGGACGTAGATGAAGGTTTGTATCTCAAGCCAGGGGAAGTAGACGCTGGTACTTCAATTATTGCTGTACGTTTTAAAGGTGGCGTCGTGTTAGGCGCTGATTCTCGTACATCTACGGGCACATATGTGGCAAATCGTGTGAGTGACAAACTTACGCCTCTTCACGATCGAATTTACTGTTGTCGTTCGGGTTCTGCAGCCGATACGCAAGCATTAAGTGACTATGTGAGTTACTATTTAAGCTCTCATAGTGTTGAGCTTGGTCGTCTTCCTAAAGTTGGTACTGCTTCGAATCTATTTCGTTCGTTGTGTTACTCGAACAAAGATCGTCTCTTAGCGGGAATTATCGTGGCTGGATGGGACCCTATAAAGGGAGGTCAAGTGTTTTCAATTCCTATTGGTGGAGCAATGGTCGAACAGGATTTTGCCATTGGTGGAAGTGGTTCAACGTACATTTACGGCCTTGTGGATGCCGAATACAGGTGAGAAGAAGAAGAAGAAGAAGAGAGAGAGAGAGAGAGAGAGAGAGAGAGAGAGAGAGAGAGAGAGAGAGAGAGAGAGAGAGAGAGAGAGAGAGAAGAGACTAATGTGTATTACCCTTTGTGTGAGTATTATAGGCCGGACATGACCAAGGACGAGTGTCAGAAGTTTGTCAAGAAGGCACTGGCTCATGCAATGGCACGTGATGGAAGCTCGGGTGGAGTCATTCGAACGGTCACGATCACAGAAAACGAAGTCGTGCGGGACTTTACGAGTGGTGACGAGCTTCCGTTCTCGATCTAGAGGGACATATGTGATCAGAAAGACACAACGAGAGACACTAAAAGCTCGGGGTCATGGCCAGATGAGGACCAATTAACGAAAGGAACAAAGGTGCTACTGCGTTACCCACTATCTTTTACTATCGTGATCTCTTCCTCTCTCTCTCTCTTGACTGCAGTTTGTCGGAACTGCGACCATTCTTCCATACATAGGCTTGTCTCCTTGGATTCTGTCTTTGCTTAGACGAAGAGGTTATCCATGGCAGCGGCACCGCCTCGTGCCTTTTGTCGTTCAATTTCGGCAGCACCAGTGAGATCTTTCATCGTGATGACACGTGTGCTCTCTTCCCGCAGAGCTGCGCTGGCAGCAGCACGGAATACAGCGTCGCTAATTGCCGTGCTGCTTAGATCGTAGCGATCAGCTAGACGCTGGAAATCAATGGGCTTTTTCGTGTCTAGCGGTGCCTTGGGAGGAAAACACGCGCGCCACAGCTTCTCACGAAGCTTGGCGTTTGGATTACGCATCTCGACGACAAACTTGAGACGGCGACAGAACTCCGACTGGATCAGTGACGCGGACGTCGATCTGTCCACGTTGGCTAGCAAAATGGTGGTGCTAGGGAACGTGTTCATCAGCTCAAGAAGTCGCATGACCTCCATGCGGAAGCGAGGCGACGCCTCTAGATTATCGATCGGGATGACGCCTCCTTCAATGTGGCTGCCAAAGGACTCGAACCCAGTGAGCACCAGAACTGCATCCATTAGACGGGCATCATCAAATACAGCCCGCAGTGCCTTTCGAGTCTCAGCGGCCGAGTCAGCTGCCAGCTGACAAAAGTTGACCACCTTCAGCGGGCGACCGATCTCAAAACCAATACTCTTGGCAGCATTCAGCTTACCGATGCCTGCTGGGCCACAGATCAGCACACTCACACCCTTCTGCTGTTTGTTCGATTGACCAAAGTCAAACCCCCACTGCCCGTAAATGACACTGCGCGCTTTCTCGAACTGCACAACCTGGCGCAATTTTTCCTTTACTGATTCCTCGACAATAAGCTCATCCAATCCGCTTGTGGGCACAACACGGTGATCAAATGTCTTCATATGCAGGCTACCGCGCATCTGCAGAGCACAACCTGCCACAATGTCAGCTTGCGAGATCACAGGTGACTCGCTATCTCGTGATATGGCCTTCAGGAGGGCAGACAGGATGGCATTCTTGATAAAGCCGCCACTGAGCTCATACTTCAGAGCTATGGTGTCCCAATCAATACCGGGCTCAACTTGCATAGCCCCCCGTATCAAAAGCACATCCCAAATCTTGCGCCGCTGAATATGGTCCGGTGCCTTGAACTCGAAAACAGCAGTGATGCGACGATGCATGGCCTCATCGAGATCGAATGGTCGGTTCGTCGCAAGAAACACGATGCCTTCATACCGCTCAATCTCAGTAAGAAGAGCATTCAGCAGTCGATCCCCTCCACCGTCACGCTGACGAAAGATGTTCTCGCACTCATCAAAGAAAAGCACAGCATTACTCATGTCAGCTTCACGAAACAGACCACGCAAGTCCGCATCCGGCTCCGCGCCTTCCTGGCGCTTTCCCTGCAGCGATGGAAAGTCCACCAAGAGCACACGCTTCTTGAGATGGTGCGCGACAGCGTTTACTGTCATAGTCTTACCGGTACCACTCGCACCACAGAGCAACAACACCAGACCAGCACCATACACCATCCCTGCTTGCTCCAGTCCACTCTTCTTGCGGTATCTTCGGAAGCTTTCGTAGCTTTCTACAGTCTCTAGGATAGTGCTTTTGTGCTCTTCAGGTAGCACAACCTGATCCAGCTGTACCTTAGGCGTGTACAAATCCGAACCTTCCACCAGCTCATTCATCTCTGTGTCAAGGCCAACCACCCAATCCAATACGCGGCGGTCCAGTTCAACACGCTGATCCACAAGATCTCCTGCCGTCGAGTGCCAACGGCCCCGGTGAAGTTTAACGAGGCCGCGAGTGAGCAGACGGGAAGACTTGTAAAAGAAGACACGGTGCGCCACTTGCTCCTGAAAGGTATCGCAGAAAATCGATAGAATCTGGTTGATGATCACACTTTCGTCCATGCGCTGCACTGGAGACGTATCCACACCGTCAATCAGATTCTTGATAACCGGGGAAATGGTCTTACCGATAAGCATTACAATCACATTCTGCTCAAATCGATTCAGCTTGAACTTAGCAGCCAGCTCCTCCAGTCGCGGCAACGAGTGACCAGCTTGCCGTGTAAGTGCCAATCGGTGCTGAGTGCGGCGACTGTATACTCGCTGCTTAGCCTTAAGCTCTCGTCGACCAGCAGATGCTGGTGCTGACGATTCCCATGGCTGCTTTGTGCCTGCTTCCTTCATCTGGTCCTTCACGCGTGCACCAGACGCGCGAATTGCAAACGCCACAACCTGGAACCGATCCTCTAGATACTCGAGCTGATTCTCCGGGCTGTACGGCTTCAGCTCGCTCGAATCCATCAAGGAAGAGAACAAATGATGCTTCTCACTGCCGGCCTCTGCTGATTTCAGCAACAAATTTTCATCGGCCTTTGCCTGACGCCCCGCGCGCTTGCTATCATTTTTGTACTTGCCAATGAATGAAAACGCAGACGTACTGGAATCGTCACATTCTTCATTGTCTCCTATGTCACTGTCACTTGTATCGCGATGTACATCCGTCCCTTTGTTTTCCTGCTCTCCATCCACCTTCTCACCAGTGTGATCACGCTTATGTCCGCTAGCATTTGAATCCGTCGTTGTCGACGTCAAAGTAGTTGTCGTGTCCAGCATTTCTCCAAAAGACATACCTTCATCTTTAAGAAGTTCCTCCAGTGCTGTCTGACTTACTTTCAGTACCTGGTTACTAGTCAAATGTCGTCCGAGTAAGACACGCACGCATATATTCGATAACGTCAACGTCGTGCCGTACGACTCCTCATCTACAATAAGTGTGCCTTCTTTCACATGTTCGCGTTCATCATCTCGAAACTCTGCCACATCTACTTCTGACAGCCCCGAGAGTCTTTGACAAGTCATACCTCGACGTTGTATATCCTCATCCAATATCTGACAACGTACTGCATTGCTCTGACAGCCTTGTATGACCACAAGCAGCTGCAATAGTGTTGTCTCTCCAGCTGATAGTTTGTACCTTTCTGCAAGTCGGAACACTCTCGGCAGTCTTTTATCCACTTGTTTCGTAACTATCAAGCGGTATTCAGCCAGTTCATCCACGTATTTCTTCAATCTCGCCAAGAAAGTCACACGTTCTTCCATGTCTTGACGATGAGACATTGTCCTCTTTTCTCCCACCGTCTCTTCCAATGTAATTGAGTCTGGTTTCGTCACACTCATGGAAAACTCCATAAATGCCACTTCATAGAGAAAAATGACCATAAAATGCATTTCTTTAAACCAAAACCATTGAGCGTCGTCTTTCACGGGCAATTGCGTCGCATCGTGTGGATTCCGCTGGATCTCGGGCCAAAATTCAATTAATAAAGCACGTATAAAACTAAATCGACCTTTTAAATCCTTCAGAAGTGACGTATATTCCGTTTCAAGACGTTGTAACGTCGTAGAAAGTGACGGAACGTCCGTGTCTTTTGGAGAAATGGCGATACCATTTTGTTCGCATGAATTGACGGCTTTAATTGTGGGATTAGAGCTGTTTGTTGTTGGCGGTCCATTGCCACGTCTACGTTTAGCTGGTGCCATGGTAAAGATGAGGTTTAGGACGGGATAAAGAGCGAGAGAGAGAGCAAGAAGAGGCAAGATCGACGGAGTCCGTGTCGATCGCTTTGAACCAGTCGTCGTTGTCGACAAAAATACAATAAGTATGGACATGTGAGATTTAATGTATATAATTGGTAGAGGTTACTATATTTGACATGTGCATGTTAGTTTGTAATTATTATTTGAGAGGAAAAATCAAGTATGAAATATGCAAGGGTATTAGATGTATGTGGCTTTTTTTGTATGGATGTTCGGTTTTGCACCGGTATATGATGGTCTAACTACACCAGTCAGCGTTTTGACTTCCAAAAAAGGTATTGACTAGTTAAATGGTGCTGTCTTAGAAATCGTTTCTATTTTAATCGTTTCTACCCTTTATGACAAACAAAGGAAACTAAAATCGTGTTTTACCAAGTTAAAACGACGTTAAAACGACTGTTTAAACGAATACGTTCTACTGGATAAATATTGAGCGCATGAGCTCCACGAATGTGTTTTGGCTGGAACTAGCAAAAGTGTTTTAGCGCTCACATTGCCGGACGAATATGCTGCTTATGGTGATCGGCTGATCATATCCTTTGGTTCGGTTGGCTCAGCGTCAACGGATGATCCGGAGATGGTGGAAAGCTACAGCTGCCATTAGCACACACACTTGGCTGAAGAAATCAGGGTTTATATAAAGTGGACTCATGGTGGAGTGCTGTTGCGGCACCCAATTGGATCATCCTTTGGAGGGTCAACTCACAACGTCTTGAACGTTTAAAGGCTGTAGAAACTTCATAAGAACCTTTTAACAATAACGATAGGGCACTAATAATGCAAACGGAAAGAAATAATTTTAAACTTAGTTGTACGTGGGCATGGATAAATCTTGAGAGCTCACTGTAAATTGACGATCTGCATACTGCTTGGCAGTATGGGCTACTAGAACCATTCGTTAGCATAATAACGGCGGGCGTACTGTGGACAGACGTAGTCCCACATCTCGAACTCGTTGTTGTTTCGAGTCACGCCTGAGTCGTTGGAGCGATCACCTCCCTCTCTCTCGTGACCACCTCTTTCGTTATCACCCCTGTCGTTGTCATCTCTTTCGTTGTCAGCACCTTCGCTGGTGGTGTCTGTGTTGATGGGGTTGGTTGAGGCGGAAACACTCTGCAAGGATTCTTTGATTTTTGCCATTCCAATCACTTCTTTTGGGTAATGAGGGTGGGGTGACGTGAAATAGTCGCAGCAGTTAGGCACCACACAATGAAGAGGAGCTGTCGGTCGTAGCCTTGGAAGCAGAGCTTCAGTTGTCGTTGATGATGGTGATGGTCGTGACGAGTCTCCAACCATAGTTAGGGATCTGGACAGCTCGGACGGAGCATCTGTCTGGTTTGTAATCGACGTTGGGGTAAACTCAACGCATTTTGAAGAAGAGGAATCAGTCTCCGATAAACTAGAGCAGTCGTGCTGGTTCTCCTCTGTCTCTTGCGATGTTGACACCACCAAGTCGGATTCAGATGCTCGTAGAGATCCAATTAGACTACAATTTTCGTTTCCTAGTCCTCTCGTCAACCTAGTCGTTGGAATGTCAGAGCCATACTCCGATTCTGTCTGGGTCTCCGACATTCGCCAGTAATCGAGATGCGCTTCGTCCTGCTGTGGCTGCTGCTGTTTGTGTCTCTTTCCCAATTGACTCGGCTCCAAACCCAGCATTGTCAACGTTGAGCCACGCTCTGACTCTGTTTGACAACATGACGAAGTCAAACGTTCGACTTGGTCACCGTAATCGTGATCCAGGTTGGTCTTCTGGACACGTGCGCCAGTCGCTTCAATTTGTCGCTGCTTTCGTTCTACCACTTTTGTGGTCCCGGAGAGTCGGATGTTCGAGTACTTGTCAAACATGTTGTTCACAAAGCGCTGCGTCTTCCTCTTATAGAGGATACGCTGTAAGCTCAACATTGAACGCGATAAGACATATACGCTGCAACGCGACAAATACGTTCTTCCTTTCTACGCACCCACGACAACACACAAATGCTTTGTCGGGAGCAAGTGGTTCCGAAAGTACTGCAAATCAATGACCGAAAGGCCAAGCGGCAAATGCTTTTTTCTTCCAGGAAAACCCCTTGATGCTAGCGTAGCATGCACTAATAACAGTTGAATTTCACGAGCTCCTGGCGTCAAGACTGGGGGCTCCATCAATGATGAGATGATGTAGCGAAATAGTGCCAGCAACACGTTTGTTTGGCGTAACATTAGCAACGCGTGACAAGCGCGCGTTAGTTATAAATCACCGGAGAGAGTAGCTCCGAACGACCGATACCGAACGCATGACCTTTAAACATTTACTATAAAAATACGCAAGCCGCGATCTGCGAGCAAACTTTGACAACACAGCGAGAGGTGGCGGAAGAACGACGCGAGAGACGTCGTATGTACACTTCTGTTGAACAAAGTCGTGATCAAACCGTTTCTGTCATCATCGACTAGTGCATGTACGTAGTCGGGGTTCTTCACTGCGGATCCGCGCCAGATGCGCAGTGTCGACACGCGTTTTTAATGGTTGGCGACGAGTGGTTTGCACGGTGCACAACAATGACTGATGATCTCATATTGGCGCGTAGAACGGCAAAAAGAAGGTAATCATCACCTTGGAGATGCCAAACAAGGACCAAAAACATCTTAACATGAATGCAGAATGGGTCCTGAGGCACGGATCTACACTGAGACTCGCAACAGCAGCAATTTCTTGAAACGTGTGCGGCTTCTTTCTTGGCATTATTCAATTCATAACGCAGGTTGAGGACCTAGCAGTGGTCTTTATGTGGACCTGAAAACAACATTTTACGTACTATTACTTTCTTATAACGAGAAAGGCCGCATGCCTTGCACTATTCACTTTCCAACTCGGTATTGGCCCCTTAGATTGATCAAATTTGTTCTTCGCTCTTTGAAAGCTAGCATGGTAGTGCTTGATGTTTATCTTCACTTTGCACACACACACACTTCTAATCTTGTCCTTTTTCTCTTACTACAGATGCTCACTGCCATCAAAGACGCTGGTATCAAGGTGCGCAAATGCTTTCGGAACCCCAAGATGATCATCACATACCTTTGGTTTAGCACCATGTTATTCGGCTTCATGTATGCAATTGCTGCGATTGTGGCGGCTGTCAATAATGACGGCAAAGGCGAGAGTGATTCGAAGTCGTTGGGCTTCGTAGGCGTCTGGGCTATGATTTTAATTGTCGCTCTTTCAGTGGGAGGCACAATGGTCATGCGTAATCACCGAACGCCACTGGCTGTAGGCTTTCTCATTGGCGTCGTGTTGATGATGTCACTGCAGATGTTTTCACTGTCAATCATCTTTGCGGGTGCCGCCTACTTGGCTCGCATCGAGCGTGATAAGGGCGACAAACACACCAACGTACACTCAAACGATGCTGGCTCGGTCTTTTCCTTCTTCATGTTTATTCTCTACGTAAGTGTGTCTGTCATTGCAATGCCAACACACCCATCGATGCTCTACTAACTTTTGACTTTCTCTTGCAGGCTTTTTTCACTATTGTATTGGTGCGATACCGCAATATCGTCATCAAAGAAGGTGTAAACTTGGACCCAAACGCTATCAACGACATTGACAAGAACTTGGCGAGAACGGCTGCATCTCCACGTGTCATCTACAAAGACGTAAGCATTCCTGGCTCACTCACCCCATCCGTCAGCGTTTAAGCGCACATTTGCCAGCATATTATATGTGTCAACTCAGTATCAAAGATAGTAATCAACAAGCTCTTTCAATTGAAATCGAATCTATGAACCTCGGCTATTTCTTCTACCTTTACTCGATAACAATATGCACATATTCCTCTAGCTTCTAATTGATTCAACTCTACGATAGCGACGGCATCAGCTTAAGGCTAGACCGTGTCCGTGCTTTACAAGGGCGGGCACGTTTCCCGACGGAAAACCGTTCGACTCGAACCAAGATCGTGAACATCCGTTCCAGTTCAAAGCTAGGCGTCGGTGAGGTGATCTGCGGCTAGGAAGAAGGAGCAGCCATGATGAGCAAGGGCCAGATTGACAAGTTCACGCTGTCTCACGAGTACGCGTACGGTGAACGGAGAAATGCACCTGTGCTCATCTTCGAAGTGGAGCTGCTGTCCTTCAAGTAGACGGCTCACGCTCTTTTTTGATGAGTCTTTGGAAAGTCATACATGTTAAAGGGATGTAGAGAAGTAGCTGCTAGCTGTAAACAAGAGCTTAAGAGCACAAATACGACGATGACAAGCACGTCTTCATGAACATTATTAGTTTTGGTGACGTGGCTGCTACTTCATGGGGGTTGACAAGGTTGACTCGATTTAAAAGTCTCAGCAACCTCGTAACAGTAGTGTCAGTCTGAGGAGATCATGACTGACACTATCGTCACGAGGTTGCTGAGACTTTAAGTCATAGTGAGTCCATCAACGGCAGCGATGCTGCATCGAGATGCCACGTGGAACATGACGGTGCCTTCATTTTTCACTGCCAATTCATTTTACTAGACTGTGTTGACGTCACTTCGGATGTGCCGGCTATAGTTAAAAAGCTCGGGTGTAGCATGTCACCGAGCACGATTTCTATGGAATTATAAGCATCCCATTCGAGAGCTTTCAGACCACTTTCATTTGACGATACTTTTTGTCGCCAACATGGCTACACTTTACGTGTTAGACCAATTTATCGTCCAGTCAATCTTGTAACAATGGACTTTTGCCAACTGCTGCGTGAGGAACGACAACGAGCACGTGAAGTTGCACAAACCAAGTCTCCAATAATTCTTGAATCAAAATTAGCCGAGAAAAAGACAAAAGATGAGCAAGAGATTCCATCTTTACTGCAAAATGCGTCCTTAAAAGTCTGGACGAAAAGGTAAAAGGTTAGAAATACCTTTTCGTCTTGCAAGAAAAAAGTATTGAGCTTTTGTCCGCATGTGCAGGTCAAAGATTGACATTGAAAAGTTTGTCAAAGGTTCAATTCCTGGAGTTTATTACATTCCTAATTGGATCACGCAGGACGAAGAAGCGGCCATTTTGGAACGGGTATATGCAATCCCGAATGAAAATGACAAGTGGGTGAAGCTCAAGCATCGTCGTCTACAAATGTGGGGAGGAGAAGTCAAGATCCCGTTCAATTCTGAACCATTGCCTCAATGGTTGATGCAAATCAGCCATACGTTGGTCGATATGGGGGTCTTTACTGAAGAGAAGAAGCCAAATCATGCATTGATAAATGGTGAGGCACTTGAAGTGTTGAAAACACGAAGCTTTGATTAATGGGTGTTTTACAACTACTACTGATGCCTAGAATACGGCGTGGGGGATAGCATTATGCCACATGAAGACGGACCTGCGTACTTTCCTCTCGTGTCTATTATCAACACGGGCGCTGAATGCCGTGTGACGTTCGAGCGGCATCGTGAAGCTGACATTCTGACCGAAACACAGTCGGCGACGCAAAACGACAATGTTCGACACTTCGACTTTCAGTTGGAACGTTGCAGTCTATTGCTGTTTACAGGAGAAGCCTACACGCGCTACCTGCATAGTATCGACAACGTTGAAGTAGGCACGCGCATTTCACTGACAATTCGCCACGTTGATCTCCACTAATCTTGACTACGTGAAGAAGAGGCGATTGATGAGGGCATCTCGTGTTCGTTTGCAGTCGATGAAGGAAGCATGTTGACCAGTGAAAGCGTTTTGAAGGCGATAATGCGCGAGTCAACTTGAGATCGTTTTGTTCGACTCTTGCTTACGCCTAGTTTGCTTGCATTTATAGTGTGGTGTGCTATCGCTGAAACCTTTTTTGATCCCAACTTTTCATTCAGTTCTCACCGTTCAAATTGTGCGTGAAGTGCAGGAGAAAAACTTTCGAGTGACCATGGTCCAAGCTTTCTCGTTATCGAGTTCAATTAAAAAATTAGTTTATGGCGAAGGACTATAGCTACTACTGGGTAAGGATACGGGGCGAAAATTAGCGCCGGGGTGCATATGCAGCTGATGTGCTTGCGTTACTTACATCACTTACAAAATGCTCGTAAGCACTAGTACTTACGATGGACATTAATTCTCCGTCAATGACATGTCTGCATATTGCGCACGATATCGAAGCGACAAGATGAGTAAACTCGACCAGCTTTCTCGTTTAATGGACCGGGCAACACGCGCTTCAACGGATCTACACGCAGGCCCCCTGATCGCAATTTATAATTGGAACGACTGAATATCTGGCCATTTTGCAAACGAACTAGCAATGTATTGATCAATGTCGCCCTAAGTGCACACTACTGAAGTAGCTACACTAGCACTCCTGTAGCGGTTTACATTATCGGCAGGAATAGCGGCTCTTCCTGGACGAAAGGCAGCTCGGCAATCTTCTTGCACATCAAGCGTACCTTGGACAACACCGACGTATCCGTGGTGACGACAAACTGCACCTTGGCACGATCGACGATTGGCGCCTGCAGGATCGAGTAGATGGACACACCGCTCTCCTCAGCGATCTGACCCACGTGGCGAATAACGCCCAAGCCATCCTTAATTGTAATACGCACGTAAAAGTGCGCCTCGTAGTCAGTTTGCAGTATTAGCGGCACTGATTCTTTGAACGGGTAAAGTGGGGCGTCACCGCGCGCCAATTGAATAATGTCATTCATGACCGAGTTAGCTGTTGGGAAACGTCCAGCACCCGGACCGACGTATGCGCTGCTGTCCAGATTATCCGAGCGTACATTCACCAAATTTGTCGCTCCACTGATGCTCGCAATGACGTTGTTACGATTAATAACAACAGGCGACACGTAAACTGCCACTTGCTGAGGTGTTTTTGTCTTTTCATCAGCAGGTTTCAACAAGTTGGCAACACCCAGCAACTTGATCGTACTGTCCATCATCTTGGCATACTCAAAGTCAGCAGAAGTGATGCGTGAGATACCTACAGTCGGGACATCCCCCGGTTTCACAACACCACCAAAGCCCAACTTTGCCAAGATGGAAATCTTGCTTTGAACATCGTAGCCATCTACATCAGCACTAGGATTAGCTTCAGCATATCCTAAATCCTGTGCCTCCTTAAGTACGACATCGTATGCCACACCTTCAGTCTCCATTTTCGACAACATGTAATTGGTAGTACCATTCATAATACCTGCAATTTCTGTGATAGTGTCACTATTGTATGCATCCTGCAATGTGTGGATGATGGGAATTCCACCGGCTACTGCCGCTTCATAACCAAAGCGAACATCCGGGTGATCTTGTAACAATTGGACGATTTCGGGCATAAAATTCGCCACAAGTGCCTTATTGGCTGTGATCACGTGTTTCCCGGCCTTAATGGCACCAAAAACCACGTGTTTTGCATCCTCAATGCCGCCCATGAGCTCTACAATGCAGTTAATGTCTTGATCGTCAAGAATATCACTGTAATTGCTTGTAAACTTGGTCTCCGAAGCCGAGAAGTGACTCAATTGCCGATCTTTGCTCATGTTCTGGACACAGATCTTGGACACGAGCGCCTTTACGCCCATTCGTTGGAATGTTTGACGTCGTGAGGGGCTATGAAGGAGGTCAAAGACACCGCCACCTACGGTGCCACAGCCGAAAAGACCGATGTTAAGAGTTACACGTGTCATAATGAGGAGAAGAGAGAGACGAAAATTGACAAGTGCGTAGCTGGTGGAAGATTTGATACTGACGTATACTTGTTTCGTCAAAAAAGCTGGAGTTGCGCGTGTTTTGTGCAAGTAGAGAATACTACACCTACATTTGGCTCAAAGGATTAATACAGTACGAAAAAGTAGTCATCCACTTGTTTCTGAGAAAATATATAAAACGTTTTACAATACTCTAGTTTTGAGCGCGTTTAAAACTGCGTACTTACTGTACATGTATTAAGTCCGCTGATGACAGCGTGAATGTGATGTGATGACTGAGCTCCTGGATTCCAGAGAATCGTACAAGCGACGACCAGTTTAAGAAACACCGAGTAGGACACCTCCATTCCTACTACTCGATACTTGTGGGATGGTAGGATTAATAGCCAATTAAACTCACAGCAACCAAGCCAAGGAAGTCCGTGTCCTAGTG
Source organism: Peronospora farinosa (assembly GCA_947646735.1). Lineage (NCBI taxonomy): Eukaryota > Oomycota > Peronosporomycetes > Peronosporales > Peronosporaceae > Peronospora > Peronospora farinosa. Next base: position 356,883 of record CANTFK010000848.1, on the reverse strand, counting down.
GAGGACTCCGTCACTAACACGGACGATTCAAGTACTAATGAACGCTTTAGGATGCTAAGACGACCGTGCGATAGCAGCCGACATCTCTAGACTCTCATTCCGCAGTCATTTTCGTACGACGAGTATCACAGGGTATCGTAAACCCAGCGCGGCGGGCGAGATGGGATCAGCAAACCCGACAAAGACAAAAAGCTATCGCTCGGCTAGGATCCTACCATCAATTAGAAGGTAGGATGAGTCGTTTGTCTTCAAGTCAGAAGGATTTTCGTCCCCTAACTTGCTGACAGCCGCAGGTGGTCAATTGCCTTGAATGCTATCGTCGATCTTAATTGTACAAAGCAAACTACTATTGTCACGCCCTCCTACTATCGTGGTCACAAAAATACTTGCGATTGTGTGGATAACACGGTGATGCGGTGGGTGGTGAGCCAAAGCCCGAGGGCTGCGATGTGGATATCGGATGTTCTTGCCTGGCTCACGACTAGCGGATATTGAAATTCCAAGAGCTTACACCACAGAAGACGTATGTGTCGTATGGCTTCCAGCTGACTACAATGGCATTTCATGTTCATCAGGTCTGGCCGATCTAGAGCTTGTAAGCCGGTACTGCTTTGGGTTATAGATGGCCTTAGACATTCCTTTTTCTCCATCATATCTAGAATACGTACGCTGCAACTGGTGAAAATATACAGGAATGCATACGGTGTTCGTGTAAACCAGTCGTAATATCCACCAAAACGAGCATTAAAATGCACGACAAAGTTGTCGATTACTCGGGATATTTGCGGGGTATGCACTCTGTTGGGCGATCTCTATTCTACAGACACGCTACGAGAGGAGAAACATTCGCTGAAGAACAGTACGTAGCTCGAGGAGCGACGTGTCGTAGACTTGAGCAACGATGCGCAAGGTTTCACGTCTAGGAAATACATTATACACAGCACATGTAAGTAGTTGCTCCACTGCAACAAGAACGTCATCATGGGAGGCACTCAGAGTCACTGGTGTTTCATCCACTTGTTTCTTCGTAGACAACGTCTACAACTGCCGGATTACGTCAATGCCAAGTGCATTGAGTAGGTCGTTCTTTGTCGTCGTCGACATTCATTCACGATCATCTCATCCAATGCACCCATCGGCTCGATCGATCCTGCAGCAGAATGGATAAATGAATGCAACTTTAGTTTCTTGTCGCCCGTCACCCATTTAGAACCAAAGGCTTGGTCTCAAGTTTCGGCTTCCCAAAAGCTGCTTTAGCTGCTGCGAGCAGCATATGATGTGTAACAGTGGTCGGGCAAACTGCAGTATCCAGGCACGAACTCGCTGGCTGACCGGTATCCGTGGCCGTTTGCGTTGCGCTTCTTTATCAGACCCAGTTGTCTTCGGCAAGTTCGAAAACGTAAAAAGGCTTGTGCTTGACAAAGCTTCATGAAGCATCCGGACCAGATCCTCGACATACCTTCTGTCACGTTAACCATACTAAAAGCAGACAGCACGGCGTTCAAAGCCACGATGGTCTAGCAGCAAGCCATGCAGCTCCCGCGTAGCCAGGGTTTCGTGGAGATCCTTGTGATTTGAGGACCATTGGAGCAAACAGTGAGACTGGACTCAGACATGGGCTACCTAGTCAGAAGTTAAGCCTGAAGTGATATCTACTTCAGCATTTAAGCCAGGACGAGCTAGCTCAAATGTATGTTCGTATTATTGTTGCGGTAGGAAGCCTCTCTTACGCTAAATCTGACATGCATTCACGAGTCTACTACAATCGACGTCATAAACTCATACAAATTGGATTCTGATATGAAGCTAAAGCTTTTCGCTGTTTGTTTACGAAACGGATGGGCCGGGGGTTTCTGCCAGAAACCCCCAACGTCAGACTTGAACAGAAAGTTTCTGGTCACGTCTGACGTTACAAGGCTATCCAAACAAAGCGACGATTACGGAGCGATCTAACAGCACTGACCTACGCCGTAAGCCTCCCTGTCATAGGAGAGATGGCGAAGGTTTGATTTGAAAGTCTTACTAGATTTGTCTCTGTGCAATACCAGTCGAAGCTCAAGGCGCTATGGTTTCTGCTGTATAAGATTGGCCTATCCAACTTCACAACCAAAAACAAAAACATTATTGTTGGCGCTACCTGTATGCGTGTTATGAGCAACTCCATCCTAAAGCAGTTTCATGCACCCGTCTCACATGCCATTATAACGATTGTGGGACCGTAGTGCTCCAAAAGTCGTCAACCTTGGCAAAGTTTACAGCAGATCATCTGCAATCATCACGACTCTTTGATTCACGAGAAGCGTAAGAAAACTGCTACAAATATACGACCATGGGTACCAAGGTCAGCACTAATCACAATCTTGCACTAGTTGTCGCCTGATATACGGAGCGTATAGGTAACAATCTTTCTGAGTTCGTACTTACTCAAAATAAAACGACACATCGTGGATCACATTAGATACAATTTTCGCAGAGCCTACCCGAATTCCAGGAACATTCTTTATTCCATATTGCTTCGAGAAGACTGGCTGTAAACTCGAACACGCAGCCATATTGGAATGCGAAAATCGTCTAATGCTAAATCGATTTGCTAGCAGAGCACGCTTTGCACAAGGCCCATAATCTGCAATTGGAAACGTAGCTCCCGCTGCAGCCGCTCTCCCAGATGCCGCATACAGATGGGAGGGACCATACTTTCGCCCCTCTCAGGCGTGCCGCGGTCAGGTTGCGCTTACCAGCACCAGCTATGGATACCGACACATACTGGCGCATACTGGCGCATATTAGCACGCCATGCCGTAGTTTTCGTCAATACATGCACCGTCAGTTTGCAGCAAAAAATAGTAAACGTGCAGAGGAACTTTGTCACCGTGGTCTAAGAAAAACTTGCGGGCACAGTCTATCAGCGGTAAGCTCTATTCGGTGTTATGGTATCTTGCTGCTCAATGCCTCAAAAGAAACGTTGGCAAATGCGGCCGTGGCACTTGTACGTAATACATGGGTTCACACCCGCCTAGCGACGCTAAAGTTGTTTATGGTTTCTGGGAGCTGAGCCGTTTTTTTTATCGGCGTTTTTTCTACACCGGGCTAGGTGACAAAAATGAACTTTGTCTCGTGCGCTGATTGGTAGGCATTTGGACCGTTTGCCATAGTGAACTCAAGTGTTTGATACTGAAGACAAGTCACGGAAGAAGGCAGCAGCAGTTGTGTAGCGATAGGCCCAGTCAAAAGAGCATTCCCGCCCTTCGTTTCGGCATAAGGCCAGGCAGCTCCATTGCTTGTAATATGTTCATTTACCGAAACTCCGCCTCGCCGTCAGATCTCCTCATACACTTCATTTCCATTTGCAATGAAGAACGGAGTCTGCACACTGAGCGCGACGGTACTGGAGGCGCATGCGCTGGGGAACACCAAGATGTTTGACGTTAGGGTCGTCTGTATGGGCAAGAGGACGTCGGTCTACAAGAGCAAGGAGGATTTTAAGAGTGTACTGAATATGTTTCGCCTTGTGGGTGCCATGAGTCGTGGCAAGAGCGACCGTTGCGAAGTCTGTGTCGCCTGCAGCGCCATGAGCCCCCTGCGCATATGTGACGAGGACTCGCTCGACACGTTTCTGTCCAACGTGCTGGCTAAATTGCGAAAGGCTGAGCCTGACGCCATTGAACAATGCAGTACGCACCGTGGCGTTGTGCAGATTCTCATGAATTTTCTGAACGTGCGCAATGGCAAGTACTTTTGCGAGCTGACACCTGAAATGGAAAAAGAGCTGTCGCCTACGAACCACCAGCTACAGGACAAGTTGGATTTGGATCATCCGGTTTCCCGGTGCTCACTAAACCGAACGTTGTCGGAGCAGTTTGCGGCTAGGGACTCGGTGTGCTAGCAATGCTAGTGCTCTATAGTCAGTCAGTCACATTAGCACATACGCAAGCTACGATATGAACGCAAACAAGGATGCCAAAGTGATCCAAGAGCTTCTGTCCGTCAAGCAGGATTGTAGATATTCTCAGACATACAGAAAGGTCTTTCATCTTCTCTCTAGAGAAGTCGATGGAAGCCGACATGCGTACAATAACAGACTAATATAAGAGCTTCATATTGCAGAATAGTAACGTCGACATGCAGACTACTTTGGTGGCGTTTCATTCGCATACAAGCGTGCACAGTTCACTTTCTTGTCTCCACGCAAGGACCTTAGTCTCTCTTCCTACGACTTCAACTCGAGTTGCGACAAGATTGTTGACGCCAATCGAGCTAGCGATTCTGAGCCTGGTTTTCTATCGTGCGTGCCTTCGCAGAACGTATTGCTGCCAAGGCTTTATTACAACGTACAACATGCTGAAATGCCGTCAGGACGAGGATATTCACTAATACGATGTGCTGCTGCGGCCACTTCCTGCTGCTTTTTCTCCACTGCCTCATTTCGAATAGTCTTTCAGCATCTCGTCGCTCTTTCACCAGTGCGTGCATCATACCCATAGTGTTGCGGCGACGTGGCTGCAGTTCAGCCTTGGTGACACGGAGCTTCTTCCGTCTGGACCTGCATCCTGGCTACGCGGATACGGTGCAGCGCTCAGCCTCTGTATTGGCGCCCATGAGCTCTGTTAGAGGAACGTTATAGCAACTGCTGCGACGCTGCACAGCCAGAGCTGCCTCACACCAGTCCGTCCAGAGCTCGGTCCGACGTATCCACGCACCTCATCTGTCTCAGGGTCTGCATAGAAGGCCAAGCCTACCACAATCACAGCGCCTCCAAAATGGATCGTACCTCGCGCAAACTAAAGGATGATGCCGATGTCCTCTTTAGACCGATAGAAAGACACCTCAACAGAGTTAAGATGCGCTAGCGCAAGTGCGTATACCGAAACGGAATATGAAGTCGAGCAAGAGACTTTCCATGCCAAGAAAAAACTGCAGCTAAATCAGTGGCAACATACTCATTAACTCGGCTGTGTGTCTCGCCACCGCGTGGCCGTTTCGTGAGCCTGTACGACGCCAGAGCATTGGCCGCTTGTTGCGGCCAATGCTATTCTACATCGCAAAGGCGATAAGGTTCAGGATCCCAGTCTGCACGATGATCTTGCTACTGGAGAGTAGCACGAACTACTAGAGGACGAATTGCCCACCAGCCATATCATTACCGTCGTATTCTCAAGGGAACAAGCTCTTCCAAGCACGTGTTCTATGATATTAATCCCATAAAACACGTGGTTAGAGGAACCTGTCATGAATGGGAGTTGATACATTAACTAACTAACTAACAACCAACGTGCGTTGTCGCACCAATACACATCTGCAATTACAGCTCGTTGTGTCAATAGGTCTCGCACATGCCACCTCTTCCAGTAAGACGTCCAGGCGTAACAACGTCTGAATCAGAAGAATCAGAAGAATCAGAAAAAATAGCAATTTGTTGTAAAAATCATCATAATTTTGGCGTTTATATCATTTTATCTAATGATACAAGTGTTTTATCTAATAGGTTTAATTTATACTCGTCGTCTGTGAGATCGGTTGCTAATAGCCGGTCTCCGTATGGGCATGAAGAAGTCGGAGTAGCTTGCATCCGCCTGGTGAACTGGATTCATGATGAGTTAAATTTAAAAAAAAACAGATTTTTTAGTGAAATGAAGTAAAGTAGACGATTACGGAATCAAAACAGCTAGAGATCTTGATTATGGCCATCTGAAGTAGTATAAAGTCAGAAGAATCAGAGATAAATCCCATAAAACATACATGGGTGTAAGAAAGTGGGTGCTAAAAAAGCGACTGTAATTCGGCGAGCTTCCTGTCGAGCAAAACTGCACTGTAACGCGTAGTTTTCTACAAGAGGTTAGTATCGTCGAGCGGGGATAAGATCGTTGTCATTTTTGGCGACTATAATGAACTGAACGTCGACCAATTTGAGCGATATGGTGTCAACACAGCAAAGATTGTTCCATGCCGAAGCCTTTGTATGTGCCCCCAATCACAACAGAAGCTGGGACGAATAAAGAATCTGTCGCCATTGCTGGCTTGTTACAAGTTTATCGAACTGTATACAGCTTCAGTGTTGACTGTAGGGAAGGCCAAACGTGCATACTGTTTTATACGGGCAATAGCACGTACATACCTGTACGCAACAACTGCTTCATGCAAAATATCTACGCCAGGTGGCGAGAGTCAGGACAAGCATGGCGACGTACCTGCTACTGATCCTGTTAGAGAAAACCTGATTACAGATGGCGTATGAAGTCGAAGCCTAGAGTTTGTCGCACTACGTTTGTTCACCTTGGTACCACCTGCATTGTGCAAAGGCTTTGGGAAACACCGTCACCTGATAAATCCTGCCAAAAGTGTCTTCGCCGGACGTGTTGGGGTTAGTCTCATTGAAGGAGCGGTAAACCGCATTGCCAACATGCATCAGCCAGACACAGAGTCTGTCAGGCAAGACAGCTGGGCAGAGATGGGGCTAGAAGTGCAACCGAACTGGAGTACGAAGTATTGCTGCACAATGTCACTAGATTCACGGACATTGGACGGCTAAGTGCGTACTTTCAGGAGCATATTGCGGCGGAATACGAGCTGGAAGACATGGACACTTACACACCCGACTCCCGGACCTCCAACGTTTGGAAATTAACGGTGAGGATGGCTAGATGCCCTAAATTCTTGCGAGGGATCGTACGCATTATATGGAACGGACAGACTATTATTCTAAAGCATCCGGACGTTGGCCGCAGACTTCAATGTTGGCGCTGTGGAAATCTTGGTCATACAGAGGCAAGGTGTCGCTATACCGAGGCACAACTGCACGGGCCGGGTAGCAGAGTGGCTACAGAGCAAGAAATCGCCGGAATAGAAGACTTGGCCAAACCGTTTACAAGCTTTGAGGAGATGAAACAAGTGGTGGCAAAGCGACTCCTACTTCAGTAAGAAAACGAGAGGAAGGCGCAGGTGATGGTGGCAATCCTCCGCGAATTGATTGCATCCACTGAAGAAGGCAAGACAGGTAAGCACGGCCGGAGCCACGTCGGCCTGAGGGGGCGACCAACAGCCTTTTCAGGATGATCAACATGTGGATCGATAGGCGATGCCGCTAATGAATGTCGCTCTCGTTCGACTAGGTCAATATCTATCATTTTAGAATATGTTTAAATATTTTGAAAATAGTCTGTCGCTTTCGCTCGCTCTTTCTAAGGCAAAGCTTTCCTGGCATGGTGGTTTATTAGTCGCGCTTTTACAGTTTGCTACTCCAAGTCTTCTTCCGTGCAGCTTCACCTTCGTTCCGTTCTGAACTGGATAAATGTCTTCATCTGTATCTTAGTCTTAAATTACCCAGCGTAACACCATATGACTTCGAGTCAAGCTTAAACTATTGTTTCTTTCGGCACATTCACGTACGCGTGGCAACCAAACACCTTCTTTTCTCCAATGGAAATGATTGGTTGCCATGCGTAAGTACTGACTAAACGGGTTTTTAAGGGCGACAGGAATATATTTGTCGGCATAATTATTCGTATACTTATGCAAATAATTCGCCAGACCGAACCATTGACGTAGTTCGGTCGGGTTCCTGGGCGTTGGCCAGAAATAGATCGACTAGACCTTCTCTGTAGCGGAGCTGCAAAGCTCTTTAGCCAGAGGAAGACTTTCGGCTGGAAGCCTCTTAGTTCGAGAGAACTAAATAGAGTTAAGGCTAAAAGCCACTTAGTTCTAAGGAACTAAGTATTCGACGTTAAAGTCACCCTCTTCTAAGGAAGTAGGAGGGACTCTTAGTCAGCAAGCAATAAGCTTAAGGTTCAGAGAACCAACGCACAGAGTGCAAGAGCAAGCTAGAAGCTTAGGGTATAGAGAACCAACGCACGAAGTGCACAAGAGAACAAGTCAGAACGACTTGCGATCTTAAACTCAAAAGGAGAACTGATTTTATCTATGCTTTAAGATATTATGAATAGTCCTACTTTAAGTACACTACACTAGATTAATTACTATAATAGTAATTATTATATGCAGACCTTGCTATTGGACGACGTATCGTCTAAACATCTGTGTATGATGTACTTAATACAGCGTTAGTGATTTATCGAATCCCAATCGATAAGATACGGTATTACCGAATACCGTATCTTAACGCTCATACTTAATACCTCTCTAACGAGAAGTATAATAATGCATTATATGCAATACAAAGGAGAGTTTAAGCGTAAACTCTCGGAAAGACGTTACAACCGTCGTGTAACCCCGTTACACCCTCCCCCACCAGACTGACGTTCCCATAGAATGTCACTCGACATCTTTCCTCATAGAGGTAGTGCTTTAGCGAACTCTTAAAACCTCACGGTTTGTTCACGGCACACAACATGACGCCTTCGGCAGTGAGTCACAGACTCTTAGGGACCTCATTGAGGACGACCTTGACGAAGCGGTTGATTACGAAAGTGACACCGTCTTGTTGGGACCCGATGGGTTCCCTTTAGCCACCCTCACGGGTGAAGATGACACTCGTCATGCACCGAATCCGTTCCCTGAACGTGGTGCAGCAGATGCGCTAACAGCGTTACGTGACCCGTCAATGGTTCGGTCGGGTTCCTGGGCGTTGGCCAGGAATAGATCGACGAGACCTTCTCAGGATCAGCGCGAACACCTTCCTTTCTGACATAGCACCTTTAGTACTGGTATCCCAGGAGCGCAATAGACACATTTCTTGAAATTTGCGTACAATTTGTTCTCGCGCATCACTTGAAAAGTGTCGAAGGTGTAGCTGAGCTGTTACTCAGCGCGGCTGTAAGCAAACTTGTCATCAAAATAATTCGGTGCGAAGGCGCGAAGCGGACGAAGTACCTGTGTCACCATCCGATTAAACGTAGCTGGAGCATTCTTAAGGCCTTTTGGCATGGCTAGCTACGTCCAAAGCACTCCGCTTGGGGTGCTGACCGCAGTAAGCGGAATGTCACTGTCTCGTATGAGGATGTGATTGATACCGTCTGTCAGATCTATGGCACTGTAGATCTTGCTCCCGTACATGGTATCCAATACCATGCCTTTTCGAAGCATTGGCGTTGAGCCGGTGTCGTGGCGTCATTCAGCTTATTGAAAGCGTACACAATGCGCCAACCGCCGATGGCTTTGTTCACACAAAAAGCTGGACTCGAATGAGTGATATACTCTCACGAGCATGGTTAGCCTTACGGCGGCCCTATAAAAATATACCGATGACTTGATCACGCAGTAATAGCCACTCCCGTGTCACGCAATACTTTGATCCTGGCACGAGATGGATCTTGTGCCACACTCCCCGATCCACTGGAAGCTCAGCAGGATTTTCCTCCGGAAAGATATCGACATGCGATAGCATAAACAGGGTTACCCGAAGCATGAAGGGAATTCCAAGACTGTGCCGAGAAGCGTTCTTCGCGCGCTGATTTAGTCTCTGAGCTCTTGGGAGGGCCTCCAGCCTTTCTTCACTGGATACTTCGGCGGCTGAAACGATGCACACTTGCTCGATGTCGCCGGACTTGAGGTCGTAAAGGAATTTTTCAACGAAAGGTCTGAAAGAGAGGTGATCTCTTCAGCATCGCACGGAGGGCTCTCCTTTTTCACCCATTACTCCACTTCTCTCTTCAATTATAATTTCAATACTCCTATACATCATTTCACCTTCCTTTTTCAATTCCCCCTACCCCACCTATTCCGATATCGTTTCAACTCACACCAAAAATCTATATTCCAATCACCCCTTCACGACAATATATCCCTCCCGAACAAATAACACCTTTTAAACTAGACCAAATTAAATTTAAAACTACCTTCCTCCTTACTCTATCTTCTACTCTATCCTTGCTCTGATCTTTATAACTAAGGGGGAAACACCCCCCGGGGGCAGCCCCCCCCAGGGGGGGAGCCCCACCCCCCCCCCTTAACCCCCACCCCCCCCCCTTTTTTTTGGGGTTCCCCCCCCAACCCCCCCCCCACCCCTTTTTTTCCCCTTCCCTAACCCACGCCTATATTGAACCAATGGAGGGGATTATATCATTTGATTCACTCACTACCTCAATGTAGTGGCGAGATGTGGAGACCCCTCCGCATATCCAAGCGCACATACGGACTCCGAAACTACGGAATAATTTCAACAGCATTTTAACGTGAATACGTCGTTTCGGTGATCGACGTGCTCTATTCTTGAATTTTTTAGCGTCTCGAGCCCCGGCTCGAGACTTGAACGTCGCTATCAATGGGAGAAGATGTACCCCCCCTTCACGACATGAAAGCGCAGTCTCTACCACGTCGGTCACATGCAGACTCACAGTCCGCTCATTCTCGTCAAGTAGAGGCGGAAGTTCGTCTTCCACTATTCAGGAGCTCGTTCTCGATCTCCTCGGGTGCACGGGTGCACTCGAAAGCCTCTACTCGGCCATTGTATGTGTATGCGGAAGCCCACTATCGACCGCCTCAAATTTAGCAGGAGCCTCTGCTCGTCCGATGTTGTTGTATACGGGGACCCTTGCTCAACCGCCTCGCTAGGAATCGGAATCCACTGTTCGAACGATTTCAGTGTATGCTGGATTCCTTTTGATTGCCTCGTTGTGAATTGGAAACCCATATTCGACTGATGTCTGTGTATGCGGGACCGCTGTTCGACCGCCTCGTTCTGTGGCTCCATCAGTGTGAGTATACCGCGCACAGAGGGCAATAACTCTCTCTGTGCTGACTACTAGTCGTGGCGAGTGCGCTCACGACTCTGACGTGAGGCCAATTAGATGATGCAATCAACAGATGAGTGAACACTGCACTCTCGTCATATTCGCGTCATTGTTTGACGGACAGAGGTAGCCAATCTATCGTCTGCTGATACCGTGACAGCCACGGTATACCAAGTATGCAACCAAATGCATAATTCATCTTGTACACCAAAAATTCTTCATTACTCTGGAAACCGTCGAAGGTGTACGATAAAACCACTGTTTACGCTGAACACTTTGTAATGGTCTATCAGCAATTTGACAACAATATCACCTGTACCTTTTCGAATTGTGATAGTTGATTGGAAAGGGACAAACAAGATGCATGAAAGAAGTTGTTGGATGCACCCGAATCCAGAGACGCTCGAAGAGGTCGCTTATCTTCAGCAGCGATGAGACTGAAAATAATCAGTCTCGAACTGTTGCGCATGGTGGTGGCATTAAAGTGAGTGTAAATCGCTTTAGGGCTAGGAGAACGAGCTGCCACTTTAGTACTCGGGGCTCCATTCCTGCCAGTAGAGCGCCCGAGCCTACTGGAACCGCTCGATTTTAGCGGGAACCCTGACGACACAGTATTTCCTTGTGATACAGCTGAGTTCGCAGTCACCGGCGCTGGTGCTCTACAGACAGCCGCAAGATGGGCTGTATTGCCTGATCGGAAACATTTCGTCAGAGTTTACTTGCGAATGTCGCAGCCAAACTATTCGCCGCGACCACTAAAGATATCAATTGCGTCGAGCTCTATTGGCTTTGGGCCAGACGTCCGGGGACGTTGTGACGCCGCGTGCAAGTACAACGACGTGACAGTGTAATCTTCACGAAGCGCGAGGGCAAATGCCTCCTCGAGAGACTTCGGTTCGGCACCTGTGAGGCTGTAACGCGTCATGACCTCCTGTATACTGAAGATGAAGACCTGGCCTTGTGAAGCCATGTCGATTGGCTTCGTGATGATACAAGAAGCGAGAAGTTGTATCCTTTGCACGTAATTACGCATCGACAGCTTGCCCTGTCGGAGAGACAAGAAGTCTTCACGCAAGCGTGACTAGGCTCGAATGCCAGGCTCCAGCGAAACCGCTGGAGACAGCAAAGACTCGTCGATATGTATCTCGAATCTGGTCATTGGAAGGACTACAAAGTGCTTTTAGGCGTAAAGGGGTGAGAGCTTTCGTTACCGACTTACACTATAGAAGCTGTGAGTAAGCTCTGATATCTATAGCTCTATTTATATTTTTTGTTTACTTCATACTATGTACGAAAGTACACTAAATTAAGGTCAACTCATTTTTAGCTATTGATCGGATCTGGCACCTCAACAATAAACTAATAATAATATGACGGGCAGTATATGCTAATCGGATACTGCCCTATGCCTACTTATGCAATTATGTATAATTTCTATTACTACTGTGTAAGAGGTAGCTTCATTTCACGATGTCGAATCACACAGCTGCTCGCAAACGTCGAGGTGATATCCTCCGACTGGACGTTTCGAATTGCTGGTGAAACCGACCCGCGAGGTGATCAGCGTGCCTTCTGTGAATGGTCTCTCCGGCTCGACCCTGAGTTGTATTTCGAGACGTCGATTCCGTTTTACCCGCTCGCTTCCTATGATTGGGTTCGCGGTGGATCCGATTTAAATCCGAGCATTAAGCATTGGGAGACACTAAATCGTTTTTCACTGGTTCCAGAAGTAATTAAGCTGGTGAAACCACTTCGGTACCCGCTACTCCTTCGGGGGCAATATTATAACTACCACCAATTTATGATATCGATAGTTGGCTCAGAGTGTGGTTTTCTGCTGGCTCAATCTCAATGTTTTTTGTAAGTTTAAACGTGAAGGAGTTTAACGCAGTAATTCTCTTCCCACCATGCCTAATTATCTTCACAGGGTACAAGTATATTTTTCGAGCAGTAACTTCTCTTTCCTTTCTGCCTACTTACCTTCACTAAGTAGTATATTGGAGATAATTCTCTTAGCTTTTGGCTGCAGCCTGCATCATATTAATACATTCTTCTGTCGGAGGTAATCAAAACGCAATCTATCATACGACAAGTTCGACAAAGATTCCCATCTGAGCGCGTTTTTCCGACCCATTTCACCAAGAATCGTCGATGAGTACAGTTGGTATATGTCGAACGTGGCAAATTATCGTCTAAGATAGCTTGAACTCGAGTATCTTACTTGCTTTCATCCGTAACCCAGCAGTCTTCCGGTAGAATTTCTTCATCGAAGTCAAAACGGCCCGACTTGTCAAGTCCATCAATTAACCAGGTTTTGGGCGTTAACTTAACTCCCTGACCCTTTAAAGTCGTGAAATGTGAATGATTTGGTAGAATCGGTAACCACTTATGTCTGGAAGTGTTAACTCGTACACGAACTCCTCAATTTGTTGCTTGACTCGGAACGGTCCATACTATCGATGAGGTAGCTACTTTTTAATTCGGGTTTTATCATTTCCACTAAACACCACCCTCTTTAAACGTAATTCCACGCGAGCTGTCGAGCTCTGTGTCACCTGCTTCAACCAGTGGACCTGGCTGAGACACGATTACTTCGCATATTTTGTCATTCGCTCGAGAGCTCGTCCTCGAATAAATTCGTCGCTTAGTTCGACTGAGTGATCCCGTGTGTGATAAGGCGATCAGAATGTTTGAAAAGGATCGATCAAGGAAATACCGTTGATCCAAAGTCACGCTCTCTGATTGGTCAATATGTCGTACGAGACGGCTCGAAAGGTGAGCAACAGTGTCAAGAACAAAGAAAAATTATATAAATAGCGTACCTGGTGTGGGACACACCGCAGTCGCGATCAGACCAGATCACGGACAAGATCAGAATCGACGATTACGGATCGACCGATTAGATCAGGATCGACGATATTGGATCGACATTTCGGGGTCGCGATACTTACCCTTGTTATATATCGATCCGTAACCTCGATCTGAAATCCGAAACGACAATATTACAACGGTATCTGGAGTGGACCACATAACGAGATCTGATTTGTTTTTCAAGAAGGCGACACGTGGCAGCATATCCTGGGTTACAGATAGGAAGAATCATAGGTTTTGGTATTGATTGGTTCGCATTAAACAGAGTTCAATTTCCTTTAAATTACACGTGTCGACTTCTCTCTTTCTGGCAGAATATTTGGTCTCCCGACGTCAAGAATATTAACCCTGGATTGTTTTGACCGGTGTAAGAATTATTAAAACAGCAAATCGACTGCGATCGGACGCATATAAAAAAGAAAGGGTCAGGCAAAGCAAGTACAGGACGGATCAAGTGGTCAGAAGGTTCTGCTCAAGTGTTCAGAAGAAGATTTAAGCTTCGCTTTATTGTATAGTCGTAATCGATTGGGACGATCACGCCAAGTACTAGGTTGATCGTGTAACGATTCACGAACGATCACTGACCCCTTATCCTAACATAATTTGGATCAACATCGACTGAGTGCATCAGAATAGTGCAACTCGCCCAACCGACGGGTACACAAGGTGAGAAAGACATTTACACGGAATTAGAGTACCCCCTCCGTTATTCGGTAGTCTGGACGCCAGTGTAGAGTCAGAAACTCATCAGCAACTTTGTGAAACCCAATTCACCACAATGGTGCGCGTGCCCGAATCTTCTGGCGACTCTATATTGCCCGGTTCCCGAAGGAACTTTGGGAGGGGGTAGAAATCTATCCTTCAAATAAATCCCTTGAGCTTCCATTATTATTTTCTTCTCATATGAACCTCTCCCAGACGCTGATGATCTGGGGATCCTTTTGTTTCACGCGTCTGCGGCGATCCCATTGTCTCTATCACTTTAATCTCAATCTTGACCTTTACATCTTTCAGGGACTCAAGGTGAACCCAAGTAGATCGTGCTGTAAAGTACGATCTGCCGGATGAGAATCCGACGGGTAAAAGCGAACGATTTTCATCAAACATCACTCCCCTAGCTTCAGGAGCCACGTCTAAGAAGAAGAAGCCGAATTCCTTTCTAAAGAAAATGATGGACCCCAACTCGGATAGCGATCAGGACAAGTCGAAGATCGCGATCAAGAAAAAAGAAGCTGTGAATTATTAATGGAATCAGTGTAAATCAGTTATTTTGAAGGAACTACAAGGACTTTATCGGACGATCCTGTGTTGCAGACGCTACGTCCTAAACTGATTGGAGCGTTAGGTGGACCAGTGTCAACACCTGGAATAGCATCCAGTTTATGACGCGATTCGAGGGTTGACTCAATTGCTGAGAGAAGTCGATTTCACGTTACGAAATTCTGACGCTAATGATCTCTTTGATTTCGGCCAAGATCTTGTTACGATCACGGTGAATATTTTAAAGAAGAAGCCAATCCTCCTGGTGGGTTAATGCAATTTAACGACACGATCAGCATATTGTAGATCGATGATCACAAGATAACTCTGACTGGAATGTCATGAAAAGCGTCATCCGAGACTGAAGCCATGTCAAATGATCACTGGATCTGCGTCGAATGTCGCTGGCCCGAACAGCTAAGCTTTTCTACAGGCTTTAATGGCACGAATTTAGACGTATTCTGTACACATAATCGCGCCCGTGATCACGTCTGATATCACGAAGAACATGAGCTTTGAAGAGATGTAAATGTTTCTCAATGCGGCCATGGAGAAATTCATAAAGGAGCAGAAGCATTAAGGTGGGAACAATGATCGTGTGGAAAAGACACCGACTAAGAAAACAGTTAAATGGTTTTGGATGTGGATATGGAATCTCTAGGATCACATTACAGCTAAATGAGCGAGTAAGGGCGGACAATATTTTAATGCGCAAAAGCGTTTTGATTAATCGCCACTTCAATATCTCTATCGGCTGAATGTGGACGGGATGCGAGCAAAATTCAAGCACTAGATGGTTCTCTCAAGGTGAGATGTGACCATGTTAAAGAGTACTTTAAAAATTTAGACAACTAAGAATTGGTCGATCAGCTCTTGTTGTTACGTTTAGAAGATACTGAAGCTTCAAGAGGAACTTTACGTGCGTATCAGCGAGGACGCGGTGGTCGTGGTAAGGCTTCAATGGGATTGAATAAATTTCGACAGAGGATGATAACAACCCATGCGCCAGCTCTTCCAGCCCACCTCGAGCAAATAGAGCTACTTGCATGGAAATTGCGAGCAGTAAATCGGAATCAGGTCTTAGCGGATCTAAGCTCGATGTCGATTAACGCCAAATTAATTTGACTGCGAGACCACACCCATCAAAATCGTTGCGTGGTCAAGGGAATCGTCCAAAAATGACAGATCAAGCTAATCGCACGAACGGGAAACATGCAGATGAAACCTTGCACCCATTAGGGTTCCACCAAACCTAACGATCGAGGCTGTTGGAAAATATTGACGTCCCAGAAATGCAGTCGCAAAGGACATTCATCGGAGAATTATTTTTTCGTTTGACGTGTCTGTGGGGAAGTGTCCCATAAAGGAATTCTATAACATGATCCGCCGGTAGTATTTCCCAAACAAACATGCAGGAATTTTCCCAGAAAAGGCAGCAAATGTTAAGCTAAAAATGCTCGCTATGTTGGAATCTGCTACATACCAAGCGTTCTAGGCTCTGCATTTTACATATATCGAAAGGAAGATCGCAAGATTAATGAAAAATGGATAACGATATATGTATTTTTAAATTTGCAAACTTCATCTATTGTTTTCAGCGTCAAGATGGTTGACATATTTTCGCGATCGAAAGATGTAATGGAACTTAATTTGGCTTTGGAAGAATCTCGTGGATAGAGGAACTATCACGCGCTTGGTAAATGGATTATGCAAGCAAACGACGCCTCAACGGGAGATTAGGATGATGAACTGCGTTATTTTCAAATTAATTTCTAAAAAAATACACCGGTGTGAGAAGGGTGAAGACGAGATACTCGGAGAATTGGCTGCGAGTGTAATGCCCCGGTCAGAAGTAGATGAAGTGATCATCGATAGCTACACGAAAGCAGCTACGAAAGACGATAAGCATGCGACCACCTACGGTTGAAATGGGTGAGGAGCTCCTAGTAGCAAATATCCACGAATCTGCTAGGTTGAAAAGAAACGGTGGAGCATATAGCGCGATCATTTAAAAGTACTAGGATGGACTGTCGTCGCTACTGCATCGGAGTTTGCCACCGATCTGACGTGAACGAAGGAAAATATCGAGGGCAGCTTCGATTTGCTTGCCAATCAGATCAGGGGGCCCGAAATTATTTGCGGTAATTCCAATTGAGTGATTAAACAAATGCGTGTCGAGATTGGCAGCAAAGCACTAGGGATGAAAATGTTACGGCATAAGGCTATTAAAAATTACGACCGTGTTCAAGCCATGCTTTCCTCCATATAGAGCGAGATTAGAATCAAATTGCCGGTCGATTTGCGAAAGATGTAGACGGGCACTTCTACGAAGTTGTCTCGTACTACGATCACACACCTTATGCACAAGCGAGGAAGCGGTTAGACCGTCTTACCTTCGCGTGCGAGGGTGGTTAGGAGGTTGGTCGACTGCTTAAGCAGTCGTACCACCAGTTGCCTCTCGCTTAAGCGAGAGTGCAACGAACTTCTTAACACGAAAACACCGACGTCACGCAGAAGCTTTTTAACTTCTCGTGCGTGGTGCGTATGTTTAAGTAAATTCAAGAATGAGATATATTTAATTAATTATAACTAAATATATGTTTAACTACTGATTGGCTATATATATATAGATCGGATACGCGACTCTTTAGAAGCGTATCCTGTCGCATGAACTTAGATATAGATTTAAGTTTGCTAATGACGTCCTTCTGGGACGTCGCGATGCCTAGCTTCAACTAGCGTCATACCTTCTTATGTGAATCCATCAATGGATATCACATTCACGAGGGTGGATCACATTTGTGTACCGCACCCAAGTGACAGGTCAAAAGTAATCATGGATACTTTTAGACCAAACATTAAGTATATTAATTAATGTTTACGTGTAACTAGATGCCCTGTTACAAAAGAAGATGAGTTGTTGCCTGCCGAATCAGGTCGATCGAGTAGTGAGAATGGCTGCACTCACTCGATCTGCTACGAGAAGATATTGTCAACCTGAAGTTTTACAAGAAAATAATTGTTCAACAAGTGAGAATCGATCGCATAATGCAAGCGCAAAATAAAGACATGTGGATATTCAATTGGAGACAAGTTTGATCGGGGACGTCGACAAGCTAAAAGCCAAAGAAGCTAAAGTTTGCGCCCGGCTCGCGCCTGACTATGAAGTAAATCAAAGTGGATTATTAGTTTTGCCTACGATCAACTGCGAATTTGTGGTGGAGTGGGCTCTCAAAATTGTATGATGAGACCTCAAACCACTCACTGTGCCGGAATGCCGACTGTCGGAGGGGGTACCCTGATGCCGCGTATGGACCTTCTCTCACCTTGTGTACCCGTCGGCTGGCGGGTTGCACTCTTCGGAGGACTTGGTGAAGATGTAGACGTCTGACTTGAGGGAGGTATACCTGGGGAGCCTCTAGTGGATATGCTTCACGGTAGGTGGCCACTCGATCGACCTTGTCGAGAGTGGACTTATAGCCAAAATTTTTCAGGGAGCTTGTCGTCCCTGGTCTTTTCCTTCTTGTTTCAGGGGTATCAACCACCTGACCTTTACTTTGCTCCTGGATCGTGAGGTAAGAGAGGCCGCTTCCGATAGCGGGTCTTGGGGGGTGTTGCTACTCGAACGAGCTCACAGGCCAAATATATCCTGGAGCTCTATTCGCACTTGAACTTCGCTACACAACTGTCTTCAACTGGGGGGCCAAAATATATCCCTTCCCGGAACAGTGAGTAACTTAGAGCAAGTTCTTTTGGACGACGAAGTCGTGCCACGTGGGGTTCAGCTCGCACTTGAGTCTAACCACACACCTTTCTTCAACAGGAAGGCCAAATATATCCCTTTTTCGGAACAGGCGTGTGACCAGACTCTAGTTCCTTTAAAGCGCGACGAAGACTTGCCAAGTAGATCACAAGTTTAGTAGTATCTAATATAGTCCTATCCTTTTAGCTTCTTTAATCTATCCTTGTCTGAAGTTCTGAATCCTTGCGGCGACTGGTCTGATCCTGGTATTAACTGGTCCGGAGTGAATGAACGACGAGGGCAAGGATCCAGATCGGCCAATGAGGGACCCAGGTCTACCAACGAGGAAGCGGGTCGACCAATGAGGGACCCAGGACTACCGATGATGGACCGGGTCGACCCATGAGAGACCCAGGTCGACCGATAAGGGACCGTGTCGACCAATGAGGGACCGAATACACTGATGAGGGACCGGGCCTTCCAAAGGGGGCCGTGGCCGACTTCCTTCGGTACCGGTTAAACGGTTTCCTGGTAATGACCTTTCCTTTTTTTGTCTTTCATATATTCGGCCAACGGTCGCATCACTCCGAGGTTCCCTTTCTCTCCGGTGCCTCCTCTCTCTGGCGCGTGGTCCCTTCTCCCTGGTCCACGGCCCCTTGTCCCTTCAATCCAACTGTCCCCTGGGTTCTTCACAATTTAGGAAAGCACTTCACTACAAAGTCGGAAAAGCGCAATAAGCTAGTTTGTTTGGTGATTTGAGAGTTATTGCAGCAGGATTTTTACATCACTATCATACGAGTTTAGGAGATTGTCACCAAGGAGTAGGCTGACCCTATTAACGCATCAGGACTAATCTACATTGGCGAGGATTGTATCGGAGTGTGTAACGATATGTTGGCGAATGCGTGGATTGTGAAACAAACAAAGGACGTACATATGAGCGTGGCGGATCGTCAAATAACTTACAGGCAGCTTACCCATTTCAAATTCTAGCTAAGGATCACATTCCGTCAATGCCGCGATCGTTTAAAGTGAACACCGAGTTGCTATTATGGGTTGACCTGTTTTTCGGCTATGTGATCGCAATAGCAAATTCGTCTCGAACTGCACAGACGATTAAAGAAAATTATGAGGAGAGTGTGTACCGGCAATTTGGTGCAAGCGAGACAACACGTCATGAGAGACAGTATTTATGTCCAACTTTCTTCAAGCGTTTAATCTGATAGCAGGGAAAAAGTAGCGGGCTACTATGGCTTATAGGCCGCAAGCAAATGACACGGCATAACGTATGGTACACAAGCGATCAAGATGTGTGTCACGGATGAAAAATAGAAACACTAGGATGAGTACGCGGAACGATTAACTTTTGCTATTAACACAGCACAAGATCGTGTACGAGGAGATACACCGTTTTATTTGAATCATGGTTGGGACCTTAGACCAACATTGGAGGCAATTCTTCCATTAGGGAGTACGAAATTGAGCGATCGAAATCCACTACGATGGCGGTATGGCATACAACGCCAAAATCAACGTGCAAAAGCGATGGCGAATGACCTACTTAACATCGCGATACAAGATCGATCAACATAATGCAATATCACGATCTTCTGGAAATAAATTGTGGATCGCACGTATGGCTTTGTTTTGAGAACGTGCCATGGTCGGATCGCTCAAAAATTAGCCCATATGTGGCACGTAATTTTTCGTGTGGCTGATAAATGTGGTGATCATGTTGTGCGGTTGAAAAAATTGCAGGCACACCATACCAACTTTTTCGGTGGTTCAAATTTCTAAGTTAAAGTTTTCATAGAGTTCCTGGACGGTCCTGCGATGCCATATAACGTGGATAATATTAGTCTTGTAGATTCCGATGAACCATAATTGCTGAAGTACAGCTAAGAGAAATTTTTAGAGCAAGGCGAGTTCGAGGTGAAAAGAATTATTGATGTAAGATCAAGACGAAAAACGCGTGACGATCGAGTACATCGTCAGTTTTTTGTACACTCGAGAGGTTACAGGGATCCATCATAGGTGAACGAGGACGATCTGAATTGCGACGCGTTAATGGAAGAATTTGAGCGCAAACGAGTTAGCGAAAATTGGTTTGAGGTGATGCAGTCCCACGAGGAAGGGTATCGTGAGTGATGGCGATCAGCCGTTAGAGGAGTAGTGAGAATGTCTAAGAAAGTTACACATGAAGGTGAAAATGGGTACTGGTATTTGAGTATATATATCGACGATTTTGGATTGATAGATCAGAGCAGGATCGGCGATTCCGGATCGACCAGTCAAACCTATATCGATAATCCCGGATCGACGGACGAGATCCAATCGACAAATCGATATCGACAAATCAAATCTCAATCGAAGGATCGGAAGAAAAATAAATAGGAGAATTTGAAGACGATACAGGGGAGCAAAGATGATCTTATATGAAAGATCCGTGTTATAAGATGACAACCAAAAGAACTACTCGGAATTTACATATTTTTTGTGACTAGTCGAGGAATCGATGATCCGGGGTAATTCGAGATTGATGAACGGAAATGGTTTTTCCAAGGCTCTATAGTGTTACACATGGACAATGCAGTAACAGATTAAGTACGCTGTTCCTTTCTGCAGATAAACCGGAATACCACGTTTTGATATCGTTTGTGCGAGGTAAGTGGAGGAATATTCGATACAAAAATGTATTCAGATCGCAACGTTCATCTGCCATACCTTATGGGATCACTTGTAGAACATTCTTCAACTTGTAGCCAGATCGTGACCGTCGTTGTTTCCGCTCTTTGACACATATCGCTAAAGCCGTATCGGATCGACGCTGAACAACGAAGATCGGCAGAATATGAGAAGTCTTTTAGAGGGCCTGGAAAAGACGGCTTTCGAAATCAAAATACTGAGCGAGCAAAGTTTGAAATCTACCACACTACGCTGAAAAGATATCGGATCGATCTGGCGCTCATGAATTTTTTAAGATCGCCGATCATATAATTTAATAATCTGGGATGACGTTATCAGTTGGGCCGACAAAGCGGAAGCAGAACGAAGGAGCAATTTACTTGACACAAGATATATGAATCATGGCAGTTTCGAAAAAATGACGGCTGAAGATATAGACAGCTAGCTCCGAAATGCTAGTCAAGCTGATCCGACGGGCGGACCATGGAGAACGTTTTGCGGAAATCGAGAGTCTTGATCCCGATATTCAGGGATCCATTGCTCTTGGGTACAGTGGGGGGAAGAGCCAATAATTCATTTTTAAATAACAGCTGATTGCAATAATTTCGAGGCTCGGCCTTTTATGCTGAGCGGGCCAGTTGATTTACTCGAAGTCTCGCCAAACAAAACGACATTTGACGCCCGAAAAGGCGATGAGAGTGTACTAGGCGTGTCGGCCTCGATCGGCGATCGAGGTGATGAAGTTGCCATGTGACGACGTGCTACGGACCGGGAAGAAGATAACGCATCCAGCGAAAAGTCTTCCGTCTTGTCAAAGGATTTATCAATCCGTTCCACCTCATCTTGATCTTTCGATTGAGGGGGGGGGAGAAAAACGCCATAACGGACCAGTCATGGCAAACTCGGATGGTCAGGTGATCGGAAAATTGAGATGACTGGAGGAGCCGTTGCCTGACGAACGCGTTTGGTAGGTGTCTCACTTGTGTCAGAGATCTCCATTTGACGATTGATTCCAGAAAGAGATGTTCCAGCGGAAGCGACAGGAAACATGAATAAAAGCGTCAATCCAACGCCCAAAACCAAATTGGTCAAACGGGTGAAGAGAAGATACCGAGCAAGGATGGCCTGACCCCTTCGTTTTATCGATCATCCAACGCCTGCGCGAGCTGGTAACACTCGGTCTGAACCAGTTTACATGCGCGTCGCGATTTTTGCAATTTTTTGTATGTCTTCGAGTGGCGTTTCTTTTTATATTTGCGTAGGCAATAGCTTGGGACGCTCGATCTTCGGCAGCCTCCATGGAAGCGATCACATCAGTTAGTTCACTCTCAATGGCGGATAGCCGTAATTAATATTTTTTGGTCTTTATGCCTAGTTGCAGTCGTCTGAAGCAAAAAAGAAAGTAAGTCCATAATCTCTTGTTAGTAATTCTCCACGCTTCCCAATTACATCCGACAATATTTGGAAGTCTTTTAATTCGAGCCGCAGGAAAGTGTATTTTTGATTTGCATATTCTACGAAAGGTTTTGCTAATTTCGGTTAGTTTGATCTCTTCCTCCAAGCGCTCGCACCAAGCTGTTTAAAAGACACATTGCTTTGAAAAAAAATAAGTTATAATTGTGCAGCACATAAGGGCCATGCGCTTTTCGAACAATCGTAGAGACTGTCGATTAAGGCTTTAAAAGGAGCCTGAAATACTGCGGGAAGAGTCGTGGCTTGACTGTTCAAAAAATATGCGGAAGGTCTTGAGGTTTCGACGGATCGACTACCACAATTGGGAATTTCCGATTGCTCTGGGGTTATAAATGGAAGATTTGAAGATCCTAAATTTGAATTGCTGGACTAGATTACATGATCATCGATAGCAACGATCGTATTAGAAGAGATCGAGGTTGACGTGACGTTCTGATGAGACGTCGACATTATAATCACGAGCGTGGCATATAAGGTGAGTCAAATTACGGGATGCACGGATAATCAGCACTGCATACCGGCAATCAGTGCAAGGGACGGCTGTGGTAAAGCGATCAGAAGGGTTATGGGGTGGATTATCAAACAACGTAGGATATCCAAAAAACACACAGAGCCGGACTGCCGACTTACGGAGAGGGTACCCCGATACCGTGTCGTGTCAACCTTAGGTCTCACCTTGTGTACTCGTCGTCTTGGATGGTCTTGCTCCCCGGTTAACGCAGAAGACTTAAAGACTTGGTCTTTGTATAAGACTTGTACTTGGTGGTCCTTGAATGGATATACTTCACTCGGGCCCGTTTTCTTGTTCTCGATGGACTGTGTCGAGAGCAATGCACTGGTACTATGTACCCCTTTTGGTGGCTAAAAGTTCTTGGTCTTTGGACCCCTTTTTGTTCCTCCCCGTAGGGAAACCGTGTGGTGAAGTGCTGTTGCTGTGATGTGGGGGTCCCAGAATCCAGTGAATTCGGAGTATAGACCGTGGGTCAGAGACAGGAGACCAGAGAGACAGGGGCCTCAAAGGGGAGCGACTGTTGGTGGAGAACAATCCGCAGGACCCACAAAAGAAAAATCAGTATCAGGGTACCGGTTAACTGGTACCGAAGGGAGTTGATCATGGCCCTTCATTAATCGACCTGGCCCCTCGTTGGTAGAACAGGGTCCCTCATTGGTAGACCATGGTCTCTAATTGGTCGATCCGGTCCCTCGCTGGTAGACCATGGTCCCTCATTGGTCGACCCGGTCTCTCGTTGGTAGACCTGGATCCCTCGTTGGTCGACCCGGTCTCTCGTTGGTAGACCTGGATCCCTCGTTGGTCGACCCGGTCCCTCGCTGGTAGTCTTCGGTCCCTCATTGGTCGACCCGCTTCCTCGTTGGTAGACCTGGGTCCCTCATTGGCCGATCTGGATCCCTCGTCGGTCGACCACGACCCCTCGTCGTTCATTCACTCCGGACCAGTTAATACCAGGATCAGACCAGTCGCCGCAAGGATTCAGAACTTCAGACAAGGATAGATTAAAGAAGCTAAAAGGATAGGACTATATTAGATACTACTAAACTTGTGATCTACTTGGCAAGTCTTCGTCGCGCTTTAAAGGAACTAGAGTCTGGTCACACGCCTGCTCCGAAAAAGGGATATATTTGGCCTTCCTGTTGAAGAAAGGTGTGTGGTTAGACTCAAGTGCGAGCTGAACCCCACGTGGCACGACTTCGTCGTCCAAAAGAACTTGCTCTAAGTTACTCACTGTTCCGGGAAGGGATATATTTTGGCCCCCCATATAGTCTAAATATTGACCCCGAAGACTTGTTCGTTGCCGCACGCCACCAATCGAGTCTTCAGCCGCTTGAGGAAGCCGTGTGCATCGGTCTTCGTCTTGAGACCCATTTCGTATGAAGTGCGTTGCTACCTGGCGGTCGCTTTGATTAGCGCCACACGCCATTTTCCTCAAGAGCTTGGAGCTCCTCTAGCATGGTTATTACAGCGTTTTCGCTTGGAGCTGCGCAGTGCTTCCCCATAAATCTTCGGGTCACGCTCGTACACGTGCGCCGCCACGCATTCTCCCAAATCTGGCTCCTCCTGATCTCCTGACGCCTGCGCGCACCTCGTCGAGAGGCATGTCTAATGAGCTGCACGTGTCCACGGCTTTGACTTCATTGTTCCGTCTCGTCCGTGCTGCAGCCTCTCCCGCCGCCGATTTCGTCGTCGGTATCGCTTAAGGCGTCGTCATCGCTGCGTCAGGTGTCGCTGTCGTGGGAGGCTGATCATCATACTCGAGCGCGCGGCAAAGCTGAGTATTCTGTTCTGCGATGAGCGTTTTTATATTGCGCACGTGCTGCGTGGCCGTGACCTTGTTCTCCTTTTGAGGAACACACTGTAGCCTTTCGTCTCGTCACTGAGCCCGATGATGACGCCGACCTGCGCGTGTTGCGCTAGCGAGTTCTCACCTGGCCCTCGCATAATCAATCAGCTCGAGCCAATGGCGACGATAGCGAGTAGGTCTATAGCGTGCTTCGTCAGTACTTTATCGGCGACGCGCGCTATGGATTTGCGTTTGTCGAACTGCAATTCAGTATATATGTTGCATACTTGACCGCGTCTTCCCAGAACGACACTGGTTGGGGTCTGGCGAAGACATGTTGCGCGCCAAATTCAAGACCGTCCTATGCATGTAAATGTTCTTTACGTTTGACGATGTTTCCTCGCCTCGCTGATTGCCGTTCTACGCCTGTCGACTTGCATATAAAGGTCGACGTTCTCATACTCTCCTCCACCATCTGTACGAAGTAGGAGGATACGACCTATCAGGTGAACTGACGCTCAAGAAAGCTAGGAAGTTCTCGAACTTCTTTGCTGCATTGTCCTACGTCGGAGCAAGGAAGATGCGACAGTATTTCGACTTATGGTCGATGAAGCGGACGAGATATCGGTTATAAAGTCGTTCCTTTGGCATCGTTGGTCCCTTGAGGTCCGAGCAGACTACAACTCCAATTTGATAAATGGGGAGCTCGCGCCATTGTCCTCCGCGACATGGAATTCACCGTCTGTTTGCTTGAAGCGCACGAGGTGGACTTCGGGCGCTTGGTGTATGTGAGCTAGATGCTGGAAGCTGGGTCTTTGTTCATCTTCTTGACGGTACCGTACGCTAGATGCCCGAGTCGTTGATAGAAGTGTGGGAGCGACCCGCTCTGCATGTTGGTATCCTTCTCGCCCGTGGGTCTTCTCGTGTCAAGATTGTTATCAGCACGTCACTTGGCGTTTATGGCTCGCATGCCGCTGCCACCGTCCTGACGTATAGTACGTTGCACTCCATCGACACGTCGACTGCGACTTTGCCATTATTGCGTCTTGCCAGGACGCGCGTCGCCCCATCGTACACAAGAACGAAGACCTTTCGCTCGAGCTTGACATTCGACATAATAAATAGCTCTGGTGCGAGGTAGGCTTCCGTCAGTGTCACGTCGTCCTGCCTGCACTTTGCTACCACTGTCAACACCACACTGTCGTCCCTCGACAGCTTGATCGTCTCGCCGTTAGCGAGGTGGCAGCCTTGTTCACAGTCCCGAGGTTCCTGCAGCAGTAAAGAATCATTGACGAGGTGGCGTCTGGAAACGCTGTATAGGACCCAGTCGTTAACTTCGTCGTCGCTGGCGTCACCAATTGTCAATGCCAGGTAGTCCCTGGTAGCGCATAAGCCGTTACTGCCAGTGTCCTGACCACGTCGAGCACCGTGCTGGTAGCGCTCCTGCCTCGACGGCCGCCGTTGGTGTCGCCAGTCTTCTTGCTGCGATAGTCGGCCTTGATGTGCCCCACCTTGCCACATATAAAGCAGGTGCACGTCTCCTTGCGTGACTCGGGCTCGTACACGTGTGCAATCACCTCTCCTTTCCGAAGGAGCGACCCGATAGAGCTTCCATCTTGATGGCTTGGGCGAAGAAACTGCTCCTCCGCGTGCATGAGATAGTCGACGCGGTGCGTTTAATACTTTGTCATGAGTATCTTCGACAGCCTAGGTGACGCGTACCCAACGATGTTGTCGAGTACTTGCTGCTTGTCGCTTCCCGCAGCGTCAATAAAAGCCACCAGGTAGAGGTAATGCTCTGCCCATGAGGTGATTGCTGTCTTTCTTCATCCTAAAGAGCTTCATAAATTGTACAGCAGTGGTCGTCTACTTTGAACGTGCCGAGCATGCGTTACATCACGTACAACATCGTCCTTACACACCCACCACACGAGTCTACTTGCTTGTTGATGTAGCGCTCAGCGGTGCTAGTGATATACTGGCCGAGCACGCCGGTCTTGACGTTCTCGTTCCACAAAGGACCACACGACTCCTGCGCACCGAGCACCGAGCTGAACAGCCTGCTATCGTCGGCATTGCGCATTCGCTCGTCTTCGTCGATCCTTGCTTGTGACGCTTTCATCCTCCGCATCCTTCGTATCCTCAGATTCATCCCGGACAGCATCTTGAATACCTTTGCCAGTGCTTCGGAGTCCGCGCTCCGTGCGTGAGCGGAAGGACTGACGACCGCAGCAGGCTCCGACGCGGCCCTTTCGTAACCGGCGGTGCCTGTGCCGCGCTGTTGTCGTCGTTACTCTTGTCATTGGGCTCATAACCTGTTCGTCAGCGATAGCGTTAGGAATAGCAGTCCTAGGCACTGTGATAAAAAAAAATCGGTCATTATCCTTATACATGCACTTACCCGCTCCTCACTCCTTATCGTTCCTGTCTACTCAATTTACACTTGGCCCAAATCCAGTTGTACTTAGTATGGTGAATACAAATGCTAAGTCAGTGACCGTCATTCCCATCACCCCGCACCTTCCACGCGCAGTCGTACTTAAGGCGGTGTCCATGTCTAACTGCAAAACCATGTCGGGAGTTCTTAATAAAGCAACATCTTCATTGGTCAGTTAAGGCATGGAGACCTTGAAAAAGAACGGAACAAGTAGCAGCTTGTTCGCCATGAGAAGCAACATGAAAAAGTGGAAAAAAGTATGACATTAAGTTAGAAGGCAATAATGCAAAGTTCAAGCAGAGACGAATGATGTGCTTCTAAACCCTGACATGGTTTCACGCAACAAAGACCATCATTTACTGTGCGTTTGAAGGTTTGCTCGCTTTTGATCATTTACGATTGGTCCGGAGCACCCACAATAAAATAATCGCTTGAGTCACTATTTTCAGTCTTCACGGCATAATCCTGTGGTCTGTAGTCGTACGCGAAGCCGCCATGGTACGTAAGATCAATCCCGTTCACCTCGTTATCTTCATCCACACGAAGACCAATCGTGATCTTTATCAGGTACAGGATGATAATCGTTACTACGAATGAGTAAGCCGCAGCTACGCACTGAGAAACCAATTGGTGCGTGAATTGGGCACCATTGCCGTAGAAGGCACCACCCTTGATGTTCGGGTTGACGTCTGACGTAGCAAACAGACCTGTCATGAGACCGCCCATGACACCAACACAGCCGTGGATAGCGAACGAGTCAAGGGTGTCGTCGTAGCGCAGGTGGTTCTTCATGTGAATAGCAGTGAACCCCGTGGCGGCACCAACTACGCCGAAGGTCACCGATGCCCACGGATACACATAACCACAAGCGGGGGTGATAGCAACCAGACCAGCCACAGCACCAGTAGCAGCTCCACAAGGATCAAACTTGGTAGACATGACAAATTCCAGACATACCCACGTCAAGAATCCCGCACTCGCTGCTAAATGAGTATTAATAGCAGCTGTGGCAGCGATTCCGTCAGCAGCACCTTCCGAACCGGCGTTGAAGCCAAACCAGCCGAACCACAACAGAGTTAGACCAATCATCACTAACGGCACGTTGTGGGGCTTGACTGGTTCTCCGTGGTTGTATCGCTTTCCGACCATAAGAGCAGCCGCAAGGGCTCCAAATCCACTCGAAATGTGGATAACGGTGCCTCCCGCAAAGTCAAGTGATCCCATCTTGCCCTCCCAACCCATCGCGGTAATCGCCCACGAGTCATCGAGCTTGAGCGACCACATCCAGTGAGCCAATGGATCGTACACCAGTGATGTCCACAGGAAGATGAAAAGCAAAAACGATCCATATTTCATGCGCCCCACAATACCGCCACTGAGTAGCGCAGGACTGATCATGGCGAATTGCGTCTGGAAGAAGGCAAATAAAGTGTGAGGGATTTCAGTGTCGTATGTGCCGCTGGGGGACTGCCCCACATTATTGTACCCGCTCCAAACAAAAATACCGTTGGATCCGAAAGCTGTCGAGTATCCGAAGGCCCAGAATTGAATGGACACAAGGGCCATGCTCACGAACGACATCATGATGGTGTTGGACGCCATTTCTTCACCGGCAAGACCAGCGTAGAAGAAGGCGACGCCCGGTGTCATGATCATCACTAGAGCGCTAGCTATTATCATCCACGCTGTGTTACCCGAATCAATTATCTGGTCGTAGTTACTTTGAGCCTTTTCACCTCGGCTCGCGTAGGCAACGCATTCGCCAGTGGTCTTGTCCAAGAACTGCGACGTCAGACACGAGGTGTTCTGGGCAGTAATAGGGGTGGCTAGGGCCATAGCTAGAGCTGCGAAAATAACTACGCGTGCTAGCGGAGTCATGACTCTGTAGATGTTTCAGCTAGAATCTATGCAAGTCAATTCCGAAGTGAGCTTGTCCTGCTACACACGCAACCCATTGCTACGAACGACAAGCACTGTACTTGGCAAAAGAGTGGAGATGATCGCGTTAGCGGATCTGATTGATTACGACACCACAAATCAGCAAAGCGGAGCTGACCAAACAATTTGTTTCACATAAAGGGACCAGGATGAATGTTTATGGCGTGTTTACGCTTCTACATCAAAGCTCTTGATCTATCTTGGGTTGGGGGGGGGTAATCTTCCAGTGCGATATCTTAGTAGGTCGAAAATTCCTCTAAGGTAGACAGCGAAAACGCCAAATTTGAGATGAGAAGCCGACAACTTTAATACTCGTGAGCCATACAAAACCGTTTGAGCTGGAGAGTTTGTTCCGGTACAACTAAACAACTTCAGTTCACGGCTTGTGTTTGAGTATAAAACCGACCTTTGATTTTCTCCCTACGTATGCAATATAGACAATTAAATCCCTTGGTATCTTCCCAACGTTAATCGATGGGTGGTATTCTCGCTTAAGCATTCATAATGAGCTCCTTCTGCGCAACCTCTTGGACAGAACGCGGTGACATCATAGCGGCAAAGTCACCCACTGGCGGGTTGGCAGCCTTCACAGTTGGGCCGGTGTGGTCTTGGCCGCTGTAATCGTAGGCAAGACCCCCGTGATACGAGACGTCAATGCCGTTTACCTCTTTGTCCTCGTCCACACGGAGTCCAATCGTAATCTTCAGCACGTACAGAATAATTATCGTCACCACGAACGAGTAAGCTGCAGCCACGCACTGTGAAACCAGCTGGTGCACGACCTGCATACCATGGCCGTAGAACGCGCCGCCTTCAATGTTTGGGTTTACGTCCGATGTAGCAAATAGACCAGTCATGAGACCACCCATAAAACCACCACAGCCGTGAATGGCGAACGAGTCAAGTGTATCGTCATATCGCAGGTGGTTCTTCATGTGAATAGCAGCGAAGCCCGTCACGGCGCCTACTACACCAAAAATGACAGCAGCCCACGGGTACACATAACCACAAGCGGGGGTGATAGCAACCAGACCAGCGACAGCGCCACTAGCAGCTCCACAAGGATCGAACTTCTTGTACATAGCAAACTCAAGTCCAATCCACGTCAAGAAGCCTGCACTAGGAGCAAGGTGAGTGTTGATAGCAGCCGTGGCAGCGATTCCGTCAGCAGCACCTTCCGAACCGGCGTTAAAGCCAAACCAGCCGAACCACAGCAACGTCGCACCAATCATCACTAACGGCACATTGTGGGGCTTGACTGGGTCGCCGTGGTTGTATCGCTTTCCGACCATAAGAGCAGCCGCAAGGGCTCCAAATCCACTCGAAATGTGGATAACGGTGCCTCCCGCAAAGTCAAGTGATCCCATCTTGCCCTCCCAACCCATTGCGGTAATCGCCCACGAGTCATCGAGTTTCAAAGACCACATCCAGCGAGCCAATGGGTCGTACACCAGTGACGTCCACAGCAGAATGAAGAGCAAGTAGGAGCTAAACTTCATTCGACCAACAATGCCACCGCTCAGCAGAGCTGGAGTAATGGTTGCAAATTGAGTTTGAAAGAAGGCAAACAAAATATGAGGGATGCCAGTGCCATAGGTACCACTTGGAAACTGCTCTACATTGCCAAAGCCCGCCCACCCAAAAATGCCGTTGGATCCGAAAGCTGCCGAATACCCAAAGGCCCAAAATTGGATCGACACGAGTGCAATGCTCACAAACGACATCATCATGGTGTTGGACGCCATGTCCTCGCCAGCAAGACCGGCATAGAAAAATGCAACGCCCGGTGTCATTATCATCACCAGAGCGCTAGCCGCCAGCATCCACGCCGTGTTGCCCGAGTCAATGGCCGTGTCAAAGTCCGTACTGGCCTTCACGCCTTGGTTTTTATAGTTGACGCATTCGTTTGTGTCGGTGTCCAGGTACTGCGACACCAGACACGTCACAATTGAGCTTGAGCGACTCTGCGCAGCGACGGCGGACACGAGCAGTGCTACAGCCAGCATTAATCGAGTCGTCCCGTTCATCTTTTAACCGTTGTAATCCCTTGAGAGCGAAATTTAAAATGAATGAACAAGTAACATACTCGAGTTGCAGTATATGACAATGCACAAAGCGACAGGGGCGAGTACTCGTGATGCGATAGAGAGGATATAGACCCTCTTTTTGCAGATGATCCAAGTCGTTTACGGACCAGCTGTTACCAGCACAAAACCGGAGCTTTTTGCTGTCGATTAGGTGGACATTTCATGATGGGAACCAATCAATACTTGTTACGTCGAGGTCGTCATCAGCTACTCTAAGAAATAAAATTCTATGACACATCCACAGTAAATATAGGTTTATAAGGTTGCTCAAAAATAGATTACTTCGCTATAACTTTCGTATACGCTTCGCAGGTACTTTAACGAGAGAACTATACCTACACATGCATGATCGGCTCTTTACTGCACGGGACAGAGGAGTCGGACTGTACCGGAATGATGATTTTGGAAAAACCTCGTTGAGGCGGATGAATCTCATTGTAGTTGGACGAGCTCGAGAGCGAGCTGTGCGTAGTGAGTTCGTACGCGAGTCCCCCATGGTACGAAACGTCCATGCCATCCACTTCCTTGTCTTCCGAAACTCGCAAACCAATTGTATACTTGAGCACCATCAGGATCAGAAACGTCACCACTACTGAGTATCCAGCCGCCACACACTGTGAAATGAGCTGGTGCACAAACTGCACTCCATAACCGTAGAAGGCACCACCCTCGATAGCAGGGTTGACGTCTGAAGTAGCAAACAGTCCAGTGAGCAGACCACCCATGAAGCCGCCGCAGCCGTGAATACCGAACGAGTCGAGGGTGTCATCGTAGCGAAGATAGTTTTTTAAATGCACAGCACCAAAACCCGTAGCAGCACCAATGACACCGAAGATGACAGCGGCCCATGGATACACATAAGCACAGCCAGGGGTTATTGTCACAAGACCCGACACTGCGCCGCTGATTGCACCACATGGGTCAAATTTGCGGTATAGGACAAATTCTAGCGACGCCCAGGTTACAAACCCTGCGCAAGATGCCAAGTGAGTGTTAATGGCAGCGGTCGCAGCAATTCCATCAGCTGCGCCTTGCGAACCAGCATTGAAACCAAACCAGCCAAACCAAAGCAGCGTAGCACCGATCATCACAAGGGGTACGTTGTGTGGTTTCACAGGATCTCCATGGTTGTAGCGCTTGCCGACCAAGATTGAAGCGACAAGAGCCCCAAAACCGCTCGAGACGTGAACGACAGTACCTCCAGCAAAATCGAGAGAGCCCATTTTGCCCTCCCAGCCCATGGGGGTAACTTCCCAGTTCTCGTTGAGTTCACGTGACCACATCCAGTGTGCTAATGGGTCGTAGACAAGTGATGACCAAAGAAGTACGAATAACACAAATGTTCCAAACTTCATGCGGCCAACGATGCCACCACTAAGCAGCGCAGGCGTGACAACAGCGATCTGCGTCTGGAAGAATGCAAACAGGATATGCGGAACCCCGCCACCATACACGCCGCTGGCGACTCTTCCGACATTGTTGTATCCTGCCCAGGCAAAAAGGCCATCGGAACTGAAGCACACCGAGTACCCGAAGGCCCAAAACTGGATCGACACTATTGCTATACTCACAAACGCCATCATCATGGTGTTTGACGCCATTTCCTCACCGGCAAGTCCAGCGTAGAAAAACGCGATGCCAGGGGTCATGAGCATTACCAATGCACTAGACATGAGCATCCACGCCGTGTTGCCGGAGTTGATGGGTATATCATGGGCATTGCCAGCTTTTTCACCTCGGGAAGAATAAATGACGCACTTGTTAGTAGTGGCGTTGAGGTACTGTGAGATATCGCAGGTGGTGGTGGACCCGAAAGTGTCTTGGGCCGATACGGCGAGTGCGGCGAGTACAACGATTGCGATAACCGTACACTGAGTCCGAATGAGTAGGTTTTTTTTTCGTAGGATGATCATGACTGTTACGATAAGAGAAAAGGAAGTTTGTGGACCAGGATGCTGGTAAAATTGGTAAGTGAGAGTTCTGTACGACTCGCATCAATGTCACTCTTAGCCGTTGTTGGTAGCTGCACGTGACTCACACCTCATTTATGCGTACGGAAAACTAGTGAGGCAGCAATTCGTGCGTGTAATAAGCCTAACACGATTGCAAGTAGCCTCTGGTACGAAATAAGGATAGATAATACATTGTTTATCTTAATACAGGTAACGTTTCAGAAACACTCAAGCTGTTTAAGAATAAAGTCTAGTTTTTATATGGGTATAGTGGGATTCTAACCCTACAAACGACAACTTCGGCCAGTGGCGCGTTTCAAGACCCGCAAAACTTTGCTGCTTATTGGTTGGAGGGGTGTACCCGTGTTACGTGTAACATCGGCTAATGGACCGACAATAACGATGAACTGCTGTTGTTGTCGACAGGCAAAGCGAACTCCTGAAACACTGATTGGCAAAGATTTATATCCAGTTAACTTTTCAGGATGTTGTAAGACCTAGCAGATCCTTGAGTTTATCTCAAGCCAACTCAACCACATTTGCAGTCGATGTTGACCTTGTAACAAGGTCACACAACCGTTTGATAATATAATTATTGAACTTACACAGTGTGTTATTGTGACTTGTTTACGTAAGTATTTAGTATGGGAGACACTACATGATATCAGTGATACCATACCGTGCCAGTTATGATTCTAGATGACGTGACAGTCATCTAAATAGATCTGCATATAAAGATTTTTTATTTAGTTCTAGTGTAGGGTAGTTAGGGTAGGTCATATAATATTTTGACTGAAAGCATAAAGTAAAGGTCAAATCTCATGTTGAGTTTAAGAGCGAAAGCCTTTAAGGATTGTTCTCTTGAGTCTTTGACCGTTCAAATTTCATTAAATCCTGCAGTTCTCTGAACTGCTAAGCTTCAAGCTTGTTCACTGCAAGTCTCTCCTAGTTCTATAGAGCAAGTAGACTTCTTCAGTCGCTTAATTAATTCTGTTGAACTAAGTGGCTATTAGCAGCTCTGCCGGTTCTGATGTTGCTTTCACAACGGACAGCTAGGGCGGAGATGCCCAGTGCTTCCGAACATGTAACATCTACGGATGTTACCTTGCTGCTCAGCAGCTTAAAGCTCAGCTTCTTCAGCATGGCTGAGGTCCATGGGTTCCGACCTGTTTGAGGCATTTGAATTATACCAAGGCATACCATAGCGAGCAGATTTGAAATTGAACTCAGCGTTAAACGCTATGCTCACTGCCTCTTCGAAAGTCGAACGAAGGCTGGACACGAAAAACTTCTGTCGTGGCGACCCCAGTACGAAGACTTTCCATAAATAAGATCACTAGGACTTCCTCTGTCAGAGGATCCTGCTGCATAGCAACATTAAGAGTCCTCAACTCCTTGGCATAGTTCGAAAATTCTTTCTTACCCTATCGGGTAGCTAAGAAGTGAGAGCGCACACGATAAGCCTGATAAGGCGGTGCAATCACGCAAGTTAATTGCTTTCTAAGCATATACCACGTCTATGGCCAGATCTCCACCCGAAAACGATCGCCACCCCCAAACTGGTGTGCTCGTCACGCGCGATCTACCGATGAATTTTTCCACCGGATCGCGTATCTTGCTCCCGTCTACCCGAATAATCCTTCCTCCCGTTACAGCTCGTCAAAACGCGATCTCGTTGGTTTCTTCACTGTATGACCGCCTGGAAGCCCACGATACCATCGTGGAAAGTTATCACTCCATGGAAATTGCCTTACGGGAGCAGGAATTTCGTGGAAATCAGCTGGAGACCGAACTCAATTCGTATCACGAGTTGGTGCCTCGACTGTGCACATTCGTCTTGCGTCGAGATGAAGAGTTGCGTCAACAACTTGATGCCGCTCTCCACATGGCCGAAGGTCTCGACGAAGAACTGAACCAGCTAACGGATCAGTCTCAGGAGATCGCAGATCTGAAGAATGCCTTGTTTCGAGTCAATGCAGAAAAACATCGCCTGCAGGATAAATTCCGCCGTGAGGCGGCCAATCTTCAGCGAACTCTGAAAGGAAAATTCCGGCAGCAGATCGCGTCCCTCCAACAGCAACTGTACTCCATCCTTGCACAGCGTAATACGGCAGACAGTGCTTTGACCGCTGACTTTCGACGCATGAAAAGCAAGGCGTCCAAGTACAAGAAAGCTCGCTCTCAGGCCCAGTAAGCCGCGAAACAACTGCAAGAGACGTTGGGCGCGCTCGAGCTTGATCATGATCGCCTCCTGAGTGCGAGTATTCGGAATGACGCAGCTTTGGGTCGACTTCGTACCGAAGTGGCAGATCGAGAGGCGGAGCGCGATCTGGCCATCCAGGATCGAGATTTACTTCGTTCGCATCTGGCAGAGTTGGCTAAGGGCTTACTTCCTTCTTCGACTAGCCTTCTCGCGCTTTCCAATCCTTCGTCGCCCAATCGCAAACGTGCATCATCTTCACCGACTCTGGACGTTCCCTGTAAATGTCCCCGCATCTCTTCCGGTACTTCTGCTCAATCTGCGACCTCGGAGAGATCTGGAATTCCACCGCGATCTGGTACCCTGACGCGATCTGATACTTCAGCGCGATCTGGTACTCCGACGTGATCTGGTACTCCGGCGCGATCTGGTACTTCGGCGCGATCTGGTACCCCAAAACGATCTGCCAAGTCGGTGCGATCCGTTATTACAACGCGACCCAATGTTCCGTCGAAAGCTTAAGGGAAACGCAAAGCGTGTCCCTCGCCTTCGCCTGACTCTGAGTATGACGGATGGTCTTCCGATCCCGAAGACGCTACACTTGCTGCTCTATCCGGATCGCGTTCAATCGAGAGACGTCGCACCACCATGACGAAACTCTCTGGCAACACCGGATCATCTCAGTCCCCTATTATAATTCACAATGGTAGACCACCCTCCAGAAAATCACCAGTCTCGAGTCCTGATACGCCCCCTAGCCTTACTACCAAGATTTTTACGGTCGACCTTTTTGGCGAACCTTCTAGCGACTCGGACGGAAAGATTAGCGTTTCCAGTGACATTCGTGATGATAATAACCCGTTGCTCACTCCCGCTCAATACGCCGATCTGCCGGATCTCCAAAAATCACGTGATGCATGGATCCCTGGATATCGTGAGCGAAAGCCCCGATCGTCGATTCAAGTTGCTCCATGGTCCGCCCGACGGGTCAGTCTAACCAGTGTTGCAGAATTGGGAGTGTAATTCTTCTATCAACACTTGTCTCGACCGAAAGGGTATCTCTTCACCCCTCAAGCTAATCCCAAGTCTCTTGTTGATTCTGAGTGGATTCCCCGATTGATCACCCCGGCACAAGTTACTGCGCTTTACGATCAGAAACCGTGGAACGTCACTCGTCGACCGATTACTCCCATCTCTTTCCCTCTGACCGGTTGCTTCAACGATCTGGCAGACATTTACCTTGAATATGAAGATCGACATAGTCAAGCCATGTGGGAGGCAACCCACTTCCTGTATATCTCCCGCGAACATCGGAAGGAGTATCCAGAGCTTGCGCAATTTTGTCAGCAACGCAAGCAGCGTCGGTCGAGATCTGGACCCCGCTTAAAGACTATTCTTCGCGTTACTCTCCAAGGGATGGTCGAAGGACACTGCGATCTGGACATTTTGTTGGATCCATACTTCCTTCACTTTCCCGTGTACGCAGAAGTGCGACCATGGTATCCTGGTCTGGAGTGTGAGAAGAAGAATACCCCTAACCTGGCTACCGAGCTCTCAATGTTGGACTCCGCCGAGCCGTAAAAAAATCAGTATCGAACTTCGATTGAAGATCACCCGGGATCGCTAATCCCTCGTCTGGCCAATAAGGTTTTTCCAAAGTGACTTCCCGCGATCCAATCTGGAGTAGCACTTCGCGATCCGATTTCCTTTCTTCAGCATTCGTTACAATTTCACTGTTTTCGTTTCATCCTTTTGGTTGTTCTTGCAATTGTCGTCTTATTTTGGGCCTTTTCAGCCGTGATCTGGTCTTTCAGACCTTCGATCGACACTCATATTCACATATATCTTAGTTCCTCCAGCTATACAACCATCTTGTACAGCCATTTCCACTCTCCATAAGCGTAATAACCAATTCACTAATCTTCAGCTTTTTCCTCTTCATGAGACTGCATAACTTCGAAACGATTACGGCGAGCTTGTTCGCGCTTAAATTCCTGCAACAATGCTCCACAATTCAGATCAGCCTCATCAACCCACGATGGATCGGTATAACCTTTCCAGTAAACCTTAAATTGACGATGTACCCGACCAAACGAGTTTTTCTGCCGGATTGCATATCTTCAATCTTCTTTACTTCAAACTCGTTATCCCAAGTTGCCTCTCCCAGCTATCCTCCGGCAGAAGTGCCTCATCGAAATCAAAACGATCTTCTTCTTCCACCGTCAACAACTGCTTCGGGCGGTCGGAGATTACTTTTACACATTTCAGCTTGAATATATGCACGATCGGGAATAATCG
Source organism: Peronospora farinosa (assembly GCA_947646735.1). Lineage (NCBI taxonomy): Eukaryota > Oomycota > Peronosporomycetes > Peronosporales > Peronosporaceae > Peronospora > Peronospora farinosa. The sequence goes on along the minus strand of CANTFK010000848.1, from coordinate 318,961 downwards.
ATACGGCGTGCCAGCGATCTCCAGGCGAACAGCGTGACCACCACACACTTCGCACACTCGAAAAGTTCCATGCCACATATGTGCTGATTTTCGAGCAAATCCTTCCTTCACTCGATCTAGGTACAACCAAACTTGGGTATCAGGCTTGATCTCGTGAGATTGTAAATTTTCATTATGCTGATCCGCTCGAGTCTGGATAGCCATTTTTAGTCGCTCATTGACTACATCTCGGTCTCGCTGATAGTGTCGTTGCACATGATATCGCCATCGGCGAGGTTCCCGATCTCGTGGATGAATACTTCCCAGTGTCAACGTAGCTTCCAACGTAGATCGAGAATCCCATCCATGGATCAAGTAAAAAGGCGTGTACCCACGAACTCGATCTTGTGAGTATTTATCGCGAATGTCAGCCGCTCAGCATACTCGTCCCAATCTTGTTGATTGACGTCCGAGACGTACATTTTCAACGCTCGGGTTAAGTTCTGAACCATACGTTCAGCAGTCCCATTAGCTTGAGGGCGATATGCCATAGTCGCTCTTTGCTTTTGCCCAATAAGTTGATTGAACGCACGGAAAAATCTGACATAAATCCAGGTTCCCGATCGTGCCGTATCGCTTCACTTGCACCGAATCTTCGAAAGACACACTCCTAGTAATTCTCGGCGATCGTCTGAGCTGTTGTAGATTTGCTCGCCTTGGCAACCACATAGCCCGAAAATAGATCGACCCAGATTAATAATTCAGTGTTGCTTTTAAACGATCTAGGCAGCGATGGAATATGATCCATTGCAATAATCTGGAACGGATAAGTAGCTTGTAAATTTCCCGGTGACTCTTCATTAATAACAGGACGTCCTTTTCCAGTCTCGCAGTCAGTGCATTCGCTCACATATCGCTGTACACTGCGATACAAGCCTCTCCAATGAAAAAGAGATCTGATCCGCTGATACGTCCTACCGATTCCCTGGTGCCCTCCTTTCAAACTGGCATGGTAGTGATGCAGAAAATCTTGCTGAAGAGTTTCTGGCACCACCAAACGAGCAATTCCATCGCGATCTTCCGAATTTCTCACAGCTCCCGGGCAGAAAATAGAAGATCGCTTTCATCCACTTCGTAATTACTTGCGATCTTGGCGCATGACTTCGCTTCTTCCATACTGAGATTCGTTCTATCACCCATCAGAGAAATATTTAGGTTAGCGATCCAACATTCCTCATCTTGAGCTTGTCGTATACGGTTGCTTCGCACTTGCTGCACAAATTCTTCTTGCAAAATCTCGGGTGGTTGACGTCTTCTCCGGGTTGATCTGGTAATCGCAGCAACTTTTACCACCGATTCGGGCTGCTTCGACTTCAACAACTCATCCAGTCTATTAAGGGTAATGAGATCTTGGCGATCTCCTTCCGAAGTGATGACCACACCTTGTTCCTTCTGTAAAGCAGTACTCGCCAGTCGATCTGCACTTTGTTTCCAGTCGCGCTTCATGTGTAAGAACTCATGGATAGGCCATGATAAAAGCTTCTCCATTGCCTTATGTCGCAACAAGTGCAAGCTAGGAGCCTTGCAATCGATTTTTCCCCGCATCTGTCGAATCACTAGGTTGGAGTCGCCACAAATAATAACGCGTCTTCTAGTCTGATTCTCCAACAGATCAAAGCCTAATAGTAAACCCCGATATTCGGCTTCGTTCACTGTTAAGTCCGTTGCATATTCCGATGCAGCAGCCACAATAGTCCACTCAGGAAGTTTCCATATTATCGCACTGTATGATCCACCCTTTCGCTTGGTTCGTGCCGATCCATCGAAACTGACGACCAAGAGACTTTCACCTTCTTCCACCGTAGACGGTGGCATACTTAGAGTTTGCCTTGGCTGTTTCTGGGGAGCGATCGCGATCAACACTTCATCAACTTCTTCACGGGGAGTCACGCTTGCAGCCAGGGCACCAAGTATTTCATCTTCGCCCTTTTCACATTTCTTGATCTCCAAAGTCCAGGTCGATAATAATGCCCACCTACCTAGCCTGTCATTGAGACCGGAGGATTGCACCAACCAGGCCATCGTCGAGAAACGCGTGAGAACTTTAACCTCTCGCGAGGCTAGCATGCAATAACATAAATTTATAATCCGAAGTAAAGCTAATATCTCCTTCTCTACCATTCCGTAATTGATCTCATTCGGCTTCAGCGTTCGGCTTCTAAACGTAACTGGCCAGTATATACCATCATACTCCTGCAACAAAGCTTCTGAAACTGCCCATTTACTCGCATATACGACAATTACCGGAGGCCGATCTGGATCTAAGTGTTTGAGGATAGGGGTATTAGCGATCTTGGCTTTCAACATGGTAAATGCGATCATCGCTTTTTCCCATCGAGTCCGACCTTCTGGACATTGGGTCGTCCCCAATATCAAATTTGATCTGAATCATTTATGGTTGCGATATTCGAATCCAATGCATTCATCTTGTCAGGACAGCGGATTTCGTGGAAATCTGCTTCCCGTACTTCATATAGCACGGGCGCATAAATCGCAAAGTCTTCGACAAATCGACTATAGTAATTCAAGCTTCCCAGAAACGATTGCATCGATCGCAACGTTTTTGGGAACGGAACGTTCACCAGGGATCCCAAATCATTTGGATGAGCTTCTATTCCTGCAAGTGAGACTTGATGACCCAGGTAATCCACCTTACGTCGTCCCCGAAATCTCTTAGCGAGACTGATCGACAAAATCCATTCATTGCATACTTCTAGCAATCGCTTTACCTTATCATATAAGGAGGCCCACGATGTTGCTGGAATCAGTATGTCATCAATATATAACCTTCGGCCGAGCACAAATGGCTTCTGGCTAGTATTCGGTTCGCCTTCAGTGAATAAATCAACCAGCTTTGGCGATCCCGTTACCGTTTCAGTGGAGTCGAGTGATCCTGTGGTAATTGCATTTGGATCCATACCGATCTTGAGGTATACATACAGTGCATTATCAAAAATAGACGTTGGTAAATCTGCGGAGCGTTTTTTTTAGCCCAAACGGCATTCGTAACCAATCGAACAGGCCTGACGGCGTGATAAAAGCAGAAATCATCCTTGCTCGCTCGGTCATTTCCACGACCCAAAATCCACTGGCCATATCCAACGAGCAATACCACATAGCCTTATCCATATCTTGCAAAACCTCGCTAATCAGAGGCATAGGATACACCATAAATCTCGTGAGTTGATTCATCCGCCGATAGTCAATACATAACCGAATGTCGACACCATTCTTTTTTATAATTACCACAATCGGCGAAGCCCATGGTGATGTCGACGGCTGGATAATCCTGGCTGATATTAATCCTTTGATTAGGTCAGCTAACTTCTCGCGAAATTTGGGAGCGACCGGTCGTACTCGTTGTGCGATCGGGTGTGCTCCACCAACATCGATATCACATACTGCCCTCGAGCTGCAGGAGGAAGCGCATTCCTTTGCCGATGAGTAAGTGTCGGCTCGCCCAAATCAATTGCCGAAGACCTTCTTGGTCCTTGGTTAGAGGAACTCCCGGATCGCCCACTTGAATATTATCAATCGTAACTTCTTCGGTGGATGGCACAATCTCAGGCAAGACAGCCATATGCTGATCCACGTCTTCAACATACAATTCACCACTCTCGTGATAATACATCGAGTCTTCAAGCTTCATCTTTACACATCCTCCGGCTAAATTACATTCGTCGTTGATAGTCGTAGTATCACTAGCTTGCTCTTGTTCTCGCACATCGCGATCCAGATCAGCCAGATCGCGGTCATTAACTACCGGATCGGCCAGATCGCGGTCATTAATTGTCGGATCGCGCTCCATACATTTCTGTGTATAGTTATTGTGAGTGTAATTTTCTTCACCCCACGGCCCTTGCGCGTGATCGACATTTGACATCCCTCTGATCGCATTGATCACCCATGGAAATTGCGCTACTTGTTCACTTTCATCTTCGATCACCATATCTTCTTCATTGTTGCCACCGATTTCTTTTATCGCATCGCATTCTTCATTGGGTCGTGTCGTAGGTTTCACCGTTTCCGTAGTCCCTTTTTCTGCTTCCTCTTTTGAGCGTGTTAAGATCCTCTTCGGCGTAGGGTATGAAGGATGATCCACTAGCGGTCCGGTAAATTTTTCCAGTAGTTCTTCTTCTCGATCCGTTGTCGCTTCGAACGCTAATGTCTGCCATTTGTTATACCGACGTGATCCCACCAAGACATATCCTGGGGACCGAGGTATCATATCAGCGACCATCCACTAACCTTAATGGCGATCCATGACTTAAAGTCACCTTTTGATCGTCGAAATTAGTCAGTTGTAGATACTTGATCTGACCCGGTCCTGTACTTACTGTAGGTACACACTTCGGATCGCGCCTCACCCAGATCTTGGATTTAAAAGGACTAAATCAATATGTGGTGATTCCCGTGGGTAGATCTTCACTTCGGTCGATTTACCCACGGGAATCACCACATATTGATTTCTGGAATTGTGATCGCTTGTATGGTCGCCCGGTAAGGAGGTCTTCGTCCATTCAGAAGTATCCTGACCTCATCAGGCAAATTAAGTGTTCCATCTGCTAAATCCAGGCGTATTCCAGCCGGTACCATGAAATCCATTCCTAGGATCGCGTCTTGACCTACTAGATCTCCTACCCAAGCATCGAAATAATATACTAGTCATTCATTCAGCGTAATCTTGATTCTTGTACGACCATCCGTCATGTATGTGTTCTCACCAATCCCAACACATTCTTGCTTCTGACTCTCGTCAATCACACATCCTACCTTACGAGCAAAGGTAGTGTCGACGATTGAGACTTCGGCTCCAGAATCAAACAACATAGTCGCCTTTTCATTGTTGATCTTTCCCACTGCCTTGGCTTGCTTGAACCACTTCCCTGGGGTATGATATTTCCAATATCCCCGTGATTCACCTGGTGCTAAGTCGAGCTCCATTTTCGCAGGCGATCGGGCATATTCATCAACTCTTACGACACTTGATATTGAACGCAATTTTTTCAATCCTCACATGTATTAGTCGGGTCGATCCAAGCGTTAAAACCTTGATCAGTCGATCTTTTTTCCACAAATGCATAAATTCAGAGCCTAGAACGCTCGGCTCGTACCAGATTCCAACCTGGCGAGCGTCCTAGTTTAACATTTCTTCTGCCTTCGGCGAAAGCATTCTAGCATGCTTGGTTGGAACATACCACTTGAGTATCATGTTGTAAAATTCTTCTATTCGACACTTTCCACTCTCATGAACATCTCCGCAGGCGGAACAGGTGTAAAAACACTTGTACGAAGGATGTCCCTTACGACCACACTTCTGACACGTTAGTCTCTTCCAACATCCACGATCATCATGTTTCTTCGATCCACAATGGGTACAAGCCTTCTGATTCACCACGCGATCTGGACCGCGGTCTTGATCCAAATGGTCCGATCCCGCGCGTTGATCACTATATTTCTTCACGCGATCTGGTACTGTGGCCACAGAAAGGTTTCGTCGATCTGTTTCGGACTAATATCCGAGTCTGACTCAATGCTACTGCCTTCCAGACGAAACGCTCTCACGACACGAGTTGGTTTCGAGGGTGCCGGAGTGTAACCCGACGCAGATCGCTGACGAAATTTGATTGACCCCAGTGCACTCGGATACTGTCTTCCCTCCATGCGTTGATATGATCGCAGAGTTTCTTCCATATCATCGGCGTCTCCAAGGCGTAACAACGTCAACTGCTTAGCCAGATCGCGATCATCAAGTGTACCAATGAAATGTTCCACATGATCTCGGCGAATTGAAAGCGATCCCTCCCGAATGAATATTTTTGCTCGGATCGCGGCTACATTCAGCCGATACAAATATTTCATGGCGTTTCATCAGATCGCTTCTTCGCATGATAGTATTGTCTTCCGACAGACATACCATATCCACAATACTGGATCATGAAGGTTTCCAGCAACGACTTCCATGAATTCCGAGTGGATCAGCTAAGCTGGATGTACCAATTTCGCGCCGGCCCCGTGAGTAAAGACCAAATACTAGGCATTTTTCATCATCTGGGGCTTGGTAGCGTAAGAACGCCGACTTGGCCTTGTAAACCCAACTTCTCGCTCGATCTTCATCCTTGTCCCGTCCTGTAAATTCTTTCAGGTCTGCGATCACAGACATTCGAATCCGCTGCGTGACAAGTCTGCCATTAGGTACAGCGCCTGCACTTGCGACTTGTGGCCGTCTTAGATCCTCCAACCCCAAATCGTCTGGATCGTAACTGTTGGATCGCGATTAACGCGATCCGGCCGATTCCATATCCACATCCGAAATGCAAACTTTTGGGGTGTTTGTGGGGATCGCGGATCGACTGGCGATCATGCGAGTTTGATCCTGCTCGTACTTTCTCATAGCAGCTTCAAAATAAGATTGCAATTGACCTGATCCAGTCACATTCATGTCTTCAGCTGTGAGTGCCGTCGTCGATTGTTCTCTGGCCTTAATCGGTGCCAGTCGCTCGCGAATATGCGCTGCACCAGCCGGTCCAAGTGACATTTGCTGCATATTAATCGAGTCGTCCGACTCCCCTTCGGATTCCGCTGACATATACTGCGAAGATCCAGTATGGTATCCTTTTGGTATATCTGCAATCGGCTGGATCGTCCGATCCACCGGATCGCGCTCTCCAGTTTGAGGAACTAGCTTCGAAAAGAGAGATCGCCCTGCTTGGATCACCCGATCATGATCGCATTCCAACAGCACCTGCGCGTCAAAAGCTCCAGCGGTGAATCCAGCGTTTTGGAGAAACTCCATAAGCCGACGGATCGCTTCCAACTGGTCGGTGTCGGAATGGGAGCTGAAATTGGCCCTCGCAGCGATCCAATTAACTTCGGCTTCAAAATCTTTAGAACGGGATCGCTTGACAACAGATCTTTAAGCTCCTTCCAATGATAACACCATTCCAACTGATCCAGTTTCCACCCTTCCGTCTTATCATTCTCCTGCGCTGGCTTCATGTCGGTATCATCATGATCCGATTCAGGCGCCTTCATCTTCACTCGAGATGGCTTCGAATTCTTCTTCTTCTTCGAATTCGGAGTGGTTTTGGATAAGTTTCCTTCGGTTTTGACCGAAGGATTTTTATCCAGCGGATCGCGTTTTGCAACGCGATCCGCAGGGGTCCTCGAAAGGACTTGGGGAGGGGGTAGAGGTTTTTCTTCCAGATCAATCTCTTGATCTTCCTCCTTGGTTTTCTTTTCATCTGCGCCCCTCCCAAAACGCTGATGATCCGGGGATCTTTTTTCTTCACACACCTGCGGTGATCCCTTTGCCGCTGACGCTTCAATCCAAGGTTCAATTTTGACCTTCACATCTTCTCTCAGGGACTCACGGTGAAATCCCGAGTCACCAGATGATCCGGGCACGCGCACCATTGTGGTGGAGCGGGGTCCACAAATTTTCTGATGTCTCCACTGGCGCCCGGACGACCGACTTACGGAGGGGGTACCCCGATTCCGTGTGTATTTCCTTCCTCACCTTGTGTACCCGTCGGTAGGGCGGGTTGCTCTCTTCTCGGTAGACTTGAGTCGATGTTGAACTTGATTGTGTTAGGGATAGGTGGGGGGGGCGATCGAGTGGAATTCCTCACACGATCGCAGTTGTTCTTGAGGTGCTCTATTTGAGTCGCCCTGATCTCCCTTGAGATCGCCTTATCCAATTGTTTGATACTTAATACGCTTGCCTTCTGACCACTTGAGCCGTCTCGCGATCTTGTATCTGGACTTCTTATTCCTCTGCGTCCAATCGCAGCTTGAGTCGTTTTGTTGAGAATTCTTGCAATCCCTGGCCAAACAATCCAGGGATATGACTTGCGTAGTATGTAGACTTCCTTGAGACGTCGGGAGGCCAAAGAATCCAGCCCGGAAGAGAAGTCGATACGTGTACTTAGAAGCAAATTGAACTCTGTTTAATGTTAACCAATCAAATACCAAAACCTATGATCTTGACTATCTGTAGCTCAGGATCTGTTGCCACGTATCGCCCTTTCGGAAAAATCACATCTTGTAATGTGGTCCACTCCAATATCGCCGCGATCTGGATCGCTACCTCGCTTGGATCTAATACCATTTTAGTATCGGATCGCGGTACTAAATAATTAGTATCGGATCGCGGTACTTTATATAATTAGTATCGGATCGCGGTACTAATAATCAATATCGGATCGCGGTACTTATTTTACTATCGGATCGCGATACTAATAATTAGTATCGGATCGCGGTCCGCCGGATCACGACTTGTCCTCTTTACCGTTTCTCGGGTCATGTGAGATGGTCCATCTATATGACATGTCATGTCCACCTCATTCCAGTCTTCCATAGCGACGTGATCCGCACCAGACCGTCTTCCACATACGTGGATGTACCAATCCTCCTTCTTAGCGATCGCGTTCACGCGGATCGCCATCGAAAGATACCGTAGATCGCAATTGCGTAGTTTCTAGGCCATACTAACCCACATAGAAATGCAAACTCCACCATTCACTGTTTTCAATCCCATTCCATCCCATTTGCCATCATCTCGAAACTTTTCTGCGAGATCGCGATTCATCAATATTGGCCATTTCGGACTTAACCGAAAATATGCGATCACACTTCGCCAAATTCACGCCTTCGCTTCGCCACACACTCACGACACAGATCTCAAGCTGATGATACTCCACGAGTGCCATGATGCGCCATCTAGTGGACATCTGGGCCTTGAAAGACATTCTTACGAGTGTCAGAGGAATATGGTGGCCCCACCCATATCGGTGGGTGGTCAACCATATTCTCTCTTGCGAAGAGTATCATCGCATTAAGCTTGTTTTTTCTAGCAGTGCGCCATTAAATCCACTGCCGATTCCAACAGATTGTTGGAAGTCGGTCAGTTTGGACTTCATATTTGGCTTACCGCCTGACCATAAAGGCAGGACGAGGCTCGTCGTCTTTGTAGACAGACTGAGCAAGATGGTGCATTCAGCACCATGTAGCACCAAGATCACAGGAAATGCGGCTGCTCTCTTGTTTCTGGATCACGTGTAACAACTACACGGGATTCCCGAGTCCATAGTATCGGACCGGGATCCTCGTTTTACGTCGAGTTTTTGGCGAGATGTGTTTGAGCAAGTATCATATACTTATCGGACTCGTGTAACTTTGAGCCCGTTACACCATCCCCCTATTCAAGACGATTTTTACAGTTTGTAAAACATCGAATAAAGAGACGATGCCACCGAAACGTGGAAAGGCTGACGGGTCGCCTACAAAGGCGTCCATGCAGACCAACAAAAAGCGCACGCGCCGCGATAATTTGCAGTCGTCGCCAAGTGTCTCTGTGACAGCGCTGACATCTAATGTAACTTGTCAGCAGAGAATTCTAATCCATCTTAATATTGTCCAGATGATGACTTGTCTCTCATTGTTGACTACAATGAGAGCACGCCATTGCCATCATCCCAAAGTAACGATGAGCACAGTGCCTTGATGGGACTTATGTCCCTATCATTTGAGGCACCCAACCTTCAGAAGGCTTCCATGCTTCCTGACAGCGAGGGTCATGCCTCGTCGTCTGCGCCAAAGAGCTTAGCGACCACAACTGAGCGCGCTGCTTCGAAAGAAACAGCCGCGACTCAACAGAAGGTCGGAGATTCTAAATCTACCTCTTCTGTCAACCCTACGTCTGATGTCTGGATATCCATAATGGAGAGTCGGACTCAGGCGAGGTTAAGAAAAACGCCCCTTCGACTTCACAGTCGGGCTACTAGCTCGCCGTCGCGAGGGCGGCTACGTGAGTGGTGGCTTGCCAGCAAAGCCACCGCCATCTGAGTGGTCATGCTCGAGTGGCAATAGTGCGAAGATTTTAAGGCGCGCCATTATTGACCCTAATAATTTTTTAGCGTCTTTCCATCATGGAAACGAAAGGGCAAAACACGTGGTCGTGCTTTCCCTATTCCCGTCGTGTTGCGTTCGAATGAAACAACCGACGAATACGAGGCAGAGTTTCTGTGCCGTGTAACACCGCATGTAGATGCATTGAAACAACGGTTGCAGAGAATGAGCTTCGCTATGACGCGTGCAAGGGAGATATTGGGCGGACTAATACCCCAACTTCTTTTCGCTACGCTGCTCCTGTTAGGCCATCAGGGTCTAGAAAATCAAACACAGCTGGTGCTTCTGCTCGCAAGCAGCCACCATTCCAGGCACGTCAATACGCAACACGTCGATTGGTTCCAAATGTCTAAACTCTTCGGGTATTCTTTCCACTGGACAAGGATCTGAAGCTTCTGCTTCACATGGCGGTGGGCCAACAACCTTTTAACAAGGAAGCGTGTGTTCCCACCCGCATTCACCAACGCAGGTGGCGCCCGATAGGAGCGGCGATTAAGCCCAACTATTCGCGGCTGCCTATCCTGTTGTCGTTTAGTCGCAGGCGGAGATCGCTGTGCTGAAGAAAGAGGTGGCTGATTTTTCGAGTCAAGTTTTGCGACTGCCTTCAGATTTTCGAGATGTGAGGACGAAGGATATTAGGGGTATGACCACCTAAAGCTTTGTATAGACATTTGAAGCGAGTAGTGATGATAGACCCACGTCAAAAAGTGCATGCTCCTCGATTACCGAGTCCTCTGTCGTCTTTCTCGTACATGGCAAGTCTTTTTTTCACCATCGCCGATGGGCAACGACGCTCGACTCACAGTCGACGTCACCAGCGGTCTTGTTATACTGATGCGGATATGTGATCTCTTCTGGATCAACATATTGTTTTCGAGGACCCACGTAAATTACGGGGTGCGTATTCATATACGGTGGTAGAATGAGCTTATAATTCAGGTCTCCAACTGCTTCAACCACTGTGAAGGGCTCAATGAATTAGGGCAACAACTTAGTAGTACTACCAGGTAATACAGAAATTGCATGTTTGGATAGGGGAAGCAGTACTTAATAGCACTTTGTCCCCACCACTTAAGTGTTCATTGTTTTTTCGACCATGTTGGTCCGCATATTGTATTTGCTTGTCCTATGCGCTTGCCATTTTGTCACGGACGTTACGTGTGATGGCTAATCGCTCATCCACAAAGCGCTGAGCTTCGCTCACGCTTTAAGCATCCAGCTCGCCTATGACCCCCCCAAGAGGTCGGTCATGGATCGACGCTGTCGATAACACGATAGTGTCATCGTCAAGGAGCTCTGGCATTGATTGCCGTGCCACCTCTGTGACACCTTTAGGTGTCGCGACCACTAATAAATTAGCAGTGTGACTAGGGTAACCTTGACCCTCTTTGTCATTTGTACCAAGCGCATTGAGGGGCCCTCCCCCACTAAGAATCGGTCTGCGCACGGACGAGACTGGCGTCCGAGGATGGCGCAGTCCGTTAATGTAAAACGGTGTTTCACCCGTACTGGCGTGAACACTGTTATTAATAGCGAACTACACGAGTGGCAATTGCTTGCTCCATTCTTTGGTAGTAGCTGCTGTGCGCAATTCATCCACCACGACTCGATTGGCTCGTTCTGTTTGGCCATCGGTCTGGGGATGATCAGCGGTTGACATGTGGAGCTTGCTTCCCAGCAGCTTACGGGCAGTTCTAAATGGGTACGAGGTACCTTAGGCCTGCCACTTGGGTGTGGCACATCAATGCCACATCCACCCTCGTGAATGTGATATCCATGGTAGGGTTCACATTTAACTAGGTTGACGCCAGTTGGGACTGGGCGTCATGGTGACGCTTTTAACAGACGTCACCAGCGAGCTTAAATATATTTTTAAGCTCGCACGTAAGGATACGCTTCTAAAGAGGCGCGTATCCAATCTTTGCATAATTAGCCAATCAGTATTTAGACTTATATTTAGTTGAAATCAATTGAATATAAGTCTGTCTTGAATCTACTAACTATCGCCCACTGCACACGAGAAGCTTGATAATCTTCTGCGTGACGTAAGTGAGGTAGTACTTAGTTTTTCGTTGCGCAGACCGCTCTAAGCGGCCGCCAACAGATTGGTTCGGCGCTTTAAGCGACCAACCAACTCAACCACCACCGCACGCGGAGGTAAGACGGTATGACCGCTTCCTCGCGCTTTTTGAAGGTGTGTCCGCGTAGTACGTGGCAGATTCTTTACGAAGCGTCCGTCTACACTAGAGAAGGGTTATCATTATGTCCAGAAAACGAGTTGCCAGCGTCAATATCTTAAATATCAGAGCTCAAGAATCTTTCGCTACCATTGATCATGATAGTTACAGTGTAAAATTGTTTACTCATTAGTCGAAAATAGACTATGTACCCGTTGCAAACTCAGATCCGTTTGTTTACTTCGTGCAATGACGCCCCATATAATCCAAAAGGGTCAAATGAGTGATGGGTGCGGCACACGAGTGCGGCACATGGGTGCGGCACATGGGTGCGGCACATGGGTGCGGCACATGGATGCGGCACATGGGTGCGGCGCATGGGTGCGGCGCATGGGTGCGGCACATGGGTGCGGCACATGGGTGCGGCGCATGGGTGCGGCGCATGGGTGCGGCACATGGGTGCGGCACATGGGTGCGGCGCATGGGTGCGGCACATGGGTGCGGCGCATGGGTGCGGCGCATGGGTGCGGGTTAGCCATACTTAACTCGTTGGCCGAAGAACTTGTGAGTCACGTGCAGCTACCAACAACGGCTAAGAGTGACATTGATGCGAGTCGTACAGAACTCTTACTTACCAATTTTACCAGCATCCTGGTCCACAAACTTCCTTTTCTCTTATCGTAACAGTCATGATCATCCTACGAAAAAAAACCCTACTCATTCGGACTCAGTGTACGGTTATCGCAATCGTTGTACTCGCCGCACTCGCCGTATCGGCCCAAGACACTTTCGGGTCCACCACCACCTGCGATATCTCACAGTACCTCAACGCCACTACTAACAAGTGCGTCACTTATTCTTCCCGAGGTGAAAAAGCTGGCAATGCCCATGATATACCCATCAACTCCGGCAACACGGCGTGGATGCTCATGTCTAGTGCATTGGTAATGCTCATGACCCCTGGCATCGCGTTTTTCTACGCTGGACTTGCCGGTGAGGAAATGGCGTCAAACACCATGATGATGGCGTTTGTGAGTATAGCAATAGTGTCGATCCAGTTTTGGGCCTTCGGGTACTCGGTGTGCTTCAGTTCCGATGGCCTTTTTGCCTGGGCAGGATACAACAATGTCGGAAGAGTCGCCAGCGGCGTGTATGGTGGCGGGGTTCCGCATATCCTGTTTGCATTCTTCCAGACGCAGATCGCTGTTGTCACGCCTGCGCTGCTTAGTGGTGGCATCGTTGGCCGCATGAAGTTTGGAACATTTGTGTTATTCGTACTTCTTTGGTCATCACTTGTCTACGACCCATTAGCACACTGGATGTGGTCACGTGAACTCAACGAGAACTGGGAAGTTACCCCCATGGGCTGGGAGGGCAAAATGGGCTCTCTCGATTTTGCTGGAGGTACTGTCGTTCACGTCTCGAGCGGTTTTGGGGCTCTTGCCGCTTCAATCTTGGTCGGCAAGCGCTACAACCATGGAGATCCTGTGAAACCACACAACGTACCCCTTGTGATGATCGGTGCTACGCTGCTTTGGTTTGGCTGGTTTGGTTTCAATGCTGGTTCGCAAGGCGCAGCTGATGGAATTGCTGCGACCGCTGCCATTAACACTCACTTGGCATCTTGCGCAGGGTTTGTAACCTGGGCGTCGCTAGAATTTGTCCTATACCGCAAATTTGACCCATGTGGTGCAATCAGCGGCGCAGTGTCGGGTCTTGTGACAATAACCCCTGGCTGTGCTTATGTGTATCCATGGGCCGCTGTCATCTTCGGTGTCATTGGTGCTGCTACGGGTTTTGGTGCTGTGCATTTAAAAAACTATCTTCGCTACGATGACACCCTCGACTCGTTCGGTATTCACGGCTGCGGCGGCTTCATGGGTGGTCTGCTCACTGGACTGTTTGCTACTTCAGACGTCAACCCTGCTATCGAGGGTGGTGCCTTCTACGGTTATGGAGTGCAGTTTGTGCACCAGCTCATTTCGCAGTGTGTGGCGGCTGGATACTCAGTAGTGGTGACGTTTCTGATCCTGATGGTGCTCAAGTATACAATTGGTTTGCGAGTTTCGGAAGACAAGGAAGTGGATGGCATGGACGTTTCGTACCATGGGGGACTCGCGTACGAACTCACTACGCACAGCTCGCTCTCGAGCTCGTCCAACTACAATGAGATTCATCCGCCTCAACGAGGTTTTTCCAAAATCATCATTCCGGTACAGTCCGACTCCTCTGTCCCGTGCAGTAAAGAGCCGATCATGCATGTGTAGGTATAGTTCTCTCGTTAAAGTACCTGCGAAGCGTATACGAAAGTTATAGCGAAGTAATCTATTTTTGAGCAACCTTATAAACCTATATTTACTGTGGATGTGTCATAGAATTTTATTTCTTAGAGTAGCTGATGACGACCTCGACGTAACAAGTATTGATTGGTTCCCATCATGGAATGTCCACCTAATCGACAGCAAAAACCTCCGGTTTTGTGCTGGTAACAGCTGGTCCGTAAACGACTTGGATCATCTGCAAAAAGAGGGTCTATATCCTCTCTATCGCATCAGGGTACTCGTTTTGTGCATTGCCGTGCACTGCAACTCGATTGAAATTGTTTAGTTGTACCGAAACAAACTCTCAAACTCAAACGGTTTTGTATGGCTCACGAGTATTAAAGTTGTCGGCTTCTCATCTCAAATTTGGCGTTTTCGCTGTCTACCTTAGAGGAATTTTCGACCTACTAAGATATCGCACTGGAAGATTACCCCCCCCCAACCCAAGATAGATCAAGAGCTTTGATGTAGAAGCGTAAACACGCCATAAACATTCATCCTGGTCCCTTTATGTGAAACAAATTGTTTGGTCAGCTCCGCTTTGCTGATTTGTGGTGTCGTAATCAATCAGATCCGCTAACGCGATCATCTCCACTCTTTTTGCCAAGTACAGTGCTTGTCGTTCGTAGCAATGGGTTGCGTGTGTAGCAGGACAAGCTCACTTCGGAATTGACTTGCATAGATTCTAGCTGAAACATCTACAGAGTCATGACTCCGCTAGCACGCGTAGTTCTTTTCGCAGCTCTAGCTATGGCCCTAGCCACCCCTATTACTGCCCAGAACACCTCGTGTCTGACGTCGCAGTTCTTGGAACAAGACCACTGGCGAATGCGTTGCCTACGCGAGCCGAGGTGAAAAGGCTCAAAGTAACTACGACCAGATAATTGATTCGGGTAACACGGCGTGGATGATAATAGCTAGTGCTCTAGTGATGATCATGACACCGGGCGTCGCCTTCTTCTACGCTGGTCTTGCCGGTGAAGAAATGGCGTCCAACACCATCATGATGTCGTTCGTGAGCATGGCCCTTGTATCCATTCAATTCTGGGCCTTCGGATACTCGACAGCTTTCGGATCCAACGGTATTTTCGTTTGGAGCGGGTACATTAATGTGGGGCAGTCCCCCAGCGGCACATACGACACTGAAATCCCCCACACTTTATTTGCCTTCTTCCAGACGCAATTCGCCATGATCAGTCCTGCGCTACTCAGTGGCGGTATTGTGGGGCGCATGAAATATGGATCGTTTTTGCTTTTCATCTTCCTGTGGACATCACTGGTGTACGATCCATTGGCTCACTGGATGTGGTCGCTCAAGCTCGATGACTCGTGGGCGATTACCGCGATGGGTTGGGAGGGCAAGATGGGATCACTTGACTTTGCGGGAGGCACCGTTATCCACATTTCGAGTGGATTTGGAGCCCTTGCGGCTGCTCTTATGGTCGGAAAGCGATACAACCACGGAGAACCAGTCAAGCCCCACAACGTGCCGTTAGTGATGATTGGTCTAACTCTGTTGTGGTTCGGCTGGTTTGGCTTCAACGCCGGTTCGGAAGGTGCTGCTGACGGAATCGCTGCCACAGCTGCTATTAATACTCATTTAGCAGCGAGTGCGGGATTCTTGACGTGGGTATGTCTGGAATTTGTCATGTCTACCAAGTTTGATCCTTGTGGAGCTGCTACTGGTGCTGTGGCTGGTCTGGTTGCTATCACCCCCGCTTGTGGTTATGTGTATCCGTGGGCATCGGTGATCTTCGGCGTGGTTGGTGCCGCAACGGGGTTCACTGCTATTCACATGAAGAACCACCTGCGCTACGACGACACCCTTGACTCGTTCGCTATCCACGGCTGTGTTGGTGTCATGGGCGGTCTCATGACAGGCCTGTTTGCTACGTCAGACGTCAACCCGAACATCAAGGGTGGTTGGTGCCTTCTACGGCAATGGTGCCCAATTCACGCACCAGTTGGTTTCTCAGTGCGTAGCTGCAGCTTACTCATTCGTAGTAACGATTATCATCCTGTACCTGATAAAGATCACGATTGGTCTTCGTGTGGATGAAGATAACGAGGTGAACGGGATTGATCTTACGTACCATGGCGGCTTCGCGTACGACTACAAACCACAGGATTATGCCGTGAAGACTGAAAATAGTGACTCAAGCGATTTTTTTATTGTGGGTGCTCCGGACCAATCGTAAATGATCAAAAGCGAGCAAACCTTCAAACGCACAGTCAAATGATGGTCTTTGTTGCGTGAAACCATGTCAGGATTTTTAGAAGCACATCATTCGTCTCTGCTTGAACTTTGCATTATTGCCTTCTAACTTAATGTCATACTTTTTTCCACTTTTTCATGTTGCTTCTCATGGCGAACAAGCTGCTACTTGTTCCGTTCTTTTTCAAGGTCTCCATCCCTAAACTGACCAATGACGATGCCGTCATCATCTTTTGACGTTGTGTCGATTGTGTTGAACGAAGTAGCTCTGTGTGAATGCATGATCGCAAGAGTCGCATTGAAGATGCGAAAGGTCAGTATCAGGCACACTGAGTTTCAGTATGCAGCGAAAAGAGAAAAGCAGACGACGTACGGCATCAGTCGCGATGGCGTGTGCGACGCCGTGAGCAGTCACGATGGTGTGGAGTGAGCAGCCGCGACGAGTGGAAGGACCGCGTGCCTGTTGGATCGTATGGTGCGAGCGCAGTGAAAAGGTTGCATGAGTGGTAGTGAAGGCTAGCGAGCGAGAATGGACCTGTGTAATGGATGACAGAATCCATTTGCCTTCTACATCGTATAGATTATGAGTTTAATGCCTGGCTTTAAGACGAACGACACGCCGAGCACTGCAGCACGCGTCGCTAACGACGGCCACGAAAGAGCCGCCGCACCGACAGATGCAACTGCTGCTACACCAGCTGCGCCAGCGGCTGCGATGGTTGTCGATTCTATTGCTCACGAAAGAGGCGAGAACTCGGACATCAACGCACGGATTCTTACTGCTCTCGATAAGATGACGAGCCGCATGGACCGACTTGAGATGTCGCAAATGCAAATCGATGAGAACGAGCGCCTATGCGGCGCCATCGACAGTGGACTGTTTGGATCCGCTCTTGACAGAGGGAATGGTGGAGTACCAATGAACCACGAAGCACTCGGGTTCATGCCGCCAAAACGATCGCCTGAGCCGCCAGCAGCTCCGCTGCCACGTCTGCGAGCTTCGGTTATGGGGCAATCGTTTTTGAGCCTCTCGGTTTACGAGAACCGCCACCGCAGCAGTAGCAACAGGCCCCGGAAATGCAGCAAGCCTACGCACAGCAAGCGTATGCGCCAATGCAACAACAAGCAGCGACAGCACCGGTTGATGTACCTGCGCCAGTACAAGAGTATCGGACGCCGGACGCGCGTCAGGCGCAAGCTCGCGATCCGAAAGTTTGACGGTTCCGAACTGTATTAAGGACTCGGCGCCAGCTTTCAGGATTGGGGACGCTCGTTCATCCGTGCGGTTAACTTCTCACAGGCGGCGTGCGGCTTCCCGTGGGCTGAAAATGTCAACGTTGATCTCTTCGGGCATTATCTTGGCGGAACCGCCGAGCGATACTACAATTGTAAAGGGGCACCCTCCGACTATACTGATAACAGTATAGTCTACTTTCACTGATTACAGTGAAAGCAGGTGCCTCAAAACCTCACGTACACGTGAGCAGAGGAAGCTTATCAACTAAACAAACGCTTAGTTAAGAGGGAAAAGAAAACTGTATTTAATATAGTTAACTATCTAGTAAAAATAATCTGTCATAACCTATGCTAACTATATTAAACTACAACTATGTATGTTGACGACTTGCCCTCCACTCATTGCGCGCGTCCATCGGTAATTGGTCAGCGCGTTGGTTGATATGATGGCCATAACAACCAATTAAAGGGCTACTCCAACTTCACGGAGATCTACGGACAATATTATAAGAAAATATAATATTGTCAAATATTATTAGTTATAATAATATTTTAATGACACTTCATATAAGTGTTAATATTATGTAACGGGCTCACCCCGTTACAACAATAAGCAAGTCGATGTTTGGTGGGAGCAGCTCCCGACGCTCGACCGCATCATGGAGCGCATGTATTAAGCGTTCCGGAAGAAGATACAGCGTCGCAATCGATGAAGCTTTTCACGGCCAAGAAGGACCACAAGAGTTCGTGGCCTGAACACAATCTCTACATGGTCGCATCGAGCGACGCGTGTGGAGGAGGCGCCGAGGCGCGGTTTGGGCACTAGACAACATAGTACACTATGCGTCGGCGGATCTGTCGACTGTGATCATGGCGAAGTTCGACGCAGGACGCTTCGACTACTTGCGCCAAGCTGAGGAGCTTGCGCACTTTGCTCAAGCAGTCGAGGTCGACAGTCGTGCCGGCAAGTCACTGGCTCGCGAGGTCGTTGCAGTCTGAAATGACTCGATATAGCGCAAGGAAACGCTCACGTGCCACAACTGCAAGAAGCAGGGGCATTTGAAGAAGGAATGCCGCTCAAAGAAGAAGGAGAAGAAGGGTAAAGACGACAACGAAGAAGTGCTACTGCTGGCAGTGAACGACATACGATCAGGTGCGAGCTCCGACTGGATCCTTGATAGCGGCTCCAGCTGCCACATCGTGAGCGACGATCGTTTACTCATCATCTGCAAGCAGTGCAACGATGAGATCTCTCTTTCTTACAAGAAGAAGCTCGTGCTCACGAAGTTCGGACGGATGCACCTGTTTGTGACAGAGTGCGGCAAGAAGCGTCAGATCGAGCTGTCGGACGTTTACTACGCGCCAAGTCTTGCGCACAATCTTTTTACCTACGGGAAGCTCGAGCAGCTTGGGTACGCACTCATGCACTGACGATGGGCGTGAAGTCGTACGGCGATCGGATGGACACGTTGCGTTTGACGCTACGATGCGCAATAGTTTTCTGGTCGTCGAGACGTCCAGCGCGATCGAGACAGCAGACGTGATCTTTGCTGCTCTTGTGGAGGGTTTGACGGCAGATGTGTCGCCCGATGTGCAAAAAGCAACACTCGTGAACTTCCACCAGAGGTTCGGGTAATTGTCTATGTCACAATCAAGATGATCGAGAAGAACCCGGGATGTGGTTCGCATCACGGGTCACAGACGTTTGACGTGCATCACGTGTGCTCAGAGCAAACAGACGAAGAACAGCTAAAGAAAGAAGGACACCGGTGCGCACTTTCCAATTGATCGTGTCGGCGGAGTGATATACTCCGATCTCAAAGGGTCATTGACACCGGCTAATCATTTGCGGAATCGGTATCTTGTTATTTTCGTCGATCATAAGAGTAACTACTGCCGCATCTTCTTGGCTAAACCCAAGGATGCCGCTGCAAAGAAGTTCGAGCATTTTCTCGCTTTCTTCGAGCAAGAGTTCAATTGCAAGGCCGCCGTGTTACGCACAGACGGCGGAGGAGAGTACCATAACGTCGACTTGTTTTGCAAGCAGACTGGTTTCGCTCGCCAAGTGAGTGAGGCGCGCAATCAGGCGTCCAACGGGAAAGCCGAGCGTATGCACTGGACGGTATTGGACATGACACGGGCGATGAATTTTGCGTCGGAACTGCATTTGACGTTCTGGGGAGACGCTGCTGAGTATGCGATATACATACCCAACAGAATCCCGACGAGCGAGAACACGAAGCGCGCATCCCCAATTGAAATCCTGACGAAGCGAGCTCCAGATCTACGTGAAATTGTCGTCTTTGGCTCGCATTTGCCCGGTGTACCGTGATCCACGGAAGGACTCGTTAGCCCATCACCCTCAAGTCGGCATCATCGTTGGTCGAAGCCACGAGACGAAAGGATTACGTGTTTACTTGCGCAAGGACAACGTTGCTAACGTCACACAACATGTCAAGAACATCGAGACACTACTAACAGCGCAGAAAGCAAAACTGCAGCGCGATCTCGAGAGAGATGACCGTGCAAATGCGAACACCAGCAGCGACGCTCAAAAGCTAGTGCATGAGACGCAACGTGAGCACAAGGCGTCTAGCAAGAAGCCAAAGAAAATGCACAAGTGGACGAGACAACCGATCGCCACACGTGCAGTGTCAAAGAAGTCCGCTACGAGCCAGGACGAGGCCGCTCTTAGCACCGACGTGGTAAGCCACGTGTTCGAACCCGATCCAAAGAATTACCGCGAAGCGATAAAGAGCACGCAGTGTTTGAACTGGAAGAAGGTGATGAAGGAGGAGCTCTCGGCTCTCGAGGCCAACGACGTGTGGAAACAGTTGTCCGCCGTCCGAGTGACAGCAACGTCTTGCATTCCAAGTGGGTCTTTAAGACTCAAACGACCGCGGATGGTGATTTCGAACGTCGCAAAGGCCGCTTGGTTGACTGTGGCAACGAGCAAGTTTTTGGCGTTGATTACTTCCTGACCTTCGCTGCGGTAATGGATATGTCCACAGTGAAAGTGATCCTGGCACTTGCTGCGACGTGGGGCGTCCCAGCTCAGCACGGTGACATACCGAACTCGTATGTCAAAGCGTCGAAGGAGCCGCACCTCGAAATTTTACTGCACACCCGAACAGCATGGACGTACCAGCGGCGCGCATGCGCGAGCTCGGTGTCACGAGCACTAAGGACTTGTCTCTAAAAAGCTACGCAAAAGTCTCTATGGCCTCAAACAAGCCGGCCGACTCTGGAGTCAGCTGTTGCATCAGCGACTCGTCGAAGACGGGTTCACAAAGTGCATCAGCGACAGCTAATTATATATCTATAGGCGAGTGTACGCAGAGCTTGTGATTTTAGAAGTCTACGTCGACGACATACTTATCACTGGAACGTCTACGGCAGTCGTAAACCAGTTTTTCGACGCGATGCAGTGCCTCTCGATCAAAAGTCTCGATCAGTTGCAAAGTTTCTCGGAATGCGTGTGAACAAGACGGCAAGTGGGAGTTACGTTTTGGACCAAGAGGAGGCCATCGTCGAGTTGCTGCGAGAGAATGGATTAAGCGACGCGAATACCACGCGTTCGCCAATTAGAGCAGACGTGTACGATGTGCAAGATGCTGACAGCAAACTACTGAACAGTAACAACTCAGGCAAGCACGCGACGATCAGGTCGTTGCATTCTCTAGTTGGCTCGCTACTTTGGATCTTACGATGCACGCGACCGGACGTGTCGTTTGCTGTACACAAAGAAACACGACAGACGCACCAACCGCGTGTGCACGACTGGAAACTCGCCAAGCGGATCGCACGATACTTGAAGGGGACGATCGCAATGAAGATCGAGATGGTGCCATAGCGCGACGCGGGCGACGCACCGACGCTCGAGTCGTTCAGTGATGCATACTGTGCAGCAGACAAACAGGATCGCAAGTCTACCACCGGTGGCGTCGTGCAACTCAACGGTATGGTTGTGACCTGGTGCGCGAAGAAGCAAGGTGGCATCACACTCAGCACCATGGAAGCTGAATTCGTGGGCATCCGAAGTGGCACGGGAGCTGCTAGGAATCCGTGAAATGCTGCGTGAGATCGGCATAGAACCAGAACTACCAATGACGATGCGTATCGACAATCAGGCCGCCATTTGCCAGATCAACGGCGAGGCGACATCAACTAAAGCGAAACACATCGACGTCCGATTAAAGTTTCTCTGTGACTACGCTCGTCGCGGCGTGATCGAGGCTCAGCACGTGCGCTCAGAACTCATGCTGGCAGAATTGCTCACCAAGGTGTTCGATTCGCCCAAGACGGCAACGCTACGAGAGCTGCTATGTGTCGGCTAGTACGCCAAGAGGTAATACACAGGTGCCCGAGGAGGAGTGTTGATAGGAGTAGCTCTGTGTGAATGCATGATCGCAAGAGTTGCATTGAAGATGCGAAAGGTCAGTATCAGGCACACTGAGTTTCAGTATGCAGCGAAAAGAGAGAAGCAGACGACGTACGGCATCAGTCGCGATGGCGTGTGCGACGCCGTGAGCAGTCACGATGGTGTGGAGTGAGCAGCCGCGACGAGTGGAAGGACCGCGTGCCTGTTGGATCGTATGGTGCGAGCGCAGTGAAAAGGTTGCATGAGTGGTAGTGAAGGCTAGCGAGCGAGAATGGACCTGTGTAATGGATGACAGAATCCAACTTGCCTTCTACATCGTATAGATTGTGGTGTAGTGCCTCACAGGGATCTACAAAGCAGGCCAGGAAAAAGGAACGTTCTGACAGCGAAACTGGAAACTATAGGAGAGTCGGTTTTGTAACAGGGCATCTAGTTACACGTCAACATTAATTAATATACTTAAATTAAGGTCTAAAAGCATCCAGGATTACTTTTGACCTGTCACTTGGATGCGATACACAAACGTGATCCACCCTCGTGAATGTGATATCCATTTGTGGATTCACATGGGAAGGGATGGCGCTAGTTGAAGCTAGGCATCGCGACGTCTCAGAAGGACTTTAATAGCAAGCTTAAATCTAGGTTATGTTCATGCGTCAGGATACGCTTCTAAAAAATCGCGTATCCGATCAATACATATATAGCCAATCAGTAGTTAAGTTTATATTTAACTATAACTCATTTAATATAGCTCAGTTTTGAATTGGCTCAAACATACGCACCGCGTACGAGAAGCTGTGATAGCTTCTGCGTGACGTTGGTGACTTGTTGTTCAAAAGTTCGTTGCACTCTCGCTTAAGCGAGTGGCAACTGGTGGTACGACTGCTTAAGCAGTCGACCAACCACACAACCACCCTTGCACGCAAAGGTAAGACAGCCTAACCGCTTCCTCGCTTGTGCTGAAGGTGTGTGCTAAGTAGCACGAGGCAACTTCGTAGGAGTGCCCTTCCAAAGATTCAAACGTGTAGGGGTTGCCGGTGACGCTCTCGGGATTTACCGACTTTGCTGTTGCAGCATAGAAGCCTAATAGAAAGGGTCATTTTCCGACAGGTTGTCAGGTTTTCAAGTGCAAAACCATGGGACGGCGCCACCTATTTGGTCGGTTGAGTAACAACTTGAGAGTTGGGACAAGAGCATACGATTGCAATATGTGAGGTGGTCAGGCAAGACGGATGACATCTGACACTTACATGGTCAAGTTGCAGTGCATGTTGTAGTTTTTACAAAACGCGTTAATGCTTAACATATTTTACTCTTACTTCTAACAACCTTTGCACAAGTGCAACAGCAAGCACTAAGGTCTTATATGGTATGAGCCAGATCAAGCGTGATGTCAGTGCAGCTAATCAGGCTGGACACGTCGTCGTAATGACGACCCTAACAAGGCCGAAGAACAGTACTTAGAGAAAAGTTGGCAGAGCCCGCGGGCTATGCTCGGACCTATCCGAACGTCCTGTGTCATAATTGGCGCAGGTCCAAATCCCCCTTCGACCAACCCAAGGTCCAAAAAAACAATGTGGCAAACACTTCTCTCACTGGTACCCCCGCCCTGGGACCAGTAAGTACGGTCTCTCGTAAAATCCAATACAAAAAAGTTGGGGCTATCCGGACTGATTGACACCCAGAACCTCCGGCATAATGCCCGTCCGTTGCACGATAGCCATGACCGTTCAGGTATTTGTAGGCCCTAGCCGAAGAGGGCAGTACTAGGTCGTTATAAATACTAAAGAACAGGCTGCTCCTAAGGGAATTAAAAGAAAATGAAGATGTTCACGGCGCCAAAGGCGACTCAAGAAGTTGGGCGGGCCACTTCCTGTATCTGACGGCCGTAAGTGATTCATGCGGAGGGGCGGACAGCCTCTTACTGGAAAAAATCGTCCACTATGCGAATCCGCACGTGCGCACGACCATATTATCCAGGTTGGACACACATCGTATCGACCTTTTACGCCAAGCGAAAACACTGGCGCACTTTGTGCAGCCGACGGAAGTCGCCACCAAAGAACCTTGAAAGCGACGTGGGAAACGTTGTCGAGCCAAGTAAGAAGTCGAAGGATACGGTCAAGGCGGAGACAATCTTTGGTGAAGATGATCAGCGCAGTGCTACAGGTGCGGGGAAGTCGGACACAACAGGTCGTGTGCTCTCATTTAACAAGAAGGTTGCAAACGCAAGCTTTACCTCCGAAATTGGTAATAGTGGGAGTCTTAAAAGAAAACAATTGGTTCCTCTACAGTGGGTCGAGTAAACATCTGTTCAACGACTTATATCTGCTGGTCGGCTTAACAGACTGTCAGAATAAATGTTTGACGGCAGCTACTGATGGAGGCATGCTGCGGATTATCAAGCTAGGAGTTGTCGACATCGAGGTTGTCGCACTTGAAGTCGTAAACTCCATACGAATTCTCGATGTTCAGTACGCCGCAAATTTCGCTAGCTGCTTTATGGGGTGGTTCCTCAAAATTTGTAATCTTCAAATGATTAAGAGAGAACAGATTGTCTAATTACTGGTTATGCAAGATCTCTGGTAGGTAATTTACCACACTAACGACGCTGGAGGGTCCAGGCATTACCTACGGCTGGAAGCATGTAACAGGATAATAGTTGCAGTGAGTCCGATACGTATATAATACTTAACGGGAAAGTCTAAAAGAATACGAGGTACTTAAGACCTACCACTTGGGTGAGGCACATCAATGTGACCCACCTTTGTGAATGTGATATCCATGGATGGATTCACATTCAACGGGGATGACGCTCAGTTGGGACTATTCGCCATGGTGACGCTTCGGAAAGACATCATCAGCGAGCTTAAATGTATAATGATCGCACCTAAGGATACGCTTCTACAGAAACGCGTAGACAATTTTTGTCTAATTAACCAATTAGTAGTTAGATTTATATTTAGTTAATTTTTATTAGATACAAGTCAGTTTTAAATCTACTAAATATTGCCCACGGCGCACTTGAAGCTGTATAAGCTTCTGCGTGTCATAAGTGTAACTTTTATCTTAGCATTTCGTTGCGCGGTTTGCTCCAAAGCGACCGACAAAAATTGGTACTGCGCTTTAGCGCCGACCAACACCACCACCACCCGAGGTAAAACGTTACAACCACTTCTTCACGCTGCTCGAAGGTGTGCCCGCGTAGTACGTGGCAGCTTCCTTACGAAGTACTCGTCTACACAGCACGTCCACAGCACGTCTATGAACGCCGAACTGACCTCTCTGTTCTGATATAGATATGTTGGAGCATGCCGATAGTTGGGCGCCACGGACGGCTGTGTCCGCCCTGCAATGGAGACGTTTGATGAGTGTCCTCAGTTGGAGCTGAATCTTTCCTTGAATCAAAGCTTCACTGGCTTGCATCGGGATATCTGATCTTTGAAAAACCTTTTCCACGCGAAGTTGCCAGAGCATTGTGGTGATGATGGTCACTGCGACCTTCCAAATCGTCCTCCAGGCTGTGGCGAATTGATTTATGTCTTCCGGGTGCCAGGCTTACAGCTTTGCTGTGACTTGCGGTGAGATGCGTGGTACGCAACAATATCCGCAGTGCTCAAGCCACTCCAGTAGGTGGGTAGGATGTTGAGGTGCTCTCCTTTAATAACTGATAAGCCGGGCCCAGATTTCCTAAGCACGGGGACATCCGCAAAAAGATGCTTCTGAGTTTCTTTTGTCCTACACATTCCAGGTACGTGCATGATCCGTCTGGGGGCCGGTTTTGCTACCAATAGTTTAGCTGCCTGGTATCGTGGTGGTATCGCTCTATAGCTGATATTCTGTTACCGCATGGCCATGATCCCATATCTAAGCCGGCGTGAAATTCAGAGCTGTTCTTTGCCACCGCGTGGTCCGGCTTTTGGTGGCTAGCCGATCGATGACCTTCTTCAGCGCTATTGCGAGACAGCGCTTTGTCGCTTTAAAAGCTTGCTGTTATAAGAAAGCGAATAGTCGATGATTAAGAGCCGTAGGCGGTGCGTACCCGGGATAGTGGTGAATCTGTAGGTTGACAAATAAAGGCACCACCATGTCGGCTGAGCTTGCACTCCACCAGCTGGGTAAGTATCTGCGATTTACCCTTGACCAGCGGCGGAGTACAAACCAAGTTATGCTATTGTGGCATTAAGAGAGCTCTCAACTCTGAGGGTGATTAGAAGTAAGTGTGAGAGTAAAAAAACGAGCCTTGCCTGGTCCGACCAGCTCCCATGAGATGGCTTGCGTGAATGGTGGCTGTTGCCGTAGCCGCAATGGGATTGGGCATCCTAACAAATTATCCAGGCGACAAAAGTAAGACTATGATCGCCCATTCCTAAAGTTTCGCATGCGAATGGTGGGAGGCGGGACGTCCGTGCCAATGCTGCTCAAGACGTATTCTTTCGGGCCAGTCCGCTGGATGTGGAGGTGTTCGAGGGAGACATCACCAAAACTGTCATACTTGGATCTGTACAGCTCCGACGATTGTGGTGTGAGAAGCCAGTTTTTTTCTTCACTAAAAAGTCTTCCAGAAATCTTTAATCTCCTGGGGCCAAAACTTAACCCCCTGGGGCCGACAGAGAAAAGGCCCGGAGAGGTGTAGTATCCAGTCATTGTCTTCCCACCAACTGGTTGATGATGACCGAAGGTTAGGTAGATGGTCCCGTACTCGTTCTAGGATTACCTCCTTTTGCGCGATATCTGGCCTTAATGTGCAGCCTAGTTCATTAATCAAATTAGGATGCCGCTCGAAAGACGGCGATACGATGTGTTTTACGCGTGTCGATGCGGGCTGACGCTCGTGTTACGTGCAATCTGCTGAATCCAGGACACTCACGTTGTGAGATACACATCCTTCGGCCGAGTAAGTGCCAGCAGGGCATGTTTGTTCCGCTGTGTTTTAATGGTGACGGGGACGGAAACTAGGCCGATTTCTCCTGCCTTTCGGGGAGTGTAAGGTAGGTCTGGAGCGGCTTTTTAGCTCCCATCTTAAAAGAAATAGACCAATTACCAAAATTACCAAGTAAAGCAGGCTTCGCTAATAATTATAAGGAAAGCATGAGCAGTACCCAAACATTATATAGCTGATGATTTGCCATAAAAAATGAGTACCTGTTTGTGATAAATTTTTAGCTTCCACAATAAACGTAGGTATAGAAATTGTTTTCATTCTTCAAACATCGGTGAACAACGTGCTAATTAATACTTAATACTCACCTGCCGCTACCATAGTTGCTTCATAAATTAAAGCCGATACTGGTGTAGGACCTTCCATAGCTCGTAATATCATCTCATATGGATCGAGGCTTAAACATTTGTAATGTTAGTATCGAGGAGGGAGGTGTGTGTTGACCTTCGGGATTTGGGGTGTACCCGTTATAGATGTCGACTCCATAACAATGTGTTGATTGTTGGACTTGGTAACAAAATTTCAAGCTCGTAGCGGCAGGAGGTGATTGCTGTACTTAACTCACGTGAATATGTATCCGTTTCGGTTGCTTATAGTGGTACCATAATGCACACCCATCCGGTTAGGTCATCTAATGCTTATATACTATGATTGAGATGGCCAAAGACCCGGCTTTAGCTATATGGCTGACGGAGACGACAAGCATGAATTGCCTGGCCTATACTTAAGAAAATCAAGATAAAGGAGCACAGTCGAAAAAGACACGGGAGCTTCATCACCCATCGACGTAGGAGCTGGAGTGATCTGCTCCGACCTCAAAAGTCCGACAATTTCGCGAGATCATTGGAGCAATCGCTACTTTGTCACTTTATTGACCACCAGTCGAAGTATTGCCGTCTGTTTTTTTTGGCCAAAATCAAGGATGTTGCTGCCTTCATGGTCAAGCCCTTTCTTGCATGCGAAGGTTCAATTGAAGGATCCACGTGCTGCGCACGAATGTGTGGTGAGTTTAAGACACGAGACGTATTTTGCACGGCGACAGTCGCCTCACTTCAGGTGAGCGGAGCCACAAATCAGGCCTTCTAATGGTAAGAATGAATAAATGCATCGTACTATCATGAGTATGGTACAAAGAATGGTGTTCGCCTCGAACCTACCTCTGTCTTTGTGGGGCAAAACGCGACGTATATTCTTAACCGGAGAAGAACCAAGTCGAACCCTGGTGGTGTATCTCCAATAAAGTTTTGACGAAGAAAGTGCATATGCTGAACGACATCGTGGTGTTCGGTTCTGCATGCACGGTGCATGTCAATGTAAGCATCAAGTCACTTAGAGGCGCGGGAAGGCGGCCATAATAATCGGCAAAAGTGACGAGATGGGGTACAAAGTATACATCCCCAAGGACAAGGTGGATGTGGTAGCACAATAAGTTTGAAACATCGTAACACTGCCGGGTAAGAAGAATGAACAACTCAAGTCCAAGGTGTAGAGGGTCAACCGTCAGGAGGAGACACACACTGATGGTCAAACAGAACACCAAAGTGTTAAGAAACGAGTCACGAAAGGCCATCAAGACCGAAAGTCCGGATGGGCTAGAGAACGACATGGTACAAGATCGACCATCAAACAACAAAACAATTAGCTACTGAATGAAGCTTCTGTAAAACAACGGAATGTTGTGAACGCAGTCATAGTGCAAGATCCTTAACTTATGGTGAGGCTGTCAGAAGTGATCATCGAGAGCGTTGGGTGATTGCGACGACTGAGGAGTTGGATGCCTTGAAGTCCAACGACGTTTGTGCGATTGTGGTGCCACCTAAAGGAGCGCATGTCCTACGCAACAAGACCAAGACCGGCTTAAATGAATACATCGATCGATATAAGGCTCGTCTGGTTGTTCGCAGAAACGAACAAGTGCTCGGTGTGAACTTTACGCTTACATTCGCCGCCGTCATGGATTTGGGAACGGTAAAATGGATCCTGGTGCTCTACAGGCGATGGGATGTACTGGCTTGGCATGGCAATGTACCAAATGCGTAAGTTAAGGCCGAAAAGAAGGAGCACTACATGAAGGTGCTTAAGGGTATAATTCTGGATGACAAGGAGCTCAAGAGTCTCGGGGCGAAGGTTATAAATGATTTGGCACTCCTAAAAAAGTCACTTTAAGGTCTAAAGCAGGCCGGACGACTGTGGAATAAATTAATTAATTACAAGCTGCACCAAGGTGGATTTCAGCAATGCTCGACGGGCATACGTCTGCATTTTAAGTACAAAAACGACAGTAATTGGCGTCTGTAGTGATGACCAATTGTTCACAGGAACCGAGCAGAGCGCTGTAGACAAATGTTTATGGAGATGAGCTCGTTGTATATTAAGGATGTATGGGTTTAAGAGCCACGATCAATCTATTGTTAAAGGAGTTTGGACTGGAATCAGCGAACGGGGTACTTATTCCGATTGGAGACGAGCGCAACATAGATGATGCAGGAGATTTAAATTACCTTATTGCAAGAGGTGCAAAAGGTGAGCGAAATGTGAAGCAATTTCAATGGGTAGTCTATTACAGATCGCAATATGCACGCGTTCAGATATTTGTTTTGCTGTGCACAAGGCCACGAGATAGACACACAAAGTGACGAAAAAGGATGGAAGACCGCAAAGCGAATCGTGCGGTACTTGAAGATGTCGAAGAATTTAGAAATGCACTCAAACGGTGTGGGATCGACGTCGAAGGAAGCTTGAATAGAATGTTGAAGCGATGTAAATTTTGCCGCCGAAAGACTAGGCGGTGCACAGAGGGAGGGATGGCCCTCTATATACTGCTTGTGCTGTTCTTCGAGACACAAGTGACAGTGACTCTTCGATTTATAGCGAGGAGAACGACGAGGTCGAACAGGGGTTCCCGCGCGTCAATAATGCGGTTGAACACGGTATTTGGCGCGTCAATAATGCGGTTGAACAAGGGTGTTCGCACGTGAATGCAGAGATTAAACAAAGATTCCTATAAGCACCCATTGTAGTATAGTAGAAGATCCCACGAGGGCAATCCGAGGATGAGCAGAAGTTTGACGATGAGTTAGACGTGGATGGATAGGCGTCAGTACGTGTGAGCATGATAGTCGAGCCGGATTTCCCTTCATCACCCTCTGTGGTCAAACTAAGGTCCCCACATGGGCGATTTGTGGTCGAGCAGGGGCTCCTACACGAGTACAACGTGGATAGACAAAAGTCACCACACGAGACATGAAGGTTGAACCGGGGTTCCCATCATCACCCACTGTGGTCGAACCAGGGTTCACAAATGGGCACATTGTGGTTGAGCAGGGGCTGCCACATGGGATTACGGCGGCCGAGCAGGAGCTCCCGCATCAAATATCGACGGTCGAGTATGGGCAACTCCCGTCATGTGTTTCCGACATTAAGGATGAGGACATCCAGTAACTAAAAGGGAAGTGATGGTTAATCACCTGACTGCGGACCTCCAGTTTCTAGTAGTGACTCAAAGCTCGATAGGTACGCAAGCATCGAGGACTCAGACTTTCGAGAACGATCCAGAGTATGCGAACATTATACGCTAATCTGCGTCCTTCCAGTGAGTGATGTCACACTGGGAACTTAATCACGAACCAAACGTGACTAAATTTGTCGATACAGTTTGGACGGAGACTTGCTTCTGTACAGCATCGCATAATTCGATGCTCCTCGCACGGTGATCACCAACGACATAAAGTTGCGTGATAGGATCATCAACGAGTATCACGATGCCCAGCTAGTGGCCATTTAGCCGCGAAAGACTTCCGTGGCTGTGTTTCGAGACTTCTTCTGGCGTTGCGAATGCATGAAGGTCGGGAAGAAAGACGACCTGGAGATCTTTCTGCACTTTCCTTAAGGTATGGTGATGGAAGGGAACAAATCAAAGATAGCTATCTAAGGCGACAGAGGCCAGGTAGCGTGACGTTTATAGAATATCCTCTACGGCCTAAAACAGGCTGGAAGACTCTAGCCGAGCTCTTGCACAAGACGCTTGTGGAATTTAATTTCGTGCAGTGTTACACTGACAGCTGTCTGTGCTATAAGAAGAGCGCTTCCGAGACCACGATTGTCGGTGTGTATGGCCTTTTGGTGACTTAAACGAAAACGAACCTTGTTATACACTTCTTTCGAGACATGTGCGTGCTAAAGGTGAAGGATCTCGGAATGGTGGCGAAGTCAATAGGCTGGGGGTATCGTACGACAATAAGAAAGGAGTCTTAATTGAGGAAGAACAGTGCATTCGAGAGCTACTCGTTACAATTGGACCTGAGCTGGCGATCCCTGTACGAACACAAATTGGAGAGGATCAAGACAATGAAGACGATGGCGATCTTCAGCCTGGAGGAAGCGGTGGAAAAGTGGAGCAACTGACGATAGCTACGTTCCAATCCTTGATCAGAAGTCTACGCGCAGTGTCTGTGTGATTGGCGATGGGCATAGCGGATAGTAAAGTATCTGAAGGAAAAATAAGCTTATCGTTTCAAATGAACGACGATGATGGTAAAATTAAGGATCAAATCAGATCACTAGAAGCCTACAGCGACGCTGATTACGCAGCAGACAGCAGGATTGTGTAAGTTTGTGAGTGATGACGTGTTGTGAGTGATCGTGGGTGTATTTTACAAAAACAAGCAAGTGTGGCTCTATCTACAATGGAAGCGAAGTTTGTAGCGGACTCGCTGGTAGCGAGTGAGATACTGGAATGTTTGAGCTACTTGATGAGGTTGGAATCAAGGTGGAAGCCGCAATGTTGCTGCGCATCGACAACCAGGAGGCTATTAAGCAGATCACCGGCAAGGACAGGTCATGCAGGGGGAAACACATCGCGGTGCGATATATGGTTACAGCTAGAAGGGCGTGATCAAGGTGGCTTCTGCGAATATAGGATGACGAAAGATGACGTGTTCACCAAGACAGTCGCTGCTACGCGTACTTCGCGAGTTAATGTTTCTGATGTGAGGACATCCCGGGAAGGTGTGTTGGAACGGTGCGATTTATGTAGCTTAGACTGTTCACTAACAGGCGACTGTTCGCTTTGTCCACTAGAGATTCGTAAATAACGGACAGACACGAGCGTGAAAGGATAAAGTCGTTGTGGTGAAGTGCCAGGAGAATCGGGGCCCAGGGTACCAAGTACCCAGGGTACTAGGGTACAGGGGCCCCAGGGTACAAGGGCCCAGGCCTCGCAAGGCCCCAAGGTTCAATCGAGGGTCACCAGGGACAGGGTTTTCAGTCACCAGGGACCGGAGTACTAGTCATCAAGGACAGTGTTTTCAGTTACCGGGGACAGGGATACCAGTTACCGGGGACAGGGTTTCTAGTAGCCAGGGACAGGAATACCAGCTACCGGAAACAGGGGTACCAGTCACCGGGGTTAGGGGCACCAGTTACCGGGGACAGGGTTTAAAGTGACCGGGGACAAGGGTATCAGTCACCAGGAACAGGGCACCAAAGACAGATTAACCAGCTACCGGGGACAGGGGTACCAGGGCCCAGGGTACCAGGGACCAATGTCCGAGGGTGCAGAATCGGTACACGTAATATCAAAGATTACAGAAAGTACAGGTACTAAGGAGCCAGTTCTTCCTCCCAGAGTCAACACGTGGCACTATCCAGATCGAAGGGTTAGAGTTAGGTAAGAAAAGCATACAAGGTATAAGGTAAATGAATACACTCGAATTTGCATTACACGTGGCAGCTCCAAGCGCTTCCTTCAAGCTTCTCTGTCACCTCACCTATTCCGGGCGGGATACCCTTTGGCGCACCGACGTCAGGTGAGGTGACAGCTCAAGCAACGCAAGTTGAACCTCAGAATAGTTGGCCTGAGGTGTCAAGTTAGTGTCAAGACTCAAGTTCGAGCTTGTTTCGATCTACCCACCTGTTCCGGGGAAGGGATTTATTTTGGCCCCCCCCCCCCGTTGAAGACAGTGGTGTGGTAAGATTCAAGCTCGAACGAATCCCAGGAAGTATTTTGGCCTGTGGGTTTGTACCCATTTAAGACCCGCTATAGGAAGCGATTTCCCTACGGGGAACAAGAAAAGGGTTCGAAAGACCAAGAAACCGTTAGACACCGAGAGGGGTACATAGTACCAGGTGCATTGCTCTCGACACAGTCGATTGAGCCCAAGAAACCTTGGGCCCGAGTGAAGCATATCCACTCGTGGCCCCCAAGTCCCTCCATACAAGGACCAAGTCTATAAGTCTTCTGCGTCTAACGAGGAGCAAGACCAGCCAAGCCGACGAATACACAAGGTGAGACCCAAGGTTGACGCTACACGGTATCGGGTACCCCCTCCGTAAACGGCAGTCCGGAGCTATGTGTGTTTGTGGTTCTCTCACGTCGTTGAGAATCCACTTCACCACATCGTCTAGTATCACTCTTAGTTCTACATCTACCTCTTCAGGCGAACCTCGACGGCATTGTATACAAGCTTCGATAATGGACATGTCGAAGTATCGCTTGCGATCAAATACGTACAATTGTGCGATGGATGTCCTCAGGAAGGAAGGAAGGAAGGAAGGCAGAAGCCGTAATCTTAAAAAAACAAGTTTCGTCAAAAGCATTTCATCCATCATTTTTAAACTTGTCAGAGTATATAATTTGATCTTGGAAAAGCCAATCGGCTCCTAAAAAGATACTAGTAACTACTTAAGGATCCGATTGGCTTAGAAAACTATTTTCAGATCAAATTATTCCACGGCGAAAACATTGCAATTGCGTCACCACGTGTATATAAAGAGGCAAGATGTGCGATGACGTAGGCTCATGATTGTAGCTGTTAAGCATGTGGGAAAAAAACAGGGATATCGATAAAGCGCAAGTCAAAACAATGCAATGTCATTAGGTGTAGCCAAATTCCACTACTTTTCGTTCAGACTTTTTAAGGACGCATTTTCCCATAAAGATGAAATATCTTGCTCATCTTTTGTCATTTTCTTGGCTACTTTTGTTCTAATAGTTTTTCGAGATTTGACTTCACGTGCTCGTCGTCGTTTCTCACGCAGGAGTTGGTAAAATTTCATTGTTACAATAGTGATTAGACAATAAATTGGTCTATCACCAATTTCAATTAACTGTAGCCATGTTGGCGACAAAAAGTATCGTACATGGAGGGTCGTTAGAATGGATAATATTAGACTCAAGATCGAGTAGACTTAGGGCCTCACTATCACTCATCCTATTTTCCCTCGTAGGATCTACAAAGGTGGGTACAATAGTTGGTCATAATAAGTATGCCGAACAGATCATCAAGGTCGGAGCTTGATGGTCTACAAAGTAATTCATCCTCATGAAAAGTCACTTTCTTGTGCAAGAACAATTTGTCAGGATGTGATCTGGGTTGTGCAAGCGCAAGTTTCAACAAGCAGTGAATACAAGGATCACTTGCACCACTGACTGCCTTTTCTTCGCCGGAGAGATTCAATCAAGTCAACGACGACAAAAGTTAGATGAAGATGGTCTGCTGTGCGTCGTCTCGACTGGTATGCGCATAATTCCATAGAAATCGTGCTCGGTGCCACGCTACACCCGAGCTTTCAACTATAGCTGGAACATTCGAAGTGACGTTGACATAACTTAGTTAAACGGAGTGGCAGTAAAAAAGTTCATGTCCCAAGAGGCATCTCAATGCAGCATCACTGCGGTTAATGGACCCACAATGACTTAAGCTCTCAGCAGCCTCATAACAACAGTGTCAGTCATGATTTCCTTGGTCCTGTCAGCCTCGTCAACTTTGTCAACCTTTAGGAAGCAGCAGCAACAACACCAAAGCTAATAGCGTTTTCAGAGACATGCTTGTCATCGTCGTATTTGTGCTCTTAAGCTCTTGTTTACAACTAGCAGCTACTTCTCTATACCCCATTAACATGTTTCAGTCTCCAGACACTCATCAGAAAAGAGCGTGAACCGTCTATTTGAAGGACAGCAGCTCCACCTCGAAGATGAGCGTAGCCTTCGGCGGGATCACAGGCGGATGTCCTCGTTCACCGTACGCATACTCGTGAGACAGCGTGAGCTTGGCAATCTGGCCCTTGCTCATCATAGCTACTCCCTCGTCCCAGCCACGGATCACCTCACCGGCGCCTAGCTTGAACTGAAACGGATGTTCACGATTTTGATTCGAGTCGAACGGTTTTCCGTCGGGAAACGTGCCCTTGTAAAGCACGGACACGGTCTGGCCTTGCTGCGGAAAGCTAACGCCGTCGCTGTCGTAGAGTTAAATTAATTAGAAGTTAGAATATGCGCATAGTGTTATCGAGCAAAGGTAGAAGATATACCCAGGGTTAATAGATTCGATTTCCATTGTTGACTGGTCTCAGTAAATGCGAAAGTGAGCTATGTGAGTGGAAGTAAGCCCTGAAGTAGGTGGTAAGTGTCTCACTTAGCTCGTTTCGTCCAATCAGAATCGAAGCGAGTTTTCACAGGATACTTTTGTGTTTTGACCAATCCGGATCAAAACACGCTCTCGTAACAAATGTTTCTATAGATCTACCGTCACTAATAATAAAATACGTCCGCCGTTGCTCTACAAGTGTTCGGATCTTAAATTCTTATTCTAGCCTATCCGCTGCGCTGATTGGCAAAAAGTGCCGACTGAATGTGTTTCTTTTTTTCCGTTTCCTCCGCGATTCGCATTTGGAACGAGGTCTTTTTGCTCTCATACTTTACTTGGTCCCTAAGTAAGGTCCTTTGTGAAAAGTCCCTAACCTCTTCTATCCTCAGTCTACCACGATGCTCCGCCGTCTCCCCTCTACTTCCTCATCCCTTGCCAGCTTCTCGCACTTGCTACAGACCACGCGCATGTCGTCGTCTCCCGCGTCATGCCGCGCCTTTTCGCTGCTGTTCCACCGTCTCCAGCATCTATCCGAAGACTTTTACGTAGTGAGCGCCGCCCGTGGTATTGCTACAGGTCCACCCACTAACGATGGCCACAAGAAGAAAGTAATAGCTAGTGGAGAATCGCTCTGCTGTCCGCAGTGCAGTGCGCCTCTCGTTCTAGCCGAGCCGCTCAGTGCGGACAAGTTGACGTCATCAAACCCTTCGTTACCCATCACTTCGGATACGTCATCTTCATCTTCAACTTCAACTTCAACTTTGTTTTCTGAGTTTAAAAAGGGCGATGTCGTCAAGTGCGTCAAGTGCAATTTGCACTTTGCACTTAAAGCGCAGACTTCGGCGCCGTCGAATCCTACGTTCCTCAATGCCGCGGCGGCAGCAGCACTGAGCTCTTTGAGTTCTTCGTTGTCTCCAGGCATGCAGACCACACGTGGTTCCAATCTAGGTGGATCCACGTACAGTGGCTACTTTCCTACCCGTCCCGGCCGCATGACTGCCGATGGCGAGACAAAAGCCAGCTAGTGAAGCGCTTTTTGGAGCTACAGCAGAATCATCCATGACGAAGGATCACGTGTTAACTCCTCGGAAAATTTATGAAGGACTGAATGAATACGTCATTGGACAGGGCAAGGTGAAGAAGACGCTTGCTGTGGGTGTTTATAACCATTACAAGCGTTTGCATGCACTGGAGCTACTACAAGCGAGAAAAGAAGCGGAAGCGACTAGTGCCAAACACAACATTGGGGATCAGCAACACCAACGTGCTGGAGGTGTCACTCGTCAACAATTGGACGTTGATGACTCGAGACTGTCGAGTGTTGGTCGCCGACTGCTGCTAGAAGAGATTTACCCTGGACCACAGAAAGAGAATGCTGAAGTGCTACCAGGATCGAAGCAACAGACAACAGAAGTGTCGGAATCGAGTACAGCTGCACATCCTCATGCGACGAGGTTGCAGCATCACGCTTTGGGGGATAAATTGCAATATCTAGAGGGCGTGGAGCTAGACAAGACTAATATCATGCTTGTTGGGCCAACTGGTTCAGGAAAGACGTTGTTGGCTAAGACACTGGCACGATTAGCCAAAGTTCCGATTGTAATTGCAGACGCGACATGCCTTACACAAGCAGGATATGTGGGCGAAGACGTTGAGTCAGTTTTATTTAAATTGTATCAGGCGGCCAACTACAACCTGGAAGCCACGCAGCGTGGCATTGTGTACATTGACGAGATTGACAAGATCACGCGTAAAAGTGAAAACGTGAGTATCACGCGTGACGTGTCGGGTGAGGGCGTTCAGCAAGCGCTGCTGAAGATTCTTGAAGGAAGCACGGTGAATGTACCTGAAAAGGGCGGTCGCAAGAACCCGCGCGGTGAGTACGTCACCATCGACACGACCAACATTCTGTTTATTTGTGGTGGCGCATTTGCCGGTCTCGAGAAGCAGGTCACGCGCCGCACGTCGCGGTCATCTATCGGTTTTGGTGCCCAGATGCCCAATATGCGCCTAAAAGACAGCGAACAGATCGGTCAGCTACTTTCTCAGGCGGAGCCAGAAGACCTCGTATCGTATGGACTTATACCAGAGTTTATCGGTCGTTTTCCGATGCTCGTAAGCACGACGGGACTAACCAAAACTGAGCTGGTGCAGGTTCTTACAGAACCGAAGAATAGTCTCGTCCGGCAATATAAGGCGTTGTTTGCGTTAAGTGGCGTGGAGTTCCACGCGACAGAAGGTGCGCTGGAAGCGGTGGCAGAATCTGCTCTACGCAAGAACACAGGTGCACGAGGCCTTCGCTCCATCTTTGAACGTGTACTCATGGAAACCATGTTTGATTTGCCCGATATGAACGATGTGCGTGCGGCGTACGTGGATGAAGCGGCTATTCTTGGACACAAGCGACCTGTTCTTATTCGAGGTGACATAACGCTCGATGAGTACCTCAAAAATCTTGAGGATGACAGCGATAAACGGGAAGAGGCTGTCTAATCATCAGTAATCGCTCCCCATCTCTTGCTGTGTGTCTCGCCGGATGCAGACGGCCCTCTGTGTTTTTGTATGACAGGTATTTTTTGACAAAGAGCGAGGAGAGAAAAGAAACTCAAAGAAACAATAATTTTTACAGAACCGCTCTTCACTAGATGAGAACCAACTCCTCAACGCTAAAAATGGTTGTAGAAACAATCATCCGAAGTGAGGCCCTCAACAGATTTTTGCAAGAACCGAATAACTTTGCCGCCATGCCTACAATCGGTGCCGAACAGATGCGATGGCCATGCTGCCAACCTACGGCACCAATATAAGGATAGAGCTGTGTGTGGAGCCAGCTAAACCTGGTTATCTTTAAGCAATGGGGTACGTTTGATATTACTCGTTCACCGTGAGAATGGTTCGAGCCAGGTGTGAAGAATCAAATCGAAGCGACACCATCAGGATGTAGTCAATGTGAAGCCAACGAGGCGAGAAGTGATCAAATTTGACGTTACTTGTTGCAAGTCGACCGCACTTGTAAACGTCATGAGATTTGAACACTTCGCAATGGCTGCTGAAGTTAAAAAACGAATTGAGGCTCTTCGTGTCATGGGCATAATGTAATAGTTTTGGCGAGTAGTTTGTGAAGCACTGTGGTGGCGTCTTCCAGCTCCTTGCCAGACAAGATCTTCGCAGCAATTTTGTCATCCTCCATAGACGAGAGCAAGGACTGAACTTCTCGACACAGCGAGACGAAATGAGTGATTTTGTGACGCTTTTGTGGCAGGGCTTCCGAGTTGTCTGCTGACCGTTTGGTTGGTGTTACCGATACATTCTTACCGAATTGATCAGATTCTGCATACATTTCTGCTGGCTCATCAGGAAACCGATCTCTAAAGGCACGGTACTGAGAATTCTGACTCTGCTTTAGCGACTGCAACGTACTAGATTGAGCTGTCTCCAAAGCCTTCGCTACACCATCCGGGACAAGCTTCCGCATTGACACACTCTGTCTAAACGGCTGGAACTCGTTCGCTAGAAGTGTTCTTAGGGCTACACCCGGCAGTTCGACAACGTTTGAGTGAGCAATGAACTTGTACAAGGCATCGAGGATCACTGATAGCAGTAGTGTCGCTTGAGTCGTCTGATGCCGGGTAGTAGCAAAAAGCTTTTGAAACAGAGCGAGCACCAGTTGCCAGACAACAGCCGTGTCGCTACCAGCTACTTGCAGGTCAAATAATGTAGCGCTCACGAATCGTGCCGTAATGATCGGTGTATCGCTCAGGGCACCATCCTGTTCCAAAATTTGTGCACTATCAATAATCGCGAGCAGATCTTTCATCACTTGCACGCACTGATTATTCTTGTTAGACTTGAGTACAGGTCCAAGTTTTGTCAGTATATACAATGATGTTTCAACAGCCCGTCCAATGCAGCGCGATCCAGCCTTTTCCAGGGCTAAGCTTCTATTGGTACGGTTTGTCAACGGCCGAAGACCATTTGCAGCGACTTGCAAGCCCCCTGTCTGCTTGCAGTGTTTCGCAAGCTGTGATAATGCCTCAGTTGACATGCGAACTAAAATGACCGAAAGTTCTGCGATGCCATCTTGTCGTGGCTCGCTGTCGTCAAACACGCCTCTCAACACGAGGAGACACATGTCAAGCACGCGTATCATTTTGAGAACACCGCCATGATTCGTTGTAGAGGCTTCTTCGGATGACAGAAGATCGAGGATTGTACCACAACATTCAAAGCATATCGGAAGATACCTGGCAACCCACTCATCCTTCATCAGTCCATTGTACGAATGCAGGAAACGAACGCCAACCAGCTTCTCTAGCAAATGCAACTGTGACGCAACACGCTGATTAAAGTGATGGCCTGGGCCTTTACTACTGATCACATCGATAACTGCAGTCACTTGGTCCATGCACACATCCTGAAGCGGTAGTGGCATATCAGTGTAGACGAAAGCAATTAACTGAAGAACTTCGTCTATCACTCCACTCGCAAGCACAAACGACTTATCAGAACTACTATCGTCCCACTGGGTAATATCAACTAGCATCTGGAGGGCTTGCACGGCGAGCACTTCGTCCCAACAGAAGCACAAAAGTTCTCGCCAGATCTCCCAGCACAACGTACGCTGCATCCAGTCTGGATACAGCGTTTGTTTCAAAAGCGTGAGCTGCAACTCGGCAATATCTTCAAAATTCAAAAAGTACCCTAGCATCAGATCCATAAACAGCTCTGTTACTTCGATCAAGCGGGAGTGTAAATCAGTCAGTGCACACTCTCGGTATCGTTGAAACAGCGGTGAGACTTCTATAGCTCGATTGAAATCGGTATATACTGTATCGCCATCAATGTTGCTCTCTGAAGCTGCAAAGGCAGTAAGGATAAGCAGGTGACTCCATTGAATTGAACTGTCAACATCTGTAGTCGTCATATCTGACGGCTGACGTTGACCCACTGCACGCACCATTTCAGCCGCAGGATGCCATAATAATGTACGAATACTTGCTCTCGTTTGACAACTTGTCGCACCTTGTGTATTACGCGCCAGCTTCACGGCAATTTCTACGGCTTGATCAAGCAAAGCACGCAACTCATACCCTGTTTTTGATGACTCTGGGATCTGACTGTGCTGTGCGGCGTACAGAAAAGTCGCGGTCACATTTACAATAACCAAGACGCAATTTTCCAGCTCACACTCCAACATATCAGTAAAAGCGACGATTAATCGCTGGAACGCCCGCCAGTATAGTTTTACAAACTTCAATACGCCAACTTCCGACACATGGGCGATATTCCCATCCAGTACACGCAACAGCTGCCCAGCACTGCATTCCACCGATACCATCACAGCAACCATCACTTCATTTACACTAAATGAATTTGCGTCATTTTTTTCAGCAACAACACTTGCTAATGTCGGACCAAAGGCTGTCGCCAATTTTGCTAAGTTCTACACACAAATGACAGATCAGTCTTATCATCTTTAAGTTCATTCACACAGTAGGATCGACTACAACCTTCCAGATGAACGTCATTGTCTTCAAGTCCGGCTTGACGTCGTTATCTCCCTCAATTTTATTGCGTAATTGCATCAGCAACGTTGCAATCTTCACCACATAGCATCTCAATCCTTCAAAGTCTTCTCGAGCTTCATCTTCAGCTTCTAAAGACTCCTGATTCTTCAACAAAGCTGCGGTCTGGTACACCAAATCCAACACGTGGTCTCCCCATTTGAGCCATCTTCTCATGTCTCCAGCACCGCCTAGACGACGTATTGCAAGCTGAAAAAACTGTAGCAATATGCCAAGAATCTTGTGGTTCTTTTGCACTTTCTCCTGCACTATCCAGACCAACAGAGCATCAAGCAGCTTTAATTTTATCTCGTTCTCTGATGTATCTCCTCTGTAGTCCGAAATAAACGTCTGCGTGACAGTAATCCACCGATTTTCTGACGCCGTTACAAATGCCACCACATCATCCAGCGCTGCTTTATGATCTTCAATACTGGCCAAGTCTCGTAGAGCTGCATGTAGTTCCGTCGCGACAGCGACATCGTCAACGCAAGCAGCAAGTCGCTGTGTCACTTCTGCCATTATTAAATAGCAATCAGAAAATGACAACAAGAGAAATGACCGCGAAGAATGTTACCATAAACGCTAAGATTATCTTTTGCGACCTTATTATCGTCAGGAATGGGTCCGTAATTTATTCCGCGATGTTTACGACTTTTGTACCATCTTATGGAAAAATACCAATACTATTCGGTATTATATAAAAAATACTTATATCAAATAATGCCGAAAATAAAAAATAAACCACTAGATGAGAAAATAGATATATAAACCAGAAAAACGTTGAGGAAAATATAAAAATACTAAGGCGTATATTATACGTGTGGCACGACAAAAATAGGTACCAAGGTTTAGACAAGTTTTTCTGCATGTCTATCTTTTCGTTTTCTCAGCTTGTGGTGTACTCGGCACTATTTGTTTTTGCAAATCCCATACTACTATACCGAACATCTTTGTTTCGACTTCATATCGCTTGACCTGCAAGAATGGACATTAGACTAGAATTGTTTTACAGATCTTCCTCCGATAAGATATGGGTACCTTGGACGACAACTGCGATATCTTACGGTTTTTGTGTGGTTTGTACATAAGAAAAACTGATTAATTGTATAATAATAAGCAGACCTGAGCAGTCAGTGTAACAGGGCACTCTCCGACTATACTGATAACAGTACAGTCTACCTACACTGATGACAGAGCAAGCAGGTGCCTCGAAACCTCATGTACACGGACGGAGGCAGAGGAAGCTATACGACTAAGAGATGAACTTAATTGTAACGAAAAAGAGACCTGTATCTAATATAGTTAAACTACCTAACAAACTAATC
Source organism: Peronospora farinosa (assembly GCA_947646735.1). Classification (NCBI taxonomy): domain Eukaryota; phylum Oomycota; class Peronosporomycetes; order Peronosporales; family Peronosporaceae; genus Peronospora; species Peronospora farinosa. Next base: position 276,483 of record CANTFK010000848.1, on the reverse strand, counting down.
TGTTATAACTTGTTTAAACTATATCAAACTACAACTATGTACAGCAAAAACTGTCTTAAATGATACTGCCTAAACTGATCACTTGTCTAAGCTGCTTAAATCTTCAGTCCCGAATTCGCCCCCATGATAGAACTAATAAACCTCCATCATCTGTAATCTGATGACATTTGTAAACAAATTTTCCCTACTTTAGAGCAGTTTCGGAGCGCGAAGCTAGTGCTGTGCCCGTCATCTGGAGCAGATCGGAGAAGCATCTGAAAGTGCCTGAGATAGTCGACTGGGTCACTTTCGGGTTTTGCTTTCCCCCGAGCCAATCCCGGAGCTCCTTCTGCGTGACTTTTGGAATTACTGACACAAAGCAATGCGGACCTTGTACGTCATTGTCGTGTACTGGACCCCGCGCTGGGACATGTTTTGGATGTGATTGTGGTTGTGCTTCCGTGTGTCATTTGTGGCTCGAGTATTGGTGTGGTCGGTGTGTGGAACTGGCTAATCTGATAGCCTCCGATATCATATTAAAATTTTTGGTCCCAAGGATATCAGATGAGACAGGTTTTGATGTATGTTGACAGCTTTCCCTTCACTCATTGCGCGCGTCCATCGGTCATTATATAACGCGTTGGTTTATAAGTGGCAAAAGCAAGCGTAATTGTCAGGTTAAAGTGGATGCAGTTACAATAAGCGAATTCACTTTATGTAATGCATCTTACTTATAAAGTTACCTGAGTCAACCGGACAGTCTACATTACGGAACGACGGGTGTAATGGGGCACCCTCCGACTATACTGATTACAGTATAGGCTACTTTCACTGATTACAGTGAAAGCAGGTGCCTCAAATACCTCACGTACACGTGAGGCAGAGGAAGCTTTATCAACTAAACAAACGCTTAGTTAAGAGAGGAAAAGAAAAACTGTATTTAATATAGTTAACTATCTTAGTAAAAATAATCTGTTATAACCTATGTTAACTATATTAAACTACAACTATGTATGTTGACGACTTGCCCTCCACTCATTGCGCGCGTCTATCGGTCATTGGTCAGCGCGTTGGTTGATATGATGGCCCACATCAACCAATGAGAGGGCATCTCCAACTTCAAGGAGATCTAGGAACAATATTATAAGAAAAGGTAATATTGTCAAATATTATTAGTTATAATAATATCTTATTGACACTTCATATATGTAACGGGGCTAGAACGTACCGTCACTAGCTTACACGTGCGCTTGAGGAAGACTCAAGCCCAAGTGTTAGGTATTAAGTAAATTTAACTCATATTAATCCTATGTAATGTAGCCCATTACATCACCCCCTTCTCATGACAGCACTCACCAACCGTGAGTGCTCAACTGTCGAAAACCCTTCGCCCACAAACAAACAAGCAATGTCCGGAGACCCAACACCCAATCCAGCAGCATTTCCAAGATACATCAGCGGGAATGCATCAACCAGCATCATGGCGCGGCAGCTCATACCTTGGTCGCTGTACGACTTGTCCGGAGCTCACGCTCCGGACTCACTGGACATGATGCGGGACTACTTCCGCCGATTTCGAAAACTGCGCGGGAAAGGTCTTGATGGAATCGAGCATGAAGCTCTACAACGTTCTTGGTGCGCCTTCATCCAACGTTGGAATCGGATGCTTGAGGATGGTAGCAGCTTTCAGTTATGGCTCGCCAATCGAGAGGAGATCGCGCCGATCACTCCATCGGCGCGCTACGCGAAAGAGTGTGTGAGGATGCTTGGAATGAGGACTGTCTCTGCTTCGTCCATGTCAATGAAGGATGCCAATCTTGTGACTCGACTCCACGCCCAACTCATGACGAATGGCGACGACACATCGCTGAGTGTCCACTCAGTGATCGCGAACGAAGCTGGATTGCAAAGTATGAGCGAAGTCTGAGCGAACGGAGAAGCGCAGTTATTCGTGGTGCGCCTCGCTGGCAGCACCACTCGCGACAGCGGAGTCAATCTCCGCGGGATCATCAGCGCAGGGCAGCGACACGTTCGCTTGCCCGTCCTGCTTCGCGATTCTCGCCTCGCAATCGCGATATGCATTCACTGCGACGTTCTCGTTCACGGCGTCGTTCTCATTCGCGACATCGTTCTCGATCACGGCATCGTTCTCGTTCGCGACATCGTTCTCGTTCGCGTCATCGTTCTCGTTCCCGACGACGTGGATCTCTTTATCGCTCTCGTTTGTCACGAGAGCGTTCGCGTGCTCGCCCGCCTTGGAATAGTCCGACTTCGTGGCTTCATACGACAGAACCACATCTGGAACGTCACGAAGAAGCGAGGAACGTGGTTCCCATGTATCCTGCTCGGGAGGGAATCCAAGCCAACGTACTCGGTACCTGCGCACGGATGAAACCGCACGCTTCTCATGAGCCGACTGCAGTGCTGGTTGTGGAGGGTCCTCGTGACCCACAATGCGGTCTACAATCCAGCTCACCTGTCCCTCCGCATCAACAAGCGAAGGAGGGCCCTCGCGGTGGTAGAGTTGGCGTCCTGGTTGCTCAGGACGATGTTGATCAGGCCGTGAATATAGCTACCGATGCTCAGCTGGAGGCTGAGGCTGCCAGTGAACGTGCTGCCCAGGCGGAGAAGACTTCTAGTGAGACCCGGCAGTCGAACCGTGAACTGATCGAACGGATAAGGATTCTGGAGCGCCAGATGCTTGGTCAGGTTCAGACGGGATCGAGACCCCGACCCATGTCATCGGCGCGTCGAGCACGACGGGAGGGCCGTTCGACTTACGAACCCCTGAAGCCAGCGTCGGAGCCAAACCGTGAAGTGTAGCCGGACGATATTCCTTCAGCCGCCCGACATAGAATGTCGGGTGGAGTCGCAGTGAAGAGGGGACGTCGAGTGTATAAGCGTCGCCATTTGCCTTCAGAACCTTGAATGGACCGATGAAGCGTGGCGCGAGTTTACTCGCGCCCAGATTAGTGACCGCAGAATCCCTTAAACCTTCCGTAGATAATAATACACGGTCACCTTTCTCAAACTTGCTCATGTTCTTTTTTCCATGTTTGTCAGCGTTCTCCTTCTGTTGATCTACCGCAGATTGTAGTGCGTCGCGTACAAACCGGGTGATGGCTTGACGTTGGAGTATAAATTCCGACACGGCCATGTCATCAATTGGTCGCGCCGACTCAATCAGCGCGTAGTTGGCAGTAGGTGAACGCTTACCCGAAGACGGTTCAATCAATGTCTGCGCAGTCCATCGAGCTAATGGGGACGCCACGTCTGATGGCGTCAAATTGGCCGTCTTTGCCTTGGATCGGGTTACTGCATTCGCGCTCAAAATACCGTGAGCTGCACTCGATCCTTGTTTATCACCTTTATTCCCCCCCAGAGTGGAGCCACTAGGTGTTGTGGGTCGCCCCACGGCCAAGACAGTAGGAACACGAGGATGACGAGCCGAATTCACAAAAAATGGTGTCAACCCTGTTGACGCGTGTACGGCGTTGTTGAGTGCGAACTCAGCGAGTGGTAAAAATGCACTCCAACTTGTAAATGACGTAGCATAACTCCGAAGAACATCTTCGAGGACCCGGTTAACGCGCTCGGTCTACCCATCCGTTTCCGGATGGGCTGCAGTCGACATCAGCAGTTTTGTCCCGAGGAGCTCGAAAAGTGATGTCCAAAATGCGGACGTAAATCGCGGGTCACGGTCCGAAACAATGTTTTCTGGAAGGCCATGATGACGGAACACCGCGTCGATGAAGTGCGCCGCGGTCTCTGCCGCGGTGACCTTAGCGTGAACAGGCACGAGATGTGTCATCTTGCTGAATCTGTCAACAAAGACCAAGATGCCCGTGCGAGCTTGGCTATCGGGCGCAAGCCCGAAGATGAAGTCCATCGAAACTGATCTCCATGCCTCTGCTGCAATTGGCAACGATCGTAAGGGAGCCTGTGTCGATGGAGATGGCTTCACACGCTGGCATATTTCGCACGTTCGGATCCAGTTGCGTACCCACTTATACATGTGGGGCCAGAAGAAGTCTCGAGACACAGCCGCGAAAGTCTTTTCGCGACCTAAATGGCCGCCAGCTGGAGCATCGTGATACTCTTGAATGATTCTTGCACGCAAATCCATGTCATTGGTAATCACCGTGCGAGGAGAATCGAATTGGTCGATGTACAGAAGCAAATCGCCATCTAAACTGTATCGATGAATATGGTCGCGCTTGGTACGGGATAATGCTCCCAGTGCAGCATCGCTGGGAGCACGCAGATACTCGATAATGTCTGCATAATCTGAGTCACCCTTGTACGCTGCGACGATCTCATCAAATAAACACGGCTCGGGTGTAACCCGAGTTAAGTTCAGCGATACACACATTGCACATCGGTCATCATCGTCCTCGTCATCAGTAGCCTGGCGACTCAGAGCAGTCCGAGGATCGTAGTCGGGACGTCGTGACAAGGCGTCAGCGAGAATATTGGTCTTGCCTGGCTTGTAATGCACGACGAAGTTGTACTCAGAGAAGAATGAGAGCCATCGTGCCATCCATTGGGACAGGTGTGGGCTCTTCATCGCTGTGCGCAGCGATGCATGATCGGTGTACAAAGCAAACGTACTTTCACCAAGGAGATGCACGCGAAACTTGATGAGTACGTAGCACATCGCTAACAACTTCTTGTCGTGAACCGGATAGTTCTTCTCAGCTGGCTTCATCTGTCGCGACTGGTAACTCACGACTCGTTCACGGCCCTCATCATCAAATTGCATGAGGGCACAACCGATTGCAAAATCACTGGCGTCGCAAACCACGTGGAACGGCTTGGAATCGTCTGGTAGGACCAGGACTGGCGCTGACGCTAGGCTCTTCTTTACTGCTTCGAAGGCTGCTTGGTGCTCGGGACGCCACAACCACGTGGCGTCTTTCTTCAAGAGTGACGACAAAGGCTGGATAGAACCAGCATAATCCTTCGTATACTTGTGCAAATAATTAGCCCGAGCCACTGGCGCAACTCCGTAGGGTTCTTGGGCGTGGGCCAAGAACAGATTGGACGACACCTTCTCTGGATCAGCTCGAACTCCCGATTTACTCACATAGCAACCTAACACCGGAATCTCCGGTGCACAAAAGACACACTTCTTGAGATTCGCGTACAACTTGTTGTCCCGCATAACTTGAAACACTTGCTTCAGGTGTTAAAGGTGAACTTGGACATCGTTGAGGTTGCCCTCGGCGCGACTATGGACGAATATATCGTCAAAATAACTTGGGGCAAAGTTCCGAAGAGGTCTCAACACTTGAGACACCATGCGATTTAAAAGTGGCCGGAGCGTTCTTCAACCCTTGTGGCATTACCAGCCACTCCCATAACATGCCACTCGGGGTGCTCACCGCGGTGAGTCGGATATCGCTCGGGCGCATCAAAATCTGGTAAAAGCCATCGGTCAAGTCGATGGCACTGAAGATGACACTTCCTGACATGAAATTCAGCACCATGTCCTTCCTGGGAATTGGCGTTTGCGCAGGAACAGTGGCATCATTCAACTTATTGAACGCATGCACTATCCGCCAGCCTCCCGTAGCCTTCTTCACACAGAAGGTTGGACTCGAATGTGATGAGATCTTTCACGCACATGACACGCTTTGTGGCGGCCTTCGAAGAATGAGTCAATAGCTTCGACTTGATCTCGAGGCAACGGCCACTGCCGTGTCACACAATACTTCGACCCTGGCACGAGATCAATCTCGTGCCGAACACCACGGTCCGCAGGAAGTTCAGCCGGGATCTTGTCCGGGAACACGTCTGCATACTCACGAGCAATGTCGTAGACGGGGTTACCAGACTCTCGCAGGGCCTCCCATGACTGTGATGCAAACCTTTATTCACGCGCAGACTTCGGCTTAGCGCCTCGAGGACGCGCCATATGCTCCTCGTTTGCCACGGTAACCACCCCGTTGGTGATTAGACACACTTGTTCCACAGTGCCTCCCTTAAGGTCACGTAGGAAATGCTTCCAGGAAAGCCCTGGAAGACTTGTAATGGAAGACGCATTACGAGGAGGACTCTCGACCTCGATATATTGGCGCCTTTGTGGACTCCCTTCCACGTACACGATAGCGTGGACACATTCCAACGCTAAATTCTCGGTGCTGTTGTCCCCATCGTGCTTCGAGTCACTAGAAGCTGGCGAACCGCAGTCAGGTGATAAACCATCACCCCCCTCTAGGCACTGGATGTCGTCATCCAAGATGCCGGAAACACTGGACGGGAGTACCCCAAACTCGACCGTTGACACTTGATGCGGGAGCTCCTGCTCGGCCGCCGTAAACCCGTGTGGGAGCCCCTGCTCAACCACAGTATGCCCATGTGGGAACCTCGGTTCGACCACAGTGGGTGATGATGGGAACCCCGGTTCGACCATCATGCTCTCGCGTGGGGACTCCTGTCCGTCCACGTTGTACTCGTGTGGGAGCCCCTGCTCGACCACAAATCGCCCATGTGGGAACCTCGGTTCGACCACAGTGGGTGATGATGGGAACCCCGGTTTGACCATCATGCTCTCGCGTGGGGACTCCTGTCCGTCCACGTCACACTCGATGGCGAGATCTTGCTCGTCGCCACAATGCCCTTGTGGTAGCCCCTGCTCGACCACAATAGGTGCAGATGGGAACCCCGGTTCAACCACTGCATTCACGTGCGGGAACCCCTGTTCAAGCGCATTAATGACGCGCGGGAACCCCTGTTCGACCGCGTCGTCCTCGTCGTCCTCTTCGCTCTGTAGCGAGGATTTACTGTCACTTTTGTCTCGAAGAACAGCACAAGCAGTGCAGAGAGGGCCACCGCTCGCTCTGTGCACCGCCAACGTCGTGGAATCACGATCCACGACTGTGACGTTCGGCCAGTCACTTGGATATACCAAGAGATGGGTAAACACTTCACTGACATCGAACTTGCGTCGACGTCTCACTGATCTGGCTGACCAGTCGATCTGGGGCTTATAACGTGCCAACCATGGCATGCCCAGTATGCAATCGAATGCATAATTCATTGCGATCACCAAGAAATCATCATTACTGCGAAAGCCATCAAACGTATACGGCAACGACACTTCGCGCCGCGATACGCGGTGTGGTTTCCCGTCAGCAAACTTGACGACGACTTGGCCAGGTCCCTCACGGACCTGAATGCTGGGAGGCAGCATCGACAAACAAGTTTCACGAAAGAAATTGTTTGTTGCTCCTGAGTCCAGGAGTGCTCGCAGAGGTCGCCGGACGCCGGCGACATGTAAACTGACAATAATCAGACGTGAATCACCACTCGTAGTGGTGGCATTTAACCGTGCGCGTAGCGCAGGAGGACTGGAAGGTTGGGCTGCCACCGGGGGACCCGGACCTCCGTTCCAACCAGTAGGGCGCCCTGCACCTACTGGTACCGACCGTTTTTTGGACATGCGGCCGGTACAGCACCCTCATGATGGGCGTCCACTACTTGCACCGATATTGGGGCTGGCGCACGGCACTCTGCCGCGCGATGTCCTGGCTTGCGACAACGAAAGCAAACCATTTGACGCCCGTTGCGAGCGTCACCTTTATGAAAGACACGTCGCCGGTCACCCGACGACTCAATAACGTCGATCTCCATAGGTTCTGGACCAGAAGGCCGGGGAACGCTGACGACCGAGGGTTTGTCATATGCCTTTGTGACCCTAAAGTCTTCACGGAGTGCGATGGCAAATGCCTCCTCCAATTTGGCAGGCTCGGCGAGCTCCAGCGATAAGCGGGTCTTCCCCTCACGCATACCATCCACAAAGACATTCACCTGCGTGTACATGTCCATGGGGTGCGTGATAATACACGACGCCAGATGCCTAGGCATCTGTACGTAGTCGCGCATCGCCATTTTACCCTGTCGCATCGACAGGAATCTTGATCGCACCAGTTTCTCCTCTTGTGGTGGCTCGAAAGCAAGACGGAGATCTTCCTGGATGGTATCCAAGGTGGGGAATGCGTGCTCGTCCACAACAAGCTTACCAAGGGCCCACTCCTTGGCCTTCCCGGTGAGGCGGGAAAGAAGAAAGTTGACCTTCGCCTGTGGAGCCTCAAGAAGTCTCGAGGCGATGGCGATATCAACTTCTCGGAACCACCGATTCAGCGATAACCGGTCCTTACCTTCTCCAGAGTAGGAGGAGGTTTCCATCTTCACGGCCTCATTACGTGAAGGGCGCGAGGGAGTTAAGCCTCGCCGGTTGGATTCGGCGAGCTCGCGTGCCATAAACTCATGTATGGCGAGACGTTGCGCGTCAGGGGTCGCTGATCTCATCAACGACGCGACGAATGCCTCTCCCGATATCGCCGCGAGGCGATTAAGGGCATCCCATTCAACACCAGTAAGATGGGGGAAGGTCGCGTGCTCCAGAAATAAATCTGGAGCGTCAAAGTACGACGATTCGCTCATCCCAAACTCGGGCATAGGAAGGACTACAAAGTGCTACCAGGTGTAACGGGGCTAGAACGTACCGTCACTAGCTTACACGTGCGCTTGAGGAAGACTCAAGCCCAAGTATTAGGTATTAAGTAAATTTAACTCATATTAATCCTATGTAATGTAGCCCATTACAATATAAGTGTCAATATTATGTAACGCGCTCGCCCCGTTACAACGGGTTTACATTAACCTTTATACCCATCACTTTACCTTATTGAACCGGGTATATAGAAGTAAAATGATGGGTACGAATATCAAAGTTCAGAATTCGGTGACTGTGTCCGTCGGAACGACGGGTACGCATTGACCTGCGAAACGACAGGTTTACATTGACCGGTTTCGACAAGTACATCTTGACTTTCATACACATTGACTTCATTTATAGCAATTGCCTGAATCATCTGGATATTTAAAAGCAAATTGATAGGTCAACAAATATACCGACCTTCATTGACTTTCATACTCATTTTATACGTAAGTCAAGCTAATATTCTTAGGAGAGTGATGGGCCTGTATACAGTCAGGGTCTAATGTGTACTCCATGTCCGTCGGAACGACGAATGAAAACCCTAAATGGGCCATTATACAATCAGCGTAGAGTTCGCCGTCCTATCCTTCGGAACGGCGGGCACACATTGTAGACGGGCACTTCGAAGAAGCTGCCACATGCTACGAGAACACACTTCGAGCAGCGTGAGGAAGCGTTTAGACCGTCTTACCTCCGCGTGCAGTAATGGTAGTGTGTTGGTCGGCGCCGAAGCGCTGTACCAGCTATTGCCGGTCGCCTTAAGAGAACCGGGCAAATAACTATAAAACAAACACCTGACTGCGTCGCGGAAGCTTTTTCCATTCTTCCTGCGCGCAGTGAGTGTAATGTAGTAAATTCCAAACTGACTTATATTATATAGAATTTAACTAAATATATATTTAACTACTGATTGGGTAATATGTAGTGATGGGTGTCATCTCTGTAGATGCGCATCCCAGCGTGCGAGCTTAAATTTATCTAACCTCGCTTAATGACGTAACTGACTGACGTCATTTGATGACGCCTAGTCCCAGCTGGGGCGTCATTCCCATCAATGTGAATACACCTAGTGTATATCACATACGCAAGGGTGTGACACATGGTGTGTCTTACCCGAGCGACAGGTCTTAAGTACTAAATTACCTTTTTAGACCTGCCCCTTAAGTATCTCATATTTATCGGGTGCGTGTAACGTTGAGCCCGTTATACACATCCTAGCTAATTTCGCATTAACGTAAGCAGATTCCCATCACTGTTAATTAGGATTGTACGCTTTATGAGTTTTGGTCGTCGGACATTCATCTATCGAAAGTGGCAATTTTGACAGATATTTGGATAGTAAAATCTATATAACGAGGGTATTTATCCGTCGTTCCGACGGATACCCCTACAGTACATGTATACTGGTCAATCACTTTGCTTAGAATATCAGTTTGAATTAGGTAAATTAATAGGTATTGAAGTCAATGTGCATCCAGCCCAATGTAAACTCGTCGTTCCGCCGGGTACAAATTGACGAATTCTGTAACGAGTTGATATACAGTTATTTACATTTAGATAATGCCTGCACCCTAGTGAGTCGATTGACGATTGCACCATGTTTCATAGACCCACCTCTTTTATGGTGTTCACCTGTCGTTTTGATGGTGCAAAGTAGAGTATATTGGCATGTTAAACGCAGCGATTTGCTAAGATGTATACCCGTCATTCCGACGGATATAGTGCGCAAGTCAACGCCTGTATTATATTGATCTATATAACATCGTATTACCAATTTGATTGACTACATTAAAATGGTGATATAAAGGTCAACGTGTACTCGTCGTTCAACGGACATGGTGATTGAAGTTTGCCTTGACCTTCGAATCCAACATTTTACCTTACACTATTAAGGTAAAGTGGTGGGTATAAGGTTCAATGTGCACCCGTCGTTCCGACGGATAGTAACGTGCGGATCGAATATATCGATGTAATTATGTATATAGGACCGTATGTAATTTAATCTATGTCTGTCAATCAATTTATAATACAACTTTTTGCCTGTGTGCAGTTTTGGTAGTGCCCCTTGTTCCGTCGGATAGGGGCGCGATTCTACGCTGATAGTACCCTGGCCCACCATATATTATATAATAGGGGTGCTCACCCGTCGCCCCGACGGGCATGGTAAGCAAACATATGCTAAATAATCGTCGTACCCACTTATCATTCTGGTTGAGTCAGGTAATTGCTACATATGAAGTCAATTGCTACATATGAAGTCAATAAGTATGAAAGGCAACGTCTAACTGTCGACGCTGGTCAATGTGTACCTGTCGTTTCGCAGATCAATATGTACCCGTCTTTTCGACGGACAGAGTAAGCAAAGTTTCTTTTGATCTTCGTACCCATCATTTTACTTCTATATATCCGGTTCAATAAGGTAAAGTGATGGGTATAAAGGTGAATGTAAACCCGTCGTTCCGTACTGTATAATGTCCGGTTGACTCAGGTAAATGAATAAGTATGATGCATTACATTCGAGTCGATTCGCTTATTGTACCTGCATCCAGTTCAATCTGATCACTACGCTTGCTTTTGTCACTTTTAGTGAATTAAATGAGCACGGAGCCCATGTTTGAAAATCGAAGTGATAGTATGTGTCTCATCTACTCTTCTTAAAAAGCTATGCTTGATATAGCACTATGTAATGAAGCATATGAACATTTATGTGTGCCATCGTTTCGTATATAAATTTGCAATATGTAATGATGCATATGAACATTTATGTGTGCCATCGTTTCGTATATATACTTTATAGATAGAAGCACGATATATGGACACTCTGTTGCGGAGATCTGCACATATAATTATCAATACAAAAATGCAAGCTCTGCCAGTGCAAAACCAGCCAATCCAAAATTAGCAAATAATGCAAAAGTAGCCAATCCGAATGCCGGAAAAGGAGCACTACGGACGGACGGACACAATTCTTTTATTATATAGAAGATAACTCCGTCCTGTTTGATAAAAAAATGGAAAATCCACAGAATGACGGGTATACAATAAATTTCATATTCATCACTTTACCTTAGTCAATCTGATATTCTAAAGTAGAATGATGAGTACGATGGTCGAAACGCAAACTTTACTCACCATGTCCGTCGGAACGACGGGTACACATTGATCGACCTTCATGTCATCATTTTACCTTAGGCAAACGAATATATATACATAAAGTGATGGGGGTAGACTCACGCACCATATTTACGGAACGACTGGTGAACACCCTAGCAGCCCGGTGTTCTGCCGTGTGTTCTCGCATGGGCAATTGTAGGTTACCGAAGAAAGTGTAGGTAATTTTAAAGGCAAACTTTGTGATGCGTCAACTGATACGCAATGTGTATAGATTGCATATACTGTATACTCAGTAAACATAAGTAGAATTCAAGTACCATCACCGTTGGATCGACGGTTACCCACCCTAGTCTTTGCCTATAATTTTGTTTTGCATCTCCTTGAAGTTGGAGATGCCCTCTCTTTGGTTGATATGGGCCATTATTTTTAGTGTATTGTTTGAGCACGGAGCACATGTTTTGAAAAACGAATCTAAAACATGTAATTAATCTAGTTTGTTAAAAAAAACGGTGTCTGATATAGCAATTTGTAAAGATGCATATGAAGGTCAATGTGTATTATCTTTCGTGGATTGATTATATAAAAAGGAGCACATATTGTTAACGCACCAAATTCTGTTATGGAGATCTGCTCATGCAATTATAAATGCAAAACACAAAATTAGCCAATGCAAATTAAACGTAAACATTTTCAGCCACTCCGAATGCTGGAAAAGGATCGCACGGACGGACAGACAGACAGACAGTAAAGTATTTATTGTATAGACTAGGGTGTTCACCCGTCATTCCGACGGTGCGCAGTATTATATTTAGGCATCTTTAAACGCAGCTATTTGCAAGGGTGTTTACCCGTCATTCCGAACAATTAAAAACGCAAACTCTGCACATAATAGTTTATTTACTAATAATATTACGTTGTTGATGAACTCTGCGCGAGGTCGGCGCTGCTAGGGTATTTGCCCGTCGCTTCGACAAAGAGGTAGGCGAACTATACGCTGCTAGTATATTGTCTCATCCAGGGTGCTCACCCGTCGTTCCGACGGACATAAAGCAAAAAATTATGCTGAAATTATACAGGCCCATCACTTTTCTTCAAGTATCGGTTGACTTAGATAAAATGAAAGTATGAAAGTCAATAAAGGTCGGTATGTTGACACATCACTTACTTTTGTATATCCAGTTGAGTCAGGTAACTGACAAGTATGAAAGTCAAGGTGTACTATCGACGCCATTAATGTTATATAGATAATCTTATTGACACTTCATATAGGTGTCAGCATTATGTAGCGGACTCATCCCGTTACATCACCCCCTCAATCCATCGTCACACTAGTGACTGTTTACTGTCTGTGGGAGGGGAGGAGAGCACCTGTTTGTTTTTCTTTCATGTCAACAGACCTTTGAACACGACAAAGGAACTGCGCGTTGCCGCGAAAGCGGCAAAGAATTGCGCTGCACGCAGGCGTGTACCCGCTGTTGAGAATTTACTGTTTCACACAGCACACGCACACGCACACTCATCTGCTATAAACTAACATCAGCTGCAACGTCTGTTGCAGGTTTGCCTGGATCAATGACACTTGAAGATGTTGATCCAGAATTAGAGGTTAACTAATCTGTGAGTCGGATGATGCATCAGCTCAAAACAATCTGCATTACCATCAGGCACGTCCCGAGGTGCAACTCCAAGTTATGTTTTTAATGTTAGGGACAGTGACACATTGAGCAATTCAATGCGCCGAGGCATATTCGGGTCGTCTGATGAATCAGACGACTTGCAAATCAAGTCGAGCTATTCGGCTGGGGGTGTAAAACGTGATGCCGGTGCTTCCATTGACACTACGCAGGAGACTATAGACCGCAATTTTTTGTGTCTAGCTCCTAAACAGAAATTGTAAATGCTGCCTCAGCATCTACTGGATCTCTGGTTAGGTATGACCAGTGAACGGTCTAAAAATGCGTTGTTTAATGCGTTAAAGATTCACGGCCTTGACGCCATTGCGAACAACTTTCGCGCCGCAAATGAATTCTTCATCGATGCGTTCATAAAACATCGATAATACAGCAGGCACTGTAAGCGACGCTGACGCGTTACTTTAGGCTTCGAACGCGTTTATGAGCAAAATTGATAACTTTAAACGTGAAACCTACCTTCAACCCTTATCACTACTCGCAATAAGCTTGAGAAGAGACTTTCGTGATACTCCTTCTAAGTCCTTCTTTGGCCGGACTAAGATTTTTTTGGGCGTAGGGTATGATAGGTGATCTAATGGCAATCCAGTAAATTCTTCCGGATGTTCTCTTTACGATCCGTTGTCGCCTTGAACACTAATGTCTACCATTCGTTATATCGACGTGATACAATTAAGACATACCCTGGAGATTGAGGTATCATATATGAACCCTCGACATACTTAATTAAATTCGTGCTAAAGAATCATCACCTAACTACAGAGGCAGATATTTCTCCTGCTAGTCCAATTATTACAGTAGGTACCCAATTAGAACATCGCTTTACCCATAATTTTTTATCAGGAGGACCAAGGCTAATCGTGTAGACGGTCACTTCTACGAAGTTGTCTCGTACTACGAGCACACACCTTATGCACAAGCGAGGAAGCGGTTATGCCGTCTTACCTTCGCGTGCGAGGGTGGTTGGGAGGTTGGTCGACTGCTTAAGCAGTCGTACCACCAGTTGCCTCTCGCTTAAGCGAGAGTGCAACGAACTTCTTAACACTAAAGCACCGACGTCACGCAGAAGTCTTTCAACTTCTCGTGCGTGGTGCGTTTGTTTAAGTATATTCAAGACTGAGCTATATTTAATTAATTATAACTAAATATATACTTAACTACTGATTGGCTATATATATAGATATATAGATCGGATACGCGACTCTTTAGAAGCGTATCCTGTCGCATGAACTTAGATATAGATTTAAGATTGCTAATGACGTCCTTCTGGGACGTCGTGATGCCTAGCTTCAACTAGCGTCATCCCTCTTATGTGAATCCATCAATGGATATCACATTCACGAGGGTGGATCACATTTGTGTATCGCAACCAAGTGACAGGTCAAAAGTAATCATGGATACTTTTAGACCAAACATTAAGTGTATTACTTAATGTTTACGTGTAACTAGATACCCTGTTACAAATCGTCACCTCCGCTGAACCTCCCACTGGGATATTCACATGTTGATCTTTAATAGTAGTAATTTGAATCTTCGAATTTTATGGGGGTCGTTCTGAAGGATAATTCCGAACTTCCTTTGGCAGACAAAGTGTTCCATCTGCGAGATCGAGGCGTATACCACCCTATTGTCATTCCGAGAATAAGTTCTTGGTCAGCTTGATCACCAACCCAAATATCGGAATGATTCACCAGCGATCCTGCCAATGTAGCTTAAATCTTCTTCCGTCCATGCCATGTAGAACTTTTTCCAATTCCCACACATTCTTGTCTCTGGCTGTAACGGGGTTACACGACGGTTGTAACGTCTTCCGAGAGCTTACGGTTGAAGTTTCCTTGTATTGCATATAATGCATTATTATACTTCTCTTTAGAGATGTAATAAGTATAAGCGTTTAAGATACGGTATTCGGTAATACCGTATCTTATCGATTGAGATTCGATAAATCACTAACGCTGTATCAAGTACATCATACACAGATGTTTAGACGATACGTCGTCCAATAGCAAAGTCTGCATATAATAATTACTATTATAGTAATTAATCTAGTGTAGTGTACTTAGAGTAGGACTATTCATAAAATCTTAAAGCATAAATAAAATCAGTTCTTCTTTTGAGTTTAAGATCGAAAGTCGTTCTGACTTGTTCTCTTGTGCACTCTGTGTGTTAGTTCTCTGAACCTCAAGCTTCTAGCTTGTTCTTGCACTCTGTGCGTTGGTTCTCTGAATCTTAAGCTTATTGCTTGCTGACTAAAAGTCTCTTTCCTCGTTCCTTAGAACAGGGTGACTTTAAGCCGTTTAATTAGTTCCTTAGAACTAAGTGGCTTTTAGCCTTAACTCTATTTAGTTCTCTAGAACTAAGAGGCTTCCAGCCGAAATTCTTCCTCTGAATAAAGAGCTGTGCAGCTCCGCTACACTTGGTAGCACTTGTAGTCAATTCTACACCTGATTCTATAAAGACTGACCATCTGTGAGGATGGAGAATTAAATCACCTCTCTAAGGCGTAACGACTCGCACTAGATAAATTATTTGCGTTCGTTCGCCCGACTAAATCGAGGCCCTTTTGGCCCAAGGCCCCGAGGTTCTAAATGCTCGTCTTGAGTCCTTAAAGCGTTATGAAGCAACGCTCCTCGGGCAGGTCCATGACCAGGCAGCGTCAGCTGCGCCTACACAGTACATTCCGGTCCGATGCAGAGCCAAAGGCTCGCCCACTTGTTTTAAACGTAAAGACCTTCGAGGGGAAGGAGGGAGAAAATCTTCTCTTCTGGATCCGAGAAGTTGAAATGGCAATGGATGCTCTAATTCTTGTGTCAGATAAGCAACGAGTTGGCTTGGCCATTTCTATGCTCGGTGGAAGAGCTAGAGAGTGGGCTCTAACGAGCGATGTCTCTGTAAATGCTGCATTTCCCACTTGAGATATGCTTAGAAAGCAATTAACTTGCGTGTTTGTACCGCCTAATCAGGCTTATCGTGTGCGCTTACGTTTCTTAGCTACCTGACAGGGTAAGAAAGAATTGTCAGACTATGACAAGGAGTTGAGAACTCTCATTGCTGCTATGCAGCAGGACCCACTGGCAGAGGAAGTCCTAGTGACCTTTTTTAGGGAAGGACTTCGCACTGGGGTCGCCAGGACGAAAGTTTTCCGTGTCCAGCCTTCGACGTTCGAGGAGGCAGTAAGCATAGCGTTTAACGCTAAATTTAATTTTAAATCTGCTCGATATGGTTTGCCCTGGTATCAATCAAATACCTCTAACAGGGCGGAACCCATGGACCTCAGTCAAGCGGAAGAAGCTGAGCTTCAAGCTGCTGAGCAGCAAGGTAACATCCGTAGATGTTATATGTGCGGAATCACTAGGCATCTCCGCCCTAGCTGTCCGTTGCGAAAGAAACGTTCAAATCGGCAAAGCCGAAACCCTGCTCCTAGCCAAAAGGCGAGCACCGCAGGGGAAAACGTCAGCTCCCAGAAGGCGCGGGGCGCCCTGCCCTACTGGGAAAGAACTAAGTTCTGTTGGATCTAGGAGGTAAAGGTAAACAGGGCTTAGCCCCAGGTGGTTGTGCGGATGCTCCCATAGAGCAAGATTACAAGCCAGACTTGTTGGTTGTGTCGGCAATTGTTAAGAGTTTGGAGAAACCATGGTCAATTCTAATTGACTCAGGGGCGTCAGGTAATTATGTCCGACGTCGTTCCCTTGAAGGGAGTCAGCTATATGCTGAGGCGCTAGAAGCGCAAGAGGGTGACAGTATAACCGTGCGTCTCGCGACCCGTGTACGTGTCACCGTTCCTAAAGTTCCGCTGAACTTAGGTGTGAAGTTCTTAGACTTTAATAGCGTTGAACGCTGTCTTGTCCTAGATTTGGACTCGAGATATGATCTCATTCTCGGTATGGCCTGGCTGGAACGCCATGAGCCGTGGATCGATTGGAGATCCAAAACCTTAAGCGCAACGCGCAATGTTCCTAGCGAAGCTTTGGAGAGTCATGAACCTACCTTCGCTAGGAAATACAAGTGCTATTGGCGCGAGCCATTCGCTGATTCAGCTAGTGTGCTGAACATTGGAGTGTCTGAGTTAATAAAATCCGATGTCAACAATAATAGTGTCGAGCAGAGCTCAGTGACACCTAGTGGAACGGCACGTACTCCGTTGAGTGATACTCATAGTAATATTGAGACGCTGGGTGTCGGTAATGACATCGGCTCTCGCATAGAGCGAGTTAAGGTCGATGACCTTGTTAGTGATATGGCTGTAAATGCGATTTACTGGATGTCCGTAATGACATCGATTCTTGTATTGAGCAAGTAAAGGTCGATGACCTTGTTAATGAAGTCACTGGCACTAGTGACCCACTCGGTGTCAATATTGACATCTGCCTTCGCGTAGGGCAGGTAAATGACAAGGGGTATGTTGACCTTGGAAATGATAATATTTTAAGTACTTTGAAGAGTACGGTCTCGTCAATGAGACGGCAGCGTCGCCAGATGGCGGCTGCGAGACGCAAGGCGTCTCTTTTTTATCACGTAGTGATGTCAGTGACCAGTTGTACACCCTGGTCAACGGAGTGACAGGTGATGTAGATGGTGAGGCTGACCTTGAGGTCCTCCCATCATTAAATGCTCTCTTAGAGCTAGACGAAATGTCTGTGGATGAATTTCATCAAGGCTTGAAGGCAGCTGCTCTATCCGATATGGTGGTCATTCGACCTAACCCCGAGCTGCACTCATCCTCGTTTGTCGATGAGACAGTCCTTGAAGATACAAAAGCGGCACTAAGTGCACGTAGTGGGGTATCTATGTTGAAGAACCCTTCAGATCCCTACTATCCTTTAGTTAAGGAATTCCAGGACGTGGTGTGTCACGATCCACCGTCGGTTGTACCACCTGATAGAGGTGTACGTCATGAAATTGACTTGGTTCCCGGAACCAAATACTATGTAACACGGCAGTGGCCTTTACCCAAAGAACAGTGTGACGTCATTGACGAGTTCTTTCGTGCAAAGCACGCGGCGGGCATGGTGCGTGAGAGTAAATCTCCGCACTCGACACCCACTTTCTGTGTTAAGAAACCAAATGGTAAATGGCGTATCGTTCATGCTTATAATAAGCTCAATGCGGCCACTATACCTGCACAGACACCGATAACTAGAAAGGATGTTCTTCAGAACAATATGGTCGGTTGTACCATGTACAGTGCGCTCGACTTAGTCGATGGTTATTACCAATTGCTCATGCGAGCTAGTGATATTCCGCTTACTGCTATTAGTCCTCTTAGCGGTATGCTCTGGGAGTGGTTAGTGATGCCCAAGGGACTATCTAATGCTCCGGCTACGTTTAACCGTCTAGTGACGCAATTGTTTCGACCCCATCGAAGTTATGCACAGACGTACTTTGATGACATTTTTGTCCATAGTCGAGCTGAACATGGGCGGTCAGATATTGAGAAACATATTGTTCATTTACGAGCTGTGCTCGAGTGAATGCGCACTAATAAGATATTTGCTAATGCATCTAAGTGCATCTTCGGGGCCGAAGAGATTCCCTTTCTAGGGTGCTTCATTGGGAAAAGGGGCCTAAGAGCGGATCCCGCCAAGGTCAAAGCCATAGTTGATTGGCCTGTTTTACAGTCTCTGAAGGACTTGCGTAAATGGCTTGGCCTTGCCAATTACTTACACAAGTAAAGCGAGAATTACGCTGATATGTCTCGGCCGTTATCCAATCTCCTTAAGAAGGATGTGGAATGGTGTTGGCATGCCGAACATGAGGATGCTTTTCAAGCGGTGAAGGCGAGCCTTCTACATGCTCCTATTTTGACTTTGCCAGATCCTGATCGAACGTTTAGTGTCGTCTGTGACGCATCGGATCTTGCCATTGGCAGTGCTCTGTTACAAACAGATGATGAAGGCCGTGAGCGCGTAGTCTCTTTTGAATCTCGCCAGCTGAAAGCTGCAGAGAAGACTATCCAGCTCATGACAAAGAGCTACTTGCGATAAAGTATGCCCTGGTCAAATTCAAAGTTCATCTGCTGGGCTCAAAGCCTTTTGTAATCTATACCGATCATGCTTCGTTACGCACTGCGACTCAGTCGCCGCATCTCTTGCAGAGAATGGTCAGATGGCTGTCATTCTTTGCCGAATATAATTTCGAGGTGAAATATAAGCCGGGCAAGCAAAATGCTTTGGCTGATGCGTTGTCACGAAGACCTGACTATGAGCTTGCTCATGTGACGACATTGTCGTCTTCTATCATTGATCTCATTCGATCGACGTGTGCTAAAGATGATCACTGTATAGCACTGTATAGCACTGCTACATGCTCTTGGCAGTGATGAGTTTAACGACTCGGATATTAAATTGTCGGCACGATTACGTGCGAGCCTCCATCGATATTCTATCGATCAGGGGCTGTTGTACTATCGTACATATGTGTTGGATCCTCCGCGTATTGTGGCTCCTTATGACGAGGACCTGAAGTATCGATCCTCTATGAGGTACATGACACCGCCATCGGGGGTCATTGGGTCGTGAAAAGACCTATGTGGCGGTATGCCAAAGTTATTGATGGCACAAATTATATAATGGGTGAGCACATATGTGCGTACGTGTGAAACGTGTCAACGGGTGAAACTCTCACCCCATTCGGCAGCGCCGCTGGCTAGTTTTCCTATTCCCACTGGGTGCTGGGAGTCCATTAGTATGGACTTTGTATTTAGCCTACCGAAAGATTCGCATGGCAATACAGGTATTGTGGTCTTTGTTGACCGCTTAAGCAAGATGGCTCACTTAGCGGCTGTGCCATATTCGATCGATGGTGTGGGTACAGCGGAGCTGTTTATCGATCGTGTGTTTCACCAACATGGCTTGCCAGTGGCAATTGTTTCTGATCGTGATCCGCGTTTTACGAGTAAATTTTGGAAGTCCGTCTTCCAGGTGCTGGGCACCCGTTTAGACATGTCCACAGCGGATCATCCGCAGGCCGATGGTCAAACCGAACGCGTGAGTCGCGTTGTTGAAGATATCCTACGCAGCGTTTGTGCTGAAACACCTAAGCGATGGAGCTCTATGCTCTCTGTAGTTGAGTTGCACTCAATAACTCCGTGCACGCCTCTACCGGCTACCTTCCGTTCTATGTCAATGGCCTCACACACCCACGCGTTCCGTTAACGCTACCACCGAGTAATTCAGGGCTTGGAGGGGGAGAGGTTGCCGATCGGCTTGCTGATATCAGCCCTAATACCATTAAGAAACAGGTAAATTCGTTTCTCGCAACGCGACTAAATGTATTACGACATGTGCAAGATGCAATGGCTGATAGTCAAGATAAATAAAAGGAATATGCAGATGCGAAAGGCAGAGGCTGTATTAATGATTATGAGGTCGGAGACCAAGTATTATTAAATGCTAAAAATCTACCTACCAATGTAGTATCCGCTGTCTTTAAGACGAAGTTGCGCCCGCGCTTTATTGGACCCTTTAAGGTCATTGCCAAGAAGGGAACAGCGTATACGCTTAACTTGCCGCGCAAATTGCGTACACATCCTGTGTTCGATGTTGGCATGCTCAAACCATATCGGGATCCGTCCCAAGTAAACATTAAGGCGCTCACGCCGAGTTCATTAGCATTGTCGCGGGACGAAGCATCTGCGCCAACAGGTCAAGCTGACCCTGCATTCGGGTCCGACTCTCTTCCAGGGACTAAAGCCGGGAGTTCAGCGTCTGCCTCTCCTCACGAAGGGTCCGCACCTCTTAAACAAATTCGGCATGAGCTTGTGCCGATACACCGGCCTCCTCCGGCTTTGCTCGATGCGCAGAAAAACCTACAGTTCCATGTGGAGCTTCTACTGCAGAAGCGTCGCCGCCATGGTCAAAACCAGTATCTGGTAAAGTGGAGGGGTTATCCCGAATCGTGGAATTCATGGGAGTTTGAGACTCCCCTTCGGCAGGACTGCCCGTACGCCGTGGATGTTTTTGAGCGTCGTGCGCAGGGTCCGCCTGTTGGCGCTGACGCTTCTCACTAGTAATGGTGAGTGTAGGCGGGTTAGCGGCCTCGGACTGTCGTGAACTCGCGGCTACAGGGGTAGCCGAAACATTGGGATGCTGGGTAGCAGGCGCATAATGCGTTCGTTGGGATATTAATTTTCCTCGGGCCTTCAATTTAGCGTAATCGTAACGCATTTTCCGCTCAAGTCGAACATCTGCCACATCGGCACTTGCCCGTAGAGCCCACATGCTGCTTAAACGTCGCGCATAATGCACCCAGCGGCTAAAAGCCGTGTCTTCTTCGTCCTTGGTTTCCCCCGCGAACAGAAGGATGGGAACACTCTTTATGGGAGGAACTGGCGCACCGCGCAATTGCCTGTTAAGGCGTGCCAAGTATTGGCTTTGTGTAGTAATGTGGGGTTCCAGATATCGTTGTCGAAGTGCCGTGCGCGTGGCAACATCCTCAGGTGAAATGGCCTCAGGACCAATGGTCCAGCCAGAAAGGGAATGCCCAGATGCTTCCTTAAGGCGTTCTACCACTGTAAATGGTTTGAAGATATTCTGTCGGTGGTCCTGAAGTCTCGCCATATTCTTCGTCCGGCGCTTGGCGCTTTCCTCTTGGTCGATGGTCTGCTGTTGCTGCTCGTCGAGTGGGTTAGTAACCGTTACCGTTGATGATACGTAAGGCGGGTCACGTAACGCTGTTAGCGCATCTGCAGCACCACGTTCAGCGAACGGATTCGGTGCATGACTAGTGTCATATTCACCCGTAAGGGTGGCTAAAGGGGACCCATCGGGTCCCAACAAGACGGTGTCACTTTCGTAATCAACCGCTTCGTCAAGGTTGTCTTTAATGAGGTCCCAAAGAGTCTGTGACTCACTGCCAGGAGGCGTCATGGTATGTGCCGTGAACAAACCGTGAGGTTTTAAGCGTTCGCTAAAGCACTACCTCTACGAGGAAAAATGTCGAGTGACATTCTATGGGAACGTCAGTCTGGTGGGGGAGGGTGTAACGGGGTTATACGACGGTTGTAGCGTCTTTCCGAGAGCTTACGGTTGAAGTTTCCTTGTATTGCATATAATGCATTATTATACTTCTCTTTAGAGATGTAATAAGTATAAGCGTTTAAGATACGGTATTCGGTAATACCGTATCTTATCGATTGAGATTCGATAAATCACTAACGCTGTATCAAGTACATCATACACAGATGTTTAGACGATACGTCGTCCAATAGCAAAGTCTGCATATAATAATTACTATTATAGTAATTAATCTAGTGTAGTGTACTTAGAGTAGGACTATTCATAAAATCTTAAAGCATAAATAAAATCAGTTCTTCTTTTGAGTTTAAGATCGAAAGTCGTTCTGACTTGTTCTCTTGTGCACTCTGTGTGTTAGTTCTCTGAACCTCAAGCTTCTAGCTTGTTCTTGCACTCTGTGCGTTGGTTCTCTGAATCTTAAGCTTATTGCTTGCTGACTAAAAGTCTCTTTCCTCGTTCCTTAGAACAGGGTGACTTTAAGCCGTTTAATTAGTTCCTTAGAACTAAGTGGCTTTTAGCCTTAACTCTATTTAGTTCTCTAGAACTAAGAGGCTTCCAGCCGAAATTCTTCCTCTGGATAAAGAGCTGTGCAGCTCCGCTACACTGACTTTCGTCGATGACACAGCCAACCTTACGAGCAAAGGTGGTGTAAATAATTGAGGCTTCAGCGCCGAAATCTAAACGCATTGTGTCTTCTCCATTATTGTTTTTGCCTGTGGGTTTCGCATTTCCCGAGCGCATGATATTTTCAATATCCACGAAATTTGCCCGGAGCCCGATCCAATTTTGTCACATCATCTGATCGCGAAACTTCGTCAACCCTCTTGACGCTGAAAATAAAAGATAAAGATTGTAAATTCAAATTACATATGTTGTTATCCATTTTTTGTTCATCAATCTTGCGATCTTCCTTCCTTTCGATATATGCATCAATTCAGAGCCTAGAACGCTAGGTTCGTACCAGGTTCCAACCTGGTTACCGTCCTAGTTTCACACTTTTCAGCCTTTTCTGGGGCCATTCCTGCATGCTTTTCGGGAAATATACCGCTGGCGATTCATATTGTTTATTTTTTATATAGATCACTTCCTCACATCATGCAACTCCCCACAGGCACGGCAAACGAAAAAACAATTCCGATGAATGTCTTTTGCGACTGCATTTCTGGCACGTTAATTTTTTTCGACAGCCTCGATCGTTATTGATGGTGGAATAAAATGAGTGCAAGGTTTCATCTACACGTTTGCGTCCGTGCGATCAGCTTGATCCGTCATTTTTGTACGATTCCCTGATCACTCAAAGATTTCGAAGGGTCTGGTCTCGCATTCGAATTAATTAAACGTTGATCGCCATCGGGCTCAGAAATGCTAAGACCTGATTCCGATTTACTGCTCGCAAATTCCATGCGAGTAGCTCTATTTGCTCGAGGTGGGCCGGCAGGAGCTGGTGCATGGGGTGTTATCATCTTCTATCAAAGTTTATTTGATCCCATTGAAGGCTTACCGCGACGATCGCTATCTCGCTTAGCACGTAGAAATTTCTTTAAATCGTCATTATCTTCCAAAAGCAATAACAAGAGTTGATCAGCCAATTCTTAGTTGTCTTAAATTATAATGTACTGAGCAACACGTTCACGCATCACCTCGCGAAAACCATCTAGTGCTTAGATTTGTGCTCGCATTCCGGCCATATTCAGCCGGTAGAGGTAATTGAGTGGCGTTATATCAAAAAGCTACGCGCATTATGCGAATGTCGCCCAACGAAAACTCCATGTCCACAAAATCCTTCCAACAAACTTCCCAACAAATTTTTTCATGAGTTCCTTGTTGATCTTCTTGGTAAACGATGCCAATTTAGAGCTAGTACCAATTAGCAAATCGCCTAAAACCAGATATTTCTTGCTGTCTGGGGCCTGATTGCGTAGGACGGCGAATTAACTTTGCCGACCCAACAGATCGCTTGATCTTCGTCTTCGCCTTTCCTTGCAAACTCTTTTAGATCAAAGATCGCTGATACGCGAATACGTGAAGCAAAACTTCCGATTCCAGATGACATCTCCGTATTTGACATCAAAGGTCGTCTCGGTTTTATAATCTTTGCAATCATCAGTCCTAATATCAAGTCAGTCAATTTCTCGCGAAACTTAGGCGCGGCTGGTCGTAATCGCTGTGCGATCGGACTTGTTCCACCAACATCGATATCGCATACATCCCCACGTGCAGAAGGGGGCAAAGCAGTTTCCTTTACCTATAAGTAAATGCCGACTAGTCCACATTAACTGACGCAACTTCTTCTGATCATCTGACAGTGGTATTCCTGGGTCACTCACGTAAATGTTATCGATAGTAACTTAAGACGAAACGAATTCGGGCAATACTGCTATATGTTGATCCATATCCTCAGCATATAATTTGCCCTTTCCGAGAAATATCATATATATTTTAATGATTTAACATGTCTTCACTTTATCATCAATCTAATGATTAGCCAGCTTTCGGGATCGTAAATCATGATCCATAATTTTCGAATTTCGGTCACAAAATTATCAGATCGCGGTCAATAATTATCGGATCAAAATTAGAGATTTTCGTCAATATCTTGAGAATCGTGATATAATAATTGATAATGTTTTTTGGATCAGCCGCTGGGAAATTTTGATCGTATTGAACACAAATAGCATCCCCTTTTCTCCGATCTTCTTTTTTTCTGTGACCTTATCGTCAGTATCGTATATGGGAATACCTTCATCTTCTGATTGCGATACGATTTTTACTGATGACCGGTGCACGGTGCACGCTTTCCCTTGCATCGGTTGCCAAAGAAGGATGATTTGACGGCTTTTTTTGGGGCGGCCCTTGCCTGAGTTGCACGAACAACTCGTTTCAAGCGCCAAAGGAGGCTTAACACCGTACAGAGCCCTTTTGGAGGGCTCGCATCTCTTCCAAGATGTGCAAAGGAATTGATACTCTATAATCCCTTTACAGCGTGCTGGGCCTTGTGTTCTGATGACTCTTGTGAGTCATTGGGTGAGCCTCGTCGTAATGTTCGACGAGGCCAAGACGTCTGCCATTAACTGGGCACTGTTGTCAAGACGACACCTCGAAATGTACCCATAAACCGGTAAGGTATCCGTATGAATGACTTCATCGCATGTTGTCACAGAATGACGACATAGAATGACGACATAGAATGACGACATAGAATGACGACATAAAGTGACGTCATTGGATGACGTTATAGAATAAAGTCATGGCTTAATCTTCTATAAGGTACTAGAAGGCTTTAGAAGGATAAGCTTAGAGGTAGCTTTTTGCGAACGAAGGACTTAAATATAATCACTTTTCTTTTTACCATCAAGTACTCAAGCGACTTCAATAACTTCAGGTTATGAGTTCAAGCCCCGCCGACTCTGACCAAGTCCTCAACTACGCCTTCGTCGTGGATAACGCCTTCAACACTCGCATCGGAAAACTTGACGGAACCAACTTCCACACGTGAAAAATCACGATGTAAATGGTGCTCGAAGAGCGTGATCTTAAGACGTCGGTAGTGAGAATGTAACGGGGCGAGCCCGTTACATAATATTGACACTTATATGAAGTGTCAATAAGATATTATTATAACTAATAATATTTTGACAATGCTACCTTTTCTTATAATATTGTTCCTAGATCTCCTTGAAGTTCGAGATGCCCTCTCATTGGTTGATATGGGCCATCATATCAACCAACGCGCTGACCAATGACCGATAGACGCGCGCAATGAGTGGAGGGCAAGTCGTCAACATACATAGTTGTAGTTTAATATAGTTAACATAGGTTATAACAGATTGGTTTTATTAAGATAGTTAACTATATTAAATACAGTTTTCTTTTCTTGTTTTTCTTTTCCTCTACTTCTAAGCGTTTGTTTAGAAGTAAAGCTTCCTCTGCCTCTTGTGTAAGAGAGGTAATTGAGGCACCTGCTTTCACTGTAATCAGTGAAAGTAGACTATACTGTAATCAGTATAGTCGGAGGGTGCCCCATTACAGAGAAGGTCAGGTTGGAGCACTGCGCCAACGCGTTTGAACTGGCCTTCTTCAAGAGGAAGTCGCGCAAGGCGCTAGAGATCATCTATCCTGCGATGGAGAACTCGCAGCTACCGCTGATCCGTTCGACAAGTGGTGCGCATGGTGCATGGTCGCGACTGGATGGACACTTCGAGAAGAGGAGCCTCGCGAACAAGCTCTTACTTCGTCGACTTTTCTTCACGACGATGATGGAGGAAGGTGATGGTATTCTGGAGTATATCAACAAAGTCAAGACCCTTGCGGAGCAGCTCGACGCGGTTGGCGCTCCGGTCAGCGAGGACGACTTGATGATCACGCTTCTGAGAAGCTTGAGTGAGTCGTACCAGTTCCTTCCCTCGGCATTGGAATCGCGTTCCGATACACTGACGTGGGAGCTAGTGACGTATAGGCTGCTGCATATGAAAATGAAGCGCAAGAAACAAGTTGGTGGCATCGACAGAGCTGCGCACGGCCAAGGTCAAGCGTTCATGAAGAGTGGCAACATGAAGATCAAGGGAAGTCAGGCACCGAACGCTAGTGCTTGATATTATTGCGGTGGGAATGGACATTAAATCGCTAAGTTACAGTGATAATTTACGAGAACTTGCAGCGATAGGACGCAGCAAGCGAATAGTGAGCACAGCGAAGACCATTCGGTCGACTGTTTGTTCTCGGTCGGCGGTGACACGGATGTCGCCAAGTCAAGTGGAGCTGGCTGGACGACTCGAGTGCGACGCAACACATGACAAAGTCCAAAGAATGCATGAAGATTTTTAAAAAGATAACTCCGGTGGACGTGCAATTCGTAGATGATGGGAAACGGCGACATTGTCATGTCAATATTGACAGCACATGATTTAAAGAAGGGCGTACTCATGAACATGTGGTACATTCTCAAGTAATCAAATAGCTTGTTTACTGTCGGAAGATTTACCAAGGAAGTCGGACCAGTGACTTTCGAGTGCGACGGATACTTCGCGGATACGAATGGTCCTAAGTGGAAGCTCAACGCTCGTGAAGGAAAAGGTCTTGTCAAGTTGTGCATGCCTGACGAAGCCAATGCAGCAAGCTCGAAGGATCTCAAAGGTACACCACTTTGTACCGCTGGCACCCTCATCTTGGCCACATCGGCTATGGAGGTCTAAGTGACATGGTCAAGAAAAAGTACGGGATAGGCATCGACATCAAGTTGGTGTATCAGAGGGAGATGTGTGATGGATATGCTATCGTCAAGCAAACGCGAGTCAAGTTCTAAGTTCTTGCCAAGCTATGCCAAAAAAGTTCTGATTTGACCCACACTGATGTGTGCGGTCCCATGAAGAATTCGACGTTTTGGTGCAAGCGCTATTTCGTCACATTTATTGACGACAAGTCACAATTTTGCGTGGTGTACTTTATTCGATATAAGTCCGAGGTAGCGACCAA
This sequence comes from Peronospora farinosa, assembly GCA_947646735.1. Taxonomy (NCBI): domain Eukaryota; phylum Oomycota; class Peronosporomycetes; order Peronosporales; family Peronosporaceae; genus Peronospora; species Peronospora farinosa. Next base: position 248,707 of record CANTFK010000848.1, on the reverse strand, counting down.
ATTTGCGTATTTTATTGCGCTGGCTGAAACCCGAACCGGTCAACGCATCAAGACTTTACGAAGTAACAATGGTGGCTTGTACACTGCTGGAGCAATGGGCAAGTTTTGCCAGGATCGAGCGCGGCATTTAGCAAAAACTTACACACCCGTTCACGCCTCATCTCAATGAAGTGGCAGAACGGATGAAGAGGAACGCTGGTGGAATGTGTTCGCTGTATGCTGTAGCACGCTATATTGTCTTAATCGTATTGGAGCGAAGCAGTGATGTCGGACACGTTTTTCATACCAAATGTGGAAAGGCAAGAAACCATTTTTGTCGGACCTCAAGGTGTTCAATTGCCACGCGTACGTGCATGTGCCGAAGGAAAACGGTCCAAATTCGACTCAAATTCGGTGCGGTGTCGTTTTCTGGGGTATTTAAAACATGAGAAAACGTACTGGTTCGAAAATATTAAGCGGTCGCTTGTTGATAAGCCGTGAAGCTCAGTTTATGAAAGACGCTTCAACGGTGGGAGACGTGAATACGCAGCAAAAAAGATATTGGTGGATCTTCAAAATAAAGAGGAAGATGTCACGGATGCAGATTTCGTCCAGTTTAAGCGGAAACGAAGATAAAGCTGCAAAAGACGAAGATTTTGCATCCGAAAGCAAGCGGCACCTGCGGACGCAGTCACTGGAAATCGCTACCGAAACTTTGAGCAGCAAGCGCTACGCGCCGCAAAGTGTTCGTCAGACACTTAAGAAGATGTCCGCAGAGACAGAGGGAATCCACAGGTATGAGAGTGCTTACGTCGTGGCTTCAGTAAGAGACATGCCGACTGCGTTTCAGGCGGCAATGGAATCCAGCGACGCAGCTAAGTGGAAGGAGACGTGAGACTCGGAGATTGCATCGCTTGACAAGAAAAAGACATGGGTTTCGACCCACTACCACAGAAACGCATGGTATTTGACAATAGGTGGGTGTTTGGCGTTTTAGAAAACAAAACCGGTGAGATTGAGCGGTGCAGGCGCGACTGGTGGCCAAGGGTTCTCACAGAAGCACGGCATTGACTACGAGGAGGCCTTTGCGCCGGTAGGCAAGTTCACGTCCATCAAGATTCTGATCAGTTTGGCTGCCAAGTACAAGCTTACAGTGCACCAGATGGACGTGAAAACAGCCTCCCTGAACGGCTTGTAAGACGAAGACATCTATATGGTGCAGCCGAATGGCTTTATTGATTAAGGCCACCCTGACTTCGCGTGCAAGATCAAGCGTTTACTGTACGGATTAAATAGTCATTGCGCATGTGGAACAAGACCATCGATAAGTTCATGCTCACAATGAGGTTTAAGAAGTGTGAGTCAGACAACTGCATCTACTTTAAGCGAGATGGCCAAGACATTATTTTTGTGGCGCTCTACGTCGATGACTTGGTTCTCGCCAGCAGCAGCAACGACATCTTCCAAGATACAAAGCAAGCACTAAGTGATATATCTGAGATGAAGGACATGAGCCAGCTCAAGTACTTTCTGAAGATGGAGACCGATAAAGATCTGCAACGGGAAGGTGTCTATTCAGCAGACCAAGTTCGCCAAAGACATTCTAAGCAAGCTAGCATGGAAAACATCAAACCCATCAAGACACCGCAAGTTCTAGGGCTCAAGATAATTAAGACCATGTGCGAAGGAGGCTGCACGCATGAAAAAAGAATGGTGAAGGATCCCTATCGAGACACATTGGGATGCCTCATGTACTTGATGGTCGGCACACGCCCGAATCTCGCAACTGCAGTGGGTGTTCTGAGCCAATTTGCAGCAGACCGTACCTAATTCACTAGCAGGCACTCAATGGGGTCTTCAGTTACATTCAAGAGACGAATACACATGGCATCGAGTATCAAGCTAACAATTTAAATGGTCTTCAAGGTTTACTCGAATGCGTATAGAGCCGGTGACATCGTGTCACGACGAAGTACAAGTGGCTACGCGTTCATGATGAACGGTGTATGTAACAGCTGGAGGAGCAAGAAGCAACAAACGGTGGCATAATCATCTCCCTAATTAGAGTACTTGGATTCGTCGGAAGCAACGCAAGAAGAGGTTTCGCTTAAGGTGTTCATGTGTGAGATAGCGAAAGAGGAAGCAAACAAGATCTACGAAGCTAACCAAAGTGCTATCGCGCTCACCAAGAATCTGAGTTCTACAAGCGTAGCACGCACATTGACATCCGCTACCACTCCGTGCGTGATAGGTCAAAGACAATGCTGGAGAATTGCCCGACACAGGACATTCTATCTGACATCATAACAAAGCCCATTACCGTGGTGCAGTTTGAGACTCTGCAAAACAAGTTGGGAATTTGAGTGCCGTACACCATTGAATCGAGTGGGAGTGTTGTCAAGACGACGCCTCGAGATGTATTCATATACCGGTAAGGTATCCGTATTTATGACGTCATCGTATGAAATCACCAAATAACGACATCATTGGATGACGTCATATAATGACGTCATTGCTAAAGCTTTTACAAGGTTCTAAAAAAACTACAGAAAGATTGCCTTCGAGGTAACTATTTGTTAACATAAGACTAATACAAACACTTTGCATTTTACCACCATGTGTAACGGGGCTAGAACGTACCGTCACTAGCTTACACGCGCGCTCGAGGAAGACTCAAGCCCAAGTATTAGGTATTAAGTAAATTTAACTCTGATTTTTATTTTGGTTTTAATTCGTACTAATTACGAAGATTTTAGTCGTAATAAATACGACAGTGTTCCCGCCTTTCGGGAACCACACAATTTCAGGTTGATTTATCATTGGTCCATATTGGGGACTTTAGGCCCAATAATAACCAATAATAAATTACCACGCTGTGCCCGCTATTCGGGCCCAGCACCTGCCTACATATGTAATTGTTTGTTTGTGTTAATACTATATGTCTAATGTAGCCCATTACATACCCCCTTCTCATGACAGCACTCACCAACCGTGAGTGCTCAACTGTCGAAAACCCTTCGCCCACAAACAAACAAGCAATGTCCGGAGACCCAACACCCAATCCAGCAGCACGCCCAAGATACATCAGCGGGAATGCACCAACCAGCATCATTACGCGGCAGCTCATACCTTGGTCGCTGTACGACTTGTCCGGAGCTCACGCTCCGGACTCACTGGACATGATGCGGGACTACTTCCGCCGATTTCGAAAACTGCGCGGGAAAGGTCTTGATGGAATTGAGCATGAAGCTCTACAACGTTCTTGGATCGCCTTCATCCAACGTTGGAATCGGATGCTTGAGGATGGTAGCAGCTTCCAGTTATGGCTCGCCAATCGAGAGGAGATTCGCGCCGATCACTCCATCGGCGCGCTACGCGAAAGAGTGTGTGAGGATGCTTGGAATGAGGACCGTCTCTGCTTCGTCCATGTCAATGAAGGATGCCAATTTTGTGACTCGACTCCACGCCCAACTCATGACGAATGGCGACGACACATCGCTGAGTGTCCACTCAGTGATCGCGAACGAAGTTGGATTGCAAAGTATGAACGAAGTCTGAGCGAACGGAGAAGCGCAGTTATTCGTGGTGCGCCTCGCTGGCAGCACCACTCGCGACAGCGGAGTCAATCTCCGCGGAATCATCAGCGCAGGGCAGCGACACGTTCGCTTGCCCGTCCTGCTTTGCGATTCTCGCCTCGCAATCGCGATATGCATTCACTGCGACGTTCTCGTTCACGGCGTCGTTCTCATTCGCGACATCGTTCTCGATCACGGCATCATTCTCGTTCGCGACATCGTTCCTTGCGTCATCGTTCCCGTTCCCGACGACGTGGTTCTCCTTACCGCTCTCGTTTTTCACGAGAGCGTTCGCGTGCTCGCCCGCCTTGGAATAGTCCGACTTCGTGGCTTCATACGACAGAACCACATCTGGAACGTCACGAAGGAGCGAGGAACGTGGTTCCCATGTATCCTGCTCGGGAGGGAATCCAAGCCAACGTACTCGGTACCTGCGCACGGATGAAACCGCACTCTTCTCATGAGCCGACTGCAGTAATGGTTGTGGAGGGTCCTCGTGACCCACAATGCGGTCTACAATCCATCGCACCTGTCCCTCCGCATCAACAAGCCGAGGAGGGACCTCGCGATGGTAGTTCTGGCGTCCTGGTTGCTCAGGACGATGTTGATCAGGCCGTGAATATAGCTGCCGATGCTCGGCTGGAGGCTGAGGCTGCCAGTGAACGTGCTGCCAGGCGGAGAAGACTTCGAGTGAGACCCGGCAGTCGAACCGTGAACTGCTCGAACGGATAAGGAATCTGGAGCGCCAGATGCTTGGTCAGGTTCAGACGGGATCGAGACCCCGCCCCATGTCATCGGCGCGTCGAGCACGACGGGAGGGCCGTTCGACTTACGAACCCCTGAAGTCGGCGTCGGAGCCAAACCGTGAAGCGTAGCCGGACGATATTCCTTCATCCTCCCGACATAGAATGTCGGGTGAAGTCGCAGTGAAGAGGGAACGTCGAGTGTATAAGCGTCGCCAATTACCTTCAGCACCTTGAATGGACCGATGAAGCGTGGCGCGAGTTTACTCGCGCCCAGATTAGTGACCACAGAATCCCTTAAAACCTTCCGTCGATAATAATACACGGTCACCTTTCTCAAACTTGTTCATGTTCTTTCTTCCATGTTTGTCAGCGTTCTCCTTCTGTTGGTCTACCGCAGATTGTAGTGCGTCGCGTACAAACCGGGTGATGGCTTGACGTTGGAGTATAAATTCCAACACAGCCATGTCATCAATTGGTCGCGCCGACTCAATCAGCGCGTAGTTGGCAGTAGGTGAACGCTTACCCGAAGACGGGTCAATCAATGTCTGCGCAGTCCATCGAGCTAATGGGGACGCCACGTCTGATGGCGTCAAAATGGCCGTCTTTGCCTTGGATCGGGTTACTGCATTCGCGCTCAAAATACCGTGAGCTGCACTCGATCCTTGTTTATCACCTTTATTCCCCCCCCAGAGTGGAGCCACTAGGTGTTGTGGGTCGCCCCACGGCCAAGACAGTAGGAACACGAGGGTGACGAGCCGAATTCACAAAAAATGGTGTCAACCCTGTTGACGCGTGTACGGCGTTGTTGAGTGCGAACTCAGCGAGTGGTAAAAATGCACTCCAACTTGTAAATGACGTAGCATAACTCCGAAGAACATCTTCGAGGACTCGGTTCACGCGCTCGGTCTGCCCATCCGTTTCCGGATGGGCTGCAGTCGACATCAGCAGTTTTGTCCCGAGGAGCTCGAAAAGTGATGTCCAAAATGCGGACGTAAATCGCGGATCACGGTCCGAAACGATGTTTTCTGGAAGGCCATGATGACGGAACACAGCGTCGATGAAGTGCGCCGCGGTCTCTGCCGCGGTGACCTTAGCGTGAACAGGCACGAGATGTGTCATCTTGCTGAATCTGTCAACAAAGACCAAGATGCCCGTTCGAGCTTGGCTATCGGGCGCAAGCCCGAAGATAAAGTCCATCGAAACTGATCTCCATGCCTCTGCTGCAATTGGCAACGATCGCAAGGGAGCCTGTGACGATGGAGATGGCTTCACACGCTGGCATATTTCGCACGTTCGGATCCAGTTGCGTACCCACTTATACATGTGGGGCCAGCAGAAGTCTCGAGACACAGCCGCGAAAGTCTTTTCGCGGCCTAAATGGCCGCCAGCAGGAGCATCGTGATACTCGTGAATGATTCTTGCACGCAAATCCATGTCATTGGCAATCACCGTGCGAGGAGCATCGAATTGATCGATGCTATACAGAAGCAAATCGCCATCTAAACTGTATCGATGAATATGGTCGCGCTTGGTACGGGATAATGCTCCCAGGGCAGCATCGCTGGGAGCACGCAGATACTCGATAATGTCTGCATAATCTGAGTCACCCTTGTACGCTGCGACGATCTCATCAAATAAACACGGCTCGGGTGTAACCCGAGTTAAGTTCAGCGATACACACATTGCACATCGGTCATCATCGTCCTCGTCATCAGTAGCCTGGCGACTCAGAGCAGTCCGAGGATCGTAGTCGGGACGTCGTGACAAGGCGTCAGCGATAATGTTGGTCTTGCCTGGCTTGTAATGCACGACGAAGTTGTACTCAGAGAAGAATGAGAGCCATCGTGCCATCCGTTGGGACAGGTGTGGGCTCTTCATCGCTGTGCGCAGCGATGCATGATCGGTGTACAGATCAAACGTACGTTCACCAAGGAGATGCACGCGAAACTTGATGAGTGCATAGTGCATCGCTAATAACTCCTTACCGTGAACCGGATAGTTCTTCTCAGCTGGCTTCATCTGTCGCGACTGATAACTCACGACTCGTTCACGGCCCTCATCATCAAATTTCATGAGGGCACAGCCGATTGCAAAATCACTGGCGTTGCAAACCACGTGGAACGGCTTGGAATCGTCTGGTAGGACCAGGACTGGCGCTGACGCTAGGCTCTTCTTTACTGCTTCGAAGGCTGCTTGGTGCTCGGGACGCCACAACCACGTGGCGTCTTTCTTCAAGAGTGACGACAAAGGCTGGATGGAACCAGCATAATCCTTTGTATACTTGTGCAAATAATTAGCCAAGCCGAGCCACTGGCGCAACTCCGTAGGGTTCTTGGGCGTGGGCCAAGAACAGATGGACGACACCTTCTCTGGATCAGCTCGAACTCCCGATTTACTCACATAGCAACCTAACACCGGAATCTCCGGTGCACAAAAGACACACTTCTTGAGATTCGCGTACAACTTGTTGTCCCGCATAACTTGAAACACTTGCTTCAGGTAACTTGTACATCGTTGAGGTTGCCCTCGGCGCGACTATGGACGAATTTATCGTCAAAATAACTTGGGGCAAAGTTCCGAAGAGGTCTCAACACTTGAGACACCATGCGATTAAAAGTGGCCGGAGCGTTCTTCAACCCTTGTGGCATTACCAGCCACTCCCATAACATGCCACTCGGGGTGCTCACCGCGGTGAGTGGGATATCGCTCGGGCGCATCAAAATCTGGTAAAAGCCATCTGTCAAGTCGATGGCACTGAAGATGACACTTCCTGACATGAAATTCAGCACCATGTCCTTCCTGGAAATTGGCGTTTGCGCAGGAATAGTGGCATCATTCAACTTATTGAGCGCATGCACTATCCGCCAGCCTCCCGTAGCCTTCTTCACACAGAAGGTTGGACTCGAATGTGGTGAGATACTTTCACGCACATGACACGCTTTGCGGCGGCCTTCAAAGAATGCGTCAATAGCTTCGACTTGATCTCGAGGCAACGGCCACTGCCGTGTCACACAATACTTCGACCCTGGCACGAGATCAATCTCGTGCCGAACACCACGGTTCGCAGGAAGTTCAGCCGGGATCTTGTTCGGGAACACGTCTGCATACTCACGAGCAATGTCGTAGACGGGGTTACCAGACTCTCGCAGGGCCTCCCATGACTGTGATGCAAACCTTTCTTCACGCGCAGACTTCGGCTCAGCGCTTTGAGGACGCGCCATATGCTCCTCGTTTGCCAAGGTAACCACCTCGTTGGTGATTAGACACACTTGTTCCACAGTGCCTCCCTTAAGGTCACGTAGGAAATGCTTCCAGGAAAGACCTGGAAGACTTTTAATGGAAGACGCATTACGAGGAAGACTCTAGACCTTGATATATTGGCGCCTTTGTGGACTCCCTTCCACGTACACGATAGCGTGGACACATTCCAACGCTAAATTCTCGGTGCTGTTGTCCCCATCGTGCTTCGAGGCACTACTCGAAGCTGGCGAACCGCAGTCAGGTGATAAACCATCACCCCCCTCTAGGCACTGGATGTCGTCATCCAAGATGCCGGAAACACTGGACGGTAGTACCCCAAACTCGACCGTCGACACTTGATGCGGGAGCTCCTGCTCGTCCGCCGTAAACCCGTGTGGGAGCCCCTGCTCGACCACAGTATGCCCATGTGGGAACCTCGGTTCGACCACAGTGGGTGATGATGGGAATTCCGGTTCGACCATCATGCTCTCGCGTGGGGACTCCTGTCCGTCCACGTTGTACTCGTGTGGGAGCCCCTGCTCGACCACAATATGCCCATGTGGGAACCTACAGTGGGTGATGATGGGAACCCCGGTTCGACCATCATGCTCTCGCGTGGGGACTCCTGTCCGTCCACGTCACACTCATTGGCGAGCTCTTGCTCGTCGTCACAATGCTCTTATGGGAGCCCCTGCTCGACCACAATAGGTTCAGATGGGAACCCCGGTTCAACCACTGCATTCACGTGCGGGAACCCCTGTTCAAGCGCATTAATGACGCGCGGGAACCCCTGTTCGACCGCGTCGTCCTCGTCGTCCTCTTCGCTCTGTAGCGAGGAGTCACTGTCACTTGTGTCTCGAAGAACAGCACAAGCAGTGCAGAGAGGGCCACCGCTCGCTCTGTGCACCGCCAACGTCGTGGAATCACGATCCACGACTGTGACGTTCGGCCAGTCACTTGGAGATACCAAGAGATGGGTAAAAACTTCACTGACATCGAACTTGCGTCGACGTCTCACTGATCTGGCTAACCAGTCGATCTGGGGCTTATAAAGTGCCAACCATGGCATTCCCAGTATGCAATCGAATGCATAATTCATCGCGATCACCAAGAAATCATCATTACTGCGAAAGCCATCAAACGTATACGGCAACGACACTTCGCGCCGCGATACGCGGTGTGGTTTCCCGTCAGCAAACTTGACGACGACTTGGCCAGGTCCCTCACGGACCTGAATGCTGGGAGGCAGCATCGACAAACAAGTTTCACGAAAGAAATTGTTTGTTGCTCCTGAGTCCAGGAGTGCTCGCAGAGGTCGCCGGACGCCGGTGACATGTAAACTGACAATAATCAGACGTGAATCACCACTCGTAGTGGTGGCATTTAACCGTGCGCGTAGCGCAGGAGGACTGGAAGGTTGGGCTGCCACCGGGGGACCCGGACCTCCGTTCCAACCAGTAGGGCGCCCTGCACCTACTGTTCCCGACCGTTTTTTGGACGTGCGGCCGGTACAGCATCCTCATGATGGGCGTCCACTACTTGCACCGATATTGGGGCTGGCGCACGGCACTCTGCCGCGCGATGTCCTGGCTTGCGACAACGAAAGCAAACCATTTGACGCCCGTTGCGAGCGTCACCTTTATGAAAGACACGTCGCCGGTCACCCGAAGACTCAATAACGTCGATCTACATAGGTTCTGGACCAGAAGGCCGGGGAACGCTGACGACCGAGGGTTTGTCATATGCCTTTGTGACCCTAAAGTCTTCACGGAGTGCGATGGCAAATGCCTCCTCCAATGTGGCAGGCTCGGCGCGCTCCAGCGATAAGCGGGTCTGCCCCTCACGCATACCATCCACAAAGACATTCACCTGCGTGTACATGTCCATGGGGTGCGTGATAATACACGACGCCAGATGCCTAGCCATCTGAACGTAGTCGCGCACGCCATTTTACCCTGTCGCATCGACAGGAATCTTGATCTCACCAGTTTCTCCTCTTGTGGTGGCTCACGCAAGACGGAGATCTTCCTGGATGGTATCCAAGGTGGGGAATGCGTGCTCGTCCACAACGAGCTTACCAAGGGCCCACTCCTTGGCCTTCCCGGTGAGTCGGGAAAGAAGAAAGTTGACCTTCGCCTGTGGAGCCTCAAGAAGTCTCGAGGCGATGGCGATATCAACTTCTCGGAACCACCGGTTCAGCGATAACCGGTCCTTACCTTCTCCAGAGTAGGAGGAGGTTTCCATCTTCACGGCCTCATTACGTGAAGGGCGCGAGGGAGTTAAGCCTCGCCGGTTGGATTTGGCGAGCTCGCGTGCCATAAACTCATGTATGGCGAGACGTTGCGCGTCAGGGGTCGCTGATCTCATCAGCGACGCGACGAATGCCTCTCCCGATATCGCCGCGAGGCGATTAAGGGCATCCCACTCAACACCAGTAAGATGGGGGAAGGTCGCGTGTCCAGAAATAAGTCTGGAGCGTCAAAGTACGACGATTCGCTCATCCCAAACTCGGGCATAGGAAGGACTAAAAAGTGCTACCAGGTGTAACGGGGCTAGAACGTACCGTCACTAGCTTACACGCGCGCTCGAGGAAGACTCAAGCCCAGGGGGGGGGTACTTGCTCGAGCAAGAACCAATCTGGCTCTTGATCATCATGCGGCGACGTTATAATCGACGCGAAAGTAACCAAAGTCGTACCATTCGACTTCGGTGAAGAGGAAGAAAGTAAAAGCGATGACGCTCTTAATGATAACGATGCTGAAGATATCAGCATCTTTCGAAGTATCACCAGCGAGAACACTAATGCACTCGCTGACTTAGTCAAAATATCTCTGCGATGTACATACAATGCACTGCAGGCCTAAGCAATGAGTCAGCAGAGGACTTCCTGCCGACTCAAGAAGCGGTAGTCCGTTTCGTGCAAGACGTCATCGCATAATCTTTGGACAAGCATAAATGGAACGCAGACAATAATGGAAGGGCAAATGATCATTATTTTATTCAAGGTGAGCTTGTTTTAGTGTCAACAGCAAATCTACCTAAGGTGCAGTGACCAGCGTGGAAAGCACTAAATTGTTGCCCAAGTGCATCGACCCATTTCGCGTATTGCGACGCCTAGGAAATGCATACACGATTGAGCTGCTTAACATAAGATGCGTACGCATCCTATGTTTTTACGTAGCAAGTCTTCGTCCGTACGTTCAGTACGCGTCTTCTTCAAACGAAGAAGACAGTTGCCATCTCAATCCAACTCTTGTGGTCACGAGATAGGTCTGCAACCCGGACGTTTAAAGACGAAATTTTCCATGATACTGGGCGATCTCCTAACGAGCTGCTGCCAGCTCGTCACGCAAACAGAGGAATACTCGCTTGATCATAACTGTGCAGCGACAAAATTAGCGCGGACATCGTCCAGTCAAGCTCAAGCTGCTGCCCAGATTTCCGCCAAGCGGTGACGCATGTCTTCCTCGTGGTACAAGTCCCAACGTAACCCACGAGTTAAATGATCAAAATGAACTAGCTCGGCAATCAGATTCGACGAAAACCTCGAACCAGATTTTGTCTCCACTGCCGCATCCGGTGGTGGCTCTCGTGGTGACAAGAATGTTCCCGTGAGACATTTGCTAAATCACCGCGACTTAAAAAGACGTCAGTCGAGTAACCTCGTCCGGTGACGTGGATATTCGCCTTCGGCGGATAGCTGCAATTTTCTTTGCCTGAAGTTATTGAAGGCGGTTGAGTACATGGTGTAATGGGCTACATTACACATATAGTATTAACACAAATAAATAATTACATATGTAGGCAGGTGCTGGGCCCGAATAGCGGGCATAGCGTGGTAATTTATCATTGGTTTATTATTGGGCCTAAAGTCCCTAATATGGACCGATGATAAATCAACCCGAAATTGTGTGGTTCCTGAAAGGCGGGAACACTGTCGTATTTATTACGACTAAAATCTTCGTAATTAGTACGAATTAAAACCAAAATAAAAATCAGAGTTAAAATTACTTAATACCAAATACTCCCCCTAAATTAAAGTCACTATCTACTAAGGTGGGGGGATACGTGGATGGTGTAGACCATATACGTAGAACGGTGCACACAACCACGACGCATGCACCAAGCTGTTGATAAAAAAACTCGAACATCGACAAAAACTCAATCCTACTCGTAAACGTACCCACGGAGTATCTATTTGACGACCTGATGACGCGTTCAGTCTTACCATCGGTTTCCGAATGGCTAGAAGTAGACATTGTAGGCCGTGCTCCAAGTAATTGAAACACGGAACTCCGAAAAGCTGCCGTGAGCCGAGCGTCCCTATCGGACACAAGCTTACGGGGTAAGCCGTGCAAACGACAATTTGTATCGATGAACACTTGAGCACAGCCTTCTTCTGTGATCGATTAAGGTACAACAACACGATTAATTTTCTTACTGAACCTGTCTACAACACGAGAATAACGTCATTCCCGTAAACCTTTTTGGAAAATTTAATGAAGAAGTTCATTGAAACGGACTTCCAGCACTTTGCCGAAACGGGTAGAGGCTGTATTGGTTGAAGCAGTGATGGATTAGGCTTTACTCGTAGAAACACTTCACAAGCACGTACGTACTTGCGCACAAACTTTTACTGGCGTGGTCAGTAAAAGTCGCGACTGACCGTGAGGTAAGTCTTCTCACCGCCGCGAAGCCGCTTATTGGTGCATCATGAAATTCAAAAATGATCCGTCACCTGAGATCATGTTGTGGCGGCACAACGACACGAGACGTGTCGTTGTTGACGGCTGTGTAGTACAGTAAGCCATTCCGATGGGTGTATTGATCGAGAGAAGATCGATAGATGGCAGGCAAGCGCTTCTTAGCTTGCATGGATGGGTCCTCCATGTACTTCATCAGGCGTACAAGATCATTATCTTGTGCGCATGGCCTTCTAATGTCGTCGAGTAAACTCGACGACAAAATGCTATTGCTCAGCGTAGCGACAGTGGTATCCAAATCACCGACGTCTCGAAGTCGGACCGACGTGAGATCGCATCGGCGACGACATTAAGTCGTCCCGGTTTATACTCTACGGAGAAGTTTTACTCCGCGAAGAACGACAATCATCTCGACATTTGTTGCGAGAGGTGTGAACTATTTACAGCCGTGCGTAGTGACGCATGGTATGTATACATTATGAGCGGTCTATCTCCTTAGATATATTCGCAAAACTTATCCAGTTCATACTTCATGACAAGGGTTCCTTGTCATGCATTGGGTAGTTGCGCTAAGCTGGTTGCAGCTTACACGCTCTGCGTCGTCTATGTCATACTGCATCAGTACACAACCGATTGCAAAATCGCTTGCGTCACAGACCACGTGAAATAGTCTTTTCTTATCTGCAACTGCCAACAGCTGCAATTGCATCATGATTTGATTAATACGTTTTAGTAACGCTGACAACCAGCGCTCCACTTCAACGTTACATTGCTCTTGACTAAACAAGAAAGATATACAGTCATCTCGGCGTAGCTGCGCGATTACTTGTACGCCGATAGCCCAAGAAACTTTAAAGTCACTTGACATCGACTGGTACTGTAATGGGGCAACCTATTACATAAGTAGTTGTAGGGATAATACAAAATAAGGCATAGGGCAGTATCCAATTAGCGGAGACTGCGCGTCAATTTATTATTGGTTTATTATTGGGGTGCCAGACCCAAAAACTAGCCAATAATAAATTGACTTCCATATTGAGCGGTTCCCATGAGCTAGGGAACATATTCGCACTTACTGCGAATTTAAATATAACAAAAATAAGTTAATAAAGAGCGTCTCCTCAACGCCCTTCTAGTGTAAGACGGTAGCGGGTCCTTAGCCCGTAACAGGTTCTGGCCAGTCGGTAATCGCCTTGCCCTTTTCTGATCATGACGCACGCCGTTATTTCTAACGATGCACCGAGAGCTCTTACACGCATGCACAAGCATAAGTTGTACGCCAACCTCAAGAAGTGGTATTTCGCTAGCTGCGAATATATACTTCTTGAGGTCGGCGTACAACTTACGCTCGCGCATATGTGTAAGAAATTTACAAAACGTAGAGTCGGTGGACTGTCACGTCTTTTTTCCCATCCATAGCCCGGCTATAGACGAACACATCATCGAAGTAACTCGGTGTAAAATCGCGCACTGGTATCTATAAAAACATATATATTTTATGTGGCTGGTGCATTACTAAGCCCTTATGGTATCACTAGACATTTACAGAGCATACCATCCCTGATGTGTTCGGAATGTCCCGTCCACGCAATAGGATCTGATAGAAACCATCCACCAGATCTATGGACGAAAATATGGTACTCTTAGACATACCATCTATGATTACGTCCTTTCTCGGTATCGATGTTTTCGCCGGTATCGTTGCAGCGCTCAACTTGTTTAACGCGTGTGTTATCCGCCAACCTCCTGTGGCCTTGCGCACACAGAAGGTCGGAGAGCTGTGAGGTGAAGTTGACTCCCTCACATGGCCCGCTGCTAGGCGATCGGTAAAGAACTTGTCGATCGCCTCGATCTGATCCCGAGGCAGTGGACACTGATTGATGACACAATGTTTTGTGCTTAAGACGAGGTCGATCTCGTGTCGAGTACCTTTATCCTTAGGTAACTCGCATGGAACAGAATCACGGACTACATCCTTGAATTCGGCCAAATCTTTATACAAAGGATTTTACTTTGACGACTCTCAGGATTGCGATGTGTATCGCTCAATCCAAGTCTTCTTATGAAAGACAATTTCGTCCATTGATGAGCTCCTAAGAGCCCGTCCGTTCTCGGCAAAAACTGTTGCTGACATAATATCGGTCACATACTCGTCCTTTGCGGCGAGTGCCAAATCTACTTGACTTTGTCACTTCGCAGATCGCGCAAGAACCTTTTAGATTCTAGCGTAGGCAACTGAGTTATCTCCGAAGTTAACCTCGGAGGCGCGACCAAATCAAGCGTATAAGCGCCTACGTTTAATCCGTCATTAACCAAGACTTTCAGCGTCTCGGTTACTTCCTGGAGACTTATACCCTCAGTAAATATTTTCTGGAGACTTATTCCCTCAGGTTCGATGAAACTTAACCTCTCTCCTCCATTTAGCTGTGGTAGAGCAAGCACAACGAAATCCTTTACGCTCAGCCATCCTGTTGATCTAGGATTACCGTTTTGCCGCTTCTGGGCAACCTGTTTACTCTTCGATGCATGCTGCCCTCTAGGCGAGCATCCATGTCCCGGTCCACTAGAATTATATGAGTGGTGGACCTTCGGTGCTGCCTGTGCTTGTGCACAGCCGCCGGCACCTTGCTTTACAGTGTGACTGTCTGTCACGCTGAGTTCTTGCGCAGTCTTACTAACGACCGAACCACAAGTGAGGCCATCACACTCACTCGTAGTACATTCACACGCTTGTAAACGCTCCAAGACGTTGATCAGATGGGCATCTGATGAACAA
This sequence comes from Peronospora farinosa, assembly GCA_947646735.1. Taxonomy (NCBI): domain Eukaryota; phylum Oomycota; class Peronosporomycetes; order Peronosporales; family Peronosporaceae; genus Peronospora; species Peronospora farinosa. Next base: position 233,688 of record CANTFK010000848.1, on the reverse strand, counting down.
GCGATAGGCATCTTCACGGTTCGATGCTACCAGCTGACCCATGGCTCGTACCTTTTGAGCCATAATAAACCTAGGATGACATCAAATTTGTCTACCAGATCAAGCACAATGAATGCCATCATCGTACTTTTGCCTTCAAACGTGTAGTGGAATCCCACTACACGTTTAACGTACGTAACAGTTCAGTCTGTTAAGCACCCTGCTGCATCAACAATCAGCTTTTTAAAAGTGGTAAAGTGTTGTTTTTGCGATATGGGGACCCCATAATCCAGTTGAATTCGAAGTATAGACCGTGGGGCAGGAAAAAGAGACCAGACCTCGAGGGGGAGCAATCGTTGGCGGAGAACAATATACAGGACCCACAGAAGCAAAATTAGTATCAGGGTACTATTTTTGACCGGTACCGAAGGGCGTTGATCATGAACCTTCATTGAATGACCCGGCTCCTCGTTGGTAGACCTAGGTCCCTCATTAGTCGACCCGGTCCCTCATCAGTCGACCAGGCCCCTTGTTGGTAGACCTGGGTCCCTCATTACAACCCGGTCCCTCATCAGTCGACCCGGCCCCTCGTTGATAGACCTGGGTCCCTCTTGGTCGATCCGGTCCCTCACTGGTAGACCTGGGTCCCTCATTGGTCGACCCGGTCTCTCGTTGATAGACCTGGATCCCTCGTTTGTCGACCCGGTCCCTCGCCGGTAGACCTGGGTCCCTCATTGGCCGACCTGAATCCCTCGTCGGTCGACCTCGGCCCTTCGGAGTTCAGCCACTCCTGACCAATTAACACAAGAATCAAACCAGTCGACGCAAGGAATCAGAGTTTCAGGCAAGGATATAGTAAAGGAGTTAAAAGGATAAGACTATATTAAATACTACTCAATTTGCGATCTACGTGGCACGACTCCGTCACCCAAGAAGAACTTGCTCTAAGTTACTCACTGTTCCGAAAAGGGATATATTTTGGCCCCCCGTCAAAGACAGTTGTGTAGCGAGGTTCAGTGCAAAAAGAGCTCCAGGATATATTTGGCCTGTGAGCTCGTTCGAGTAGCAACACCCCCCAAGACCCGCTATCGGAAGCGGTCTCCTTTAACTCACGGTCCGAAAGCAAAGTAAAGGTCAGGTGGTTGATACCCCTGAAACAAGAAGGAAAAGGCCAGGGCGATAAGTTGCCCTGAAGAAATTGGCTCTAAGACCACTCTCGACAAGGTCGATCGAATGGCCACCTACCGGCCCACCGAGTGAAGCATATTCACTCGAGGCCCCCCAGGTCTACCTCCCTCAAGGTAGACGTCCATATTCTCACCAAGTCTTCCGAAGATTGCAACCCGCCAGCCGACGGGTACACAAGGTGAGAATGAGGTCCATACACGGCATCGGGGTACCCCCTTCGACAGTCGGCAGTCCTGCACAGTGAGTGGCATGGTGTAATGGGCTACATTACATAGTATTAATATGAATAAACAATTACATATGTAGGCAGGTGCTGGGCCCGAATAGCGGGCACAGCGTGGTAATTTATCATTGGTTTATTATTGGGCCTAAAGTCCCCAATATGGACCAATGATAAATCAACCTGAAATTGTGTGGTTCCCGAAAGGCGGGAACACTGTCGTATTTATTACGACTAAAATCTTCGTAATTAGTACGAATTAAAACCAAAATAAAAATCAGAGTTAAATTTACTTAATACCTAATACTTGGGCTTGAGTCTTCCTCAAGCGCGCGTGTAAGCTAGTGACGATACGTTCTAGCCCCGTTACACCTGGTAGCACTTCGTAGTCCTTCCTATGCCCGAGTTTGGGATGAGCGAATCGTCGTACTTTGACGCTCCAGACTTATTTCTGGACACGCGACCTTCCCCCATCTTACTGGTGTTGAGTGGGATGCCCTTAATCGCCTCGCGGCGATATCGGGAGAGGCATTCGTCGCGTCGCTGATGAGATCAGCGACCCCTGACGCGCAACGTCTCGCCATACATGAGTTTATGGCACGCGAGCTCGCCAAATCCAACCGGCGAGGCTTAACTCCCTCGCGCCCTTCACGTAATGAGGCCGTGAAGATGGAAACCTCCTCCTACTCTGGAGAAGGTAAGGACCGGTTATCGCTGAACCGGTGGTTCCGAGAAGTTGATATCGCCATCGCCTCGAGACTTCTTGAGGCTCCACAGGCGAAGGTCAACTTTCTTCTTTCCCGACTCACCGGGAAGGCCAAGGAGTGGGCCCTTGGTAAACTCGTTGTGGACGAGCACGCATTCCCCACCTTGGATACCATCCAGGAAGATCTCCGTCTTGCGTTCGAGCCACCACAAGAGGAGAAACTGGTGAGATCAAGATTCCTGTCGATGCGACAGGGTAAAATGGTGATGCGCGACTACGTACAGATGGCTAGGCATCTGGCGTCGTGTATTATCACGCACCCCATGGACATGTACACGCAGGTGAATGTCTTTGTGGATGGTATGCGTGAGGGGCAGACCCGCTTATCGCTGGAGCGCGCCGAGCCTGCCACATTGGAGGAGGCATTTGCCATCGCACTCCGTGAAGACTTTAGGGTCACAAAGGCCTATGCCAAACCCTCGGTCGTCAGCGTTCCCCGGCCTTCTGGACCAGAACCTATGGAGATCGACGTTATTGAGTCGTCGGGTGACCGGCGACGTGTCTTTCATAAAAGGTGACGCTCGCACCGGGCGTCCAATGGTTTGCTTTCGTTGTCGCAAGCCAGGACATCGCGCGGCAGAGTGCCGTGCGCCAGCCCCATTATCGGTGCAAGTAGTGGACGCCCATCATGAGGGTGCTGTACCGGCCGCACGTCCAAAAAACGGTCGGGAACAGTAAGTGCAGGGCGCCCTACTGGTTGGAACGGAGGTCCGGGTCCCCCGGTGGCAGCCCAACCTTCCAGTCCTCCTGCGCTACGCGCACGGTTAAATGCCACCACTACGAGTGGTGATTCACGTCTGATTATTGTCAGTTTACATGTCACCGGCGTCCGGCGACCTCTGCGAGCACTCCTGGACTCAGGAGCAACAAACAATTTCTTTTCGTGAATCTTGTTTGTCGATGCTGCCTCCCAGCATTCAGGTCCGTGAGGGACCTGGCCAAGTCGTCGTCAAGTTTGCTGACGGGAAACCACACCGCGTATCGCGGCGCGAAGTGTCGTTGCCGTATACGTTTGATGGATTTCGCAGTAATGATGATTTCTTGGTGATCGCGATGAATTATGCATTCGATTGCATACTGGGAATGCCATGGTTGGCACTTTATAAGCCCCAGATCGACTGGTTAGCCAGATCAGTGAGACGTCGACGCAAGTTCGATGTCAGTGAAGTGTTTACCCATCTCTTGGTATCTCCAAGTGACTGGCCAAACGTCACAGTCGTGGATCGCGATTCCACGACGTTGGCGGTGCACAGAGCGAGAGATGGCCCTCTCTGCACTGCTTGTGCTGTTCTTCGGGACACAAGTGACAGTGACTCCTCGCTACAGAGCGAAGAGGACAACGAGGACGACGCGGTCGAACAGGGGTTCCCGCGCGTCATTAATGCTGTTGAACAGGGGTTCCCGCACGTGAATGCAGTGGTTGAACCGGGGTTCCCATCTGCACCTATTGTGGTCGAGCAGGGGCTCCCACAAGGGCATTGTGGCGACGAGCAAGAGCTCGCCAGCGAGTGTGACGTGGACGGACAGGAGTCCTCACGCGAGAGCATGATGGTCGAACCGGGGTTCCCATCATCACCCACTGTGGTCGAACCGAGGTTCCCACATGGGCATATTGTGGTCGAGCAGGGGTTCCCACACGAGTACAACGTGGACGGACAGGAGTCCCCACGCGAGAGCATGATGGTCGAACCGGGGTTCCCATCATCACCCACTGTGGTCGAACCGAGGTTCCCACATGGGCATACTGTGGTTGAGCAGGGGCTCCCACGCGGGTTTATGGCGGCCGAGCAGGAGCTCCCGCATCAAGTGTCGACGGTCGAGTTTGGGGTACTCCCGTCCAGTGTTTCCGGCATCTTGGATGACGACATCCAGTGCCTAGAGGGGGGTGATGGTTTATCACCTGACTGCGGTTCGCCAGCTTCGAGTAGTGACTCGAAGCACGATGGGGACAACAGCACCGAGAATTTAGCGTTGGAATGTGTCCACGCTATCGTGTACGTGGAAGGGAGTCCACAAAGGCGCCAATATATCAAGGTCTAGAGTCTTCCTCGTAATGCGTCTTCCATTACAAGTCTTCCAGGGCTTTCCTGGAAGCATTTCCTACGTGACCTTAAGGGAGGCACTGTGGAACAAGTGTGTCTAATCACCAACGAGGTGGTTACCTTGGCAAACGAGGAGCATATGGCGCGTCCTCAAAGCGCTGAGCCGAAGTCTGCGCGTGAAGAAAGGTTTGCATCACATTCATGGGAGGCCCTGCGAGAGTCTGGTAACCCCGTCTACGACATTGCTCGTGAGTATGCAGACGTGTTCCCGGACAAGATCCCGGCTGAACTTCCTGCGGACCGCGGTGTTCGGCACGATATTGATCTCGTGCCAGGGTCGAAGTATTGTGTGACACGGCAGTGGCCGTTGCCTCGAGATCAAGTCGAAGCTATTGACGCATTCTTTGAAGGCCGCCGCAAAGCGGGTCATGTGCGTGAAAGTATCTCACCACATTCGAGTCCAACCTTCTGCGTGAAGAAGGCTACGGGAGGCTGGCGGATAGTGCATGCGTTCAATAAGCTGAATGATGCCACTATTCCTGCGCAAACGCCAATTCCCAGGAAGGAAATGGTGCTGAATTCCATGTCAGGTAGTGTCATCTTCAGTGCCATCGACTTGACCGATGGCTTTTACCAGATTTTGATGCGCCCGAGCGATATCCCACTTACCGCGGTGAGCACCCCGAGTGGCATGTTATGGGAGTGGCTGGTAATGCCACAAGGGTTGAAGAACGCTCCGGCCACTTTCAATCGCATGGTGTCTCAAGTGTTGAGACCTCTTCGGAACTTTGCCCCAAGTTATTTTGACGATAAATTCGTCCATAGTCGCGCCGAGGGCAACCTCAACGATGTACAAGTTACCTGAAGCAAGTGTTTCAAGTTATGCGGGACAACAAGTTGTACGCGAATCTCAAGAAGTGTGTCTTTTGTGCACCGGAGATTCCGGTGTTAGGTTGCTATGTGAGTAAATCGGGAGTTCGAGCTGATCCAGAGAAGGTGTCGTCCATCTGTTCTTGGCCCACGCCCAAGAACCCTACGGAGTTGCGCCAGTGGCTCGGCTTGGCTAATTATTTGCACAAGTATACAAAGGATTATGCTGGTTCCATCCAGCCTTTGTCGTCACTCTTGAAGAAAGACGCCACGTGGTTGTGGCGTCCCGAGCACCAAGCAGCCTTCGAAGCAGTAAAGAAGAGCCTAGCGTCAGCGCCAGTCCTGGTCCTACCAGACGATTCCAAGCCGTTCCACGTGGTTTGCAACGCCAGTGATTTTGCAATCGGCTGTGCCCTCATGAAATTTGATGATGAGGGCCGTGAACGAGTCGTGAGTTATCAGTCGCGACAGATGAAGCCAGCTGAGAAGAACTATCCGGTTCACGGTAAGGAGTTATTAGCGATGCACTATGCACTCATCAAGTTTCGCGTGCATCTCCTTGGTGAACGTACGTTTGATCTGTACACCGATCATGCATCGCTGCGCACAGCGATGAAGAGCCCACACCTGTCCCAACGGATGGCACGATGGCTCTCATTCTTCTCTGAGTACAACTTCGTCGTGCATTACAAGCCAGGCAAGACCAACATTATCGCTGACGCCTTGTCACGACGTCCCGACTACGATCCTCGGACTGCTCTGAGTCGCCAGGCTACTGATGACGAGGACGATGATGACCGATGTGCAATGTGTGTATCGCTGAACTTAACTCGGGTTACACCCGAGCCGTGTTTATTTGATGAGATCGTCGCAGCGTACAAGGGTGACTCAGATTATGCAGACATTATCGAGTATCTGCGTGCTCCCAGCGATGCTGCCCTGGGAGCATTATCCCGTACCAAGCGCGACCATATTCATCGATACAGTTTAGATGGCGATTTGCTTCTGTATAGCATCGATCAATTCGATGCTCCTCGCACGGTGATTGCCAATGACATGGATTTGCGTGCAAGAATCATTCACGAGTATCACGATGCTCCTGCTGGCGGCCATTTAGGCCGCGAAAAGACTTTCGCGGCTGTGTCTCGAGACTTCTGCTGGCCCCACATGTATAAGTGGGTACGCAACTGGATCCGAACGTGCGAAATATGCCAGCGTGTGAAGCCATCTCCATCGTCACAGGCTCCCTTGCGATCGTTGCCAATTGCAGCAGAGGCATGGAGATCAGTTTCGATGGACTTTATCTTCGGGCTTGCGCCCGATAGCCAAGCTCGAACGGGCATCTTGGTCTTTGTTGACAGATTCAGCAAGATGACACATCTCGTGCCTGTTCACGCTAAGGTCACCGCGGCAGAGACCGCGGCGCACTTCATCGACGCTGTGTTCCGTCATCATGGCCTTCCAGAAAACATCGTTTCGGACCGTGATCCGCGATTTACGTCCGCATTTTGGACATCACTTTTCGAGCTCCTCGGGACAAAACTGCTGATGTCGACTGCGGCCCATCCGGAAACGGATGGGCAGACCGAGCGCGTGAACCGGGTCCTCGAAGATGTTCTTCGGAGTTATGCTACGTCATTTACAAGTTGGAGTGCATTTTTACCACTCGCTGAGTTCGCACTCAACAACGCCGTACACGCGTCAACAGGGTTGACGCCATTTTTTGTAAATTCGGCTCATTACCCTCGTGTTTCTACTGTCCTGGCCGTGGGGCGACCTACAACACCTAGTGGCTCCACTTTGGGGGGAAATAAAGGTGATAAACAAGGATCGAGTGCAGCTCACGGTATCTGAGCGCGAATGCAGTAACCCGATCCAAGGCAAAGACGGCCATTTTGACGCCATCAGACGTGGCGTCCCCATTAGCTCGATGGACTGCGCAGACATTGATTGACCCGTCTTCGGGTAAACGTTCCCCTACTGCCAACTACGCGCCGATTGAGTCGGCGCGACCAATTGATGACATGGCTGTGTTGGAATTTATACTCCAACGTCAAGCCATCACCCGGTTTGTACGCGACGCACTACAAACTGCTGTAGACCTACAGAAGGAGAATGCTGACAAACATGGACGAAAGAACATGAGCAAGTTTGAGAAAGGTGACCGTGTATTATTATCGACGGAAGGTTTAAGGGATTCTGCGGTCACTAATCTGGGCGCGAGTAAACTCGCGCCACGCTTCATCGGTCCATTCAAGGTTCTGAAGGCAATTGGCGACGCTTATACACTCGACGTCCCCTCTTCACTGCGACTCCACCCGACATTCTATGTCGGGCGGCTGAAGGAATATCGTCCGGCTACGCTTCACGGTTTGGCTCCGATGCCGGCTTCAGGGGTTCGTAAGTCGAACGGCCTTCCCGTCGCGCTCGACGCGCCGATGACATGGGGCGGGGTCTCGATCCCGTCTGAACCTGACCAAGCATCTGGCGCTCCAGATTCCTTATCCGTTCGAGCAGTTCACGGTTCGACTGCCGGGTCTCACTCGAAGTCTTCTCCGCCTGGGCAGCACGTTCACTGGCAGCCTCAGCCTCCAGCCGAGCATCGGCAGCTATATTCACGGCCTGATCAACATCGTCCTGAGCAACCAGGACGCCAGCTCTACCACCGCGAGAGCCCTCCTCCGCTTGTTGATGCGGAGGGACATGTGCGCTGGATTGTAGACCGCATTGTGGGTCACGAGGACCCTCCTCAACCATTACTGCAGTCGGCTCATGAGAAGCGTGCGGTTTCATCCGTGCGCAGGTACCGAGTACGTTGGCTTGGATTCCCTCCCGAGCAGGATACATGGGAACCACGTTCCTCGCTCCTTCGTGACGTTCCAGATGTGGTTCTGTCGTATGAAGCCACGAAGTCGGACTATTCCAAGGCGGGCGAGCACGCGAACGCTCTCGTGACAAACGAAAGCGGTAAGGAGATTCACGTTGTCGGGAACGGGAACGATGACCAGAACGAGAACGATGTCGCGAACGAGAACGACGCCGTGAACGAGAACGTCGCGGTGAATACATATCACGATTGCGAGGCGAGAATCGCGAAGCAGGACGGGCAAGCGAGCGTGTCGCTGCCCTGCGCTGATGATCCCGCGGAGATTGACTTCGCTGTCGTGAGTGGTGCTGCCAGCGAGGCGCACCACGAATAACTGCGCTCCTCCGTTCGCCCAGACTTCGCTCATACTTTGCAATCCAACTTCGTTCGCGATCGCTGAGTGGACATGTCGTCGCCATTCGTCATGAATTGGGCGTGGAGTCGAGTCACAAGATTGGCATCCTTCATTGACATGGACGAAGCAGAGACGGTCCTCATTCCAAGCATCCTCACACACTCTTTCGCGTAGCGCGCCGATGGAGTGATCGGCGCGAAGTTCCTCTCGATTGGCGAGCCATAACTGGAAGTTGCTACCATCCTCGAGCATCCGATTCCAACGTTGGATGAAGGCGCACCAAGAGCGTTGTAGAGCTTCATGCTCGATTCCATCAAGACCTTTCCCGCGCAGTTTTCGAAATCGGCGGAAGTAGTCCCGCATCATGTCCAGTGAGTCCGGAGCGTGAGCTCCGGACAAGTCGTACAGCGACCAAGGTATGAGCTGCCGCGTAATGATGCTGGTTGGTGCATTCCCGCTGATGTATCTTGGGCGTGCTGCTGGATTGGGTGTTGGGTCTCCAGACATTGCTTGTTCGTTTGTGAGCAAAGGGTTTTCGACAGTTGAGCACTCACGGTTGGTGAGTGCTGTCATGAGAAGGGGGTGATGTAATGGGCTACATTAAATAGTATTAATATGAATAAACAATTACATATGTAGGCAGGTGCTGGGCCCGAATAGCGGGCACAGCGTGGTAATTTATCATTGGTTTATTATTGGGCCTAAAGTCCCCAATATGGACCAATGATAAATCAACCTGAAATTGTGTGGTTCCCGAAAGGCGGGAACACTGTCGTATTTATTACGACTAAAATCTTCGTAATTAGTACGAATTAAAACCAAAATAAAAATCAGAGTTAAATTTACTTAATACCTAATACTTGGGCTTGAGTCTTCCTCAAGCGCGCGTGTAAGCTAGTGACGGTACGTTCTAGCCCCGTTACACATGGGGTCTCATCACACAATTTTGAGAACCCACTACACCACATAAGCGCCTTGCTTTCTTATCAGGCTTTCCTGGTGATAAACTTGCTCCTGAGTAAGGTAATTTTCTTTACGACTTCGTCAAGTTCATGTTGTATCAAATTGGCGGTGGTTGCATGTTGTTCGTCTACGCTAAGAGAGAGCGACATGGCACTAACGGTAGGGTTGCCGATGGTATCAGCCATACGCGGAACCGCATTCCATTCGAGGTCACTCAAATGGCGGAAATCATTACGCGCTGCTCGATGACGTTCTTTATCCGCTGATTCCATAGCGGATGGTACGGTGGTCGTTGAACGGACCACGAAATGCTACCAGGTGTAATGGGCACCCTCCAATTTTTCTCTTAAATGTAATCTACCTTCACTGATGACAGTGAAAGCAGGTACCTCAGAACTTTACGTACACGTGAACAGATAAAGTCTTATTAACAAGGGGTTAACAAGAAAAAGAGAGCTGTAAATAATATAGTTATTCTATCTAATAAACTAATCTGTTATTACCTTGTCTTAACTATATCAAACTACAACTATGTATGTTGACAACTTGCCCTCCACTCATTGCGCGCGTCCATCGGTCATTGATCAGCACGTTTGTTGATATAATGGTCTATAGCAACCAATTAGAGGGCATCTCCAACTTCATGGAGATGCAAGAACAATATTATAAGTAAAGATTGTAATGTCGAATATTAGTTATAATAATATTTTTATAAATTAGCATCGACACTTCATATAAATGCTAATTTATGTAACGGACTCACCCCGTTACACTTAAGCTATTGCTGTCCCTCTAATTCCTTAGAACAAGGTGACTTCTTAGTCGTTTGATTAGTCCCTTAGAACAAAGTGTCAACTTTCAATCAGTTCCTTTATAACTAAGAAGCTTATAGCCTAAAACGTTTTCCTCTGACTTTAGAACTGTGTAGCTTGAATCGTTACAGGCTGATTTTACACTATCATGCGAGCAGGTCTCCATAAACGATCTCGGCAGTAAAAAGCTGCCTACAGGTTGAAAGTTGCATCAAATAAACTATTTGACACACATAGAAAAGATAACATTCGGTCCTCACTAACAAATTATTATATTCGGTCCGCGCGTACCTATCCGTCGGAATGACGGGTGAACGCCCTAGCAAAGTGCTGCGTTAATGCTGCCTTATACAGCGTAGACCTCGCGCGCCATGTCCGTCTGACCGACGGGTGAATATCCTAGTCTTATATATAATAGTATCGAATTTTATTAGCTAAAATAATATTCGTATTGGCACTTGATGTTTGTGCCAATGTCATGTAATGGGCTCACTTCGTTACACCCTCCATATGTCTCAGCATTATTACGTACCTTAGAGATGTAATGGTCTTGGAAAAAAACGACGTTGGGCGCCGATTCAATCTCTATGGTGAACAATTCAGCGAACATGCTCGCAGTCTAGAGTGATACTATATAGCTGGGGAAGAAGAAGAACCAGATAATATGACCACATTGTCAGAGTTACTGATGGCTTGGTTGGCCGGGCATTCTACACAATGGAAGTTTTCAATACATGCACCTTTATATACACGTATACGTACTTGTAAAAGCATGATGCTTTACGTTACGACACACGATTCATCGTAAATAGTCATAATTTGTGCTAACAGATTTTCAAGTTATAACCTGATACTATATGGACGCTATCCTGGTCGGGTTGGGGTAACGCAAGTCCTGGATGCTTCTCCCTCTACACACCTCTCTCTTGCCGCTCTCACCCCCAGCCGCCATCCAAGCCACCACGATGTACGCCGCCACGCCCGAAGTCTCGGCATCTCCGCTTAGGTACACTCGCGTAATCCTTTGTTCCCCGTGCAAGCAACAAGAGACCCTCCCTGGGTGGAACATGTTGACAAGATAGACATCCAAGCAAGAAACCTACCGCTGGACACTGCCGGTCGACTATCCCCAGACCTGTACCTCCTTCGCATGTGCGCACAGGCGCCGCTTAATGGACCCTGGCGAGAGTAGAGAGAAATGTAGAGAATGAGAGATAATCCGACGCATGCAAAAGTAAAGCCACTTTTGGTGGCAAGACATACATACCTATATACATACATACATCCATACATACATACATACATACATACATACATATATGTGGACGCTTCTCCTTGCCACTCACTGTGCAGGTTTTCAATAGGTCACTGCAACCCTAACACTCATATACTCTTCATTTCAATATCGTCAATACTATCCCCAAGTAAGCTTTTTCCACGGAGGGATGGGCAGCTGTTGCTACATCGTCAGAAGTGCGCAGTTTCCATTCCGCACTCGTGTGTCAATTTGCCTCATTACTTCAATCTTAGTGCGGAAAGCTATCAGCCATTGTTTCTAAGGGGTAATGACGGTGCGGATCGCGCAACCAGACGCTGATCATATGCAGGATTACCTCATCAACTGGAACGCCGGGCCTTTGGGCGTAGTGCTGCGACCCGATTTGGGCGTCGACATGCCCCCTGTCGTGTCGCAGTTGCTGCCACAGCCTTCCTTGCTCAAGATGGCAGGTGTACGAGAGGGGGATTTGCTTATTAGCGTCGATGGCAAGAAAACGACACGTCTTGGGTACGAGAAAGTTGTACGTCTGCTCTTTCAGGAGCGACTGCCTATGGTGCTGCATTTCCGCTCACCGCTACAAGAGCGACCGCGTGGTGTCTCAAGGGCTGTAGCTGAGGACCCCGTGCGTTCTCGTGCTCGTACCACCAGTTCTGCGCGCTCTCAGACGTTGCCCAGTCGACCACGTGGTCGCTCTGACGTGATGCAGCAGATTGAACAGAAACGGAAATCAAACGAGCAAAACTTGAGCATTGAAAGCAACGGGTCGTCGACATTGACGAAGAGCAAAAAGAAAACGAGTAAACAACCGAAACACGGAGTCAAGACGGAAGCAGAAGAAAAACGGTTACGCAAACAATACAGCGTTGTATGGGAACGTGGCTCTTTGGGCATTTCGTTCCGTGCCTACAGCTCCAAGGTAAATGTCCCATGTGTGGACTTTATTAGTGCCAATCGAGGTCAAGGACGTGGAATGGATCTTGTCTGTGTCAATGACGTGCTTATTGCTATTAACGGGGAAAAAACCAAAGCACTTGGCGTCGAGAAGGTGCTGAGATGGCTACATGTCGTGGAAAAGCCAGTGGTTCTAAGGTTCCATGCATCTTCGAACCGGGTAACGGATCCAGTGGGAGAATTGCTGCCACATTTAGCAGATGAAGAAGATACTTCGGCACGTATAAGACGACCGACAATGCCACAAACTCAACCCGAGTTTGAACCGATGCCACGGCCACCGCGTCGTAATAATAGTGTAGATCAAGGCATGCGGAGGATGGAACGAGGTAATGTGAATGACAGGGAGAACAAACTACATTTGCCAGTGTCGCAACATTTTTCGAGAGACAGAGCCACGTACAAGCAGCAGAGTAACGAACAGGAGTTATCGTATCAATTTGGAGGATCCAATAGTAAAGTAAAAGAGCGACGCTACACGACCAGCTCGATGAATGTCTACGCACGAGGTCGAGTTCGGTCGTATGGAGATGGCGCAACGGGAGATTTCTGTCGTGAGCTGCCGACGAGCGTAGACGAACCCATCAGCATCTCACACCGTCGTCAACAGCATAAGGACTCTTCTCGCTTCAACCAGCTGGATCAGGGCCAATTGTTATCCGTGAAATCGGCTTCATGTGACGATTTTCGACGTCAGTTTCAGTTGAAAAGCAAGTCTTCACAACCACAAATCACGGCATCTGCGCGCCCACGAGTAGTGTCACGTGATAGCCAAGTCAGCAACATGTCTCGATTGAGTTTTGATGAGGCCGCTGATGTTGTCGCCCGAGCTACAGGGCGGCCCGTGGAAGAATGCGAGTTTGGGGGAATACCAGTGCTTGATATAAGGGAAGGAACAGTCCAGTCAAAGCTGATGTATATTTACGCAAAGGCATGCTTGGCGAAGCAGGTCGACAAATCTACATCAAAAGAATTTCAGCCGGCTCACGCTCCTGGTCATCCTCTAGGTCGAAAGACGCATTCCAAATATTTGTCGTACACTATTTTTCAGGACGATGCTGTGGCTTCGAACCACGCACCTAGTCCAGGGAACGGCTGCACCAGCAACGAAAGTGTGGTAGAGCAGGAGGAAGAGTACAAAGTCGAAGATATTAACAATAGCGTTGAAACCAAGATTGCAGATGTGCCCGAACACAGATCGGATGAGAGGTTTGCAAAGATGCAAGAAGACATTTCCATCCCGCCGCCGTCGGTTGCTACTCAGTATGTATCTTTGGTGGGCCCTGCTTCTTTGGTCAGCAGTGATACCACCTCCGATGTGCTTCCTGCCCCAGAACCCGTGACTGACGATTTCATTTCACTAAAGGATTTTGTCGTGGAGGGCGGAAATCTGACCGAGCGTTGTACTACGGCGAGTCTTAACAGCACTGCGACGCCGGCGCAATTAATGGATGGTTGTGATGAGAGCGAGAAGGCACTGGAGGATGAAGCAGATCTCATCAATACAAATGAAGAGGTTATTGTGGAAACTACCGGTGAAGCTAGCGGTGAAGCTGTAGGAGATAATATGGAGTTGGCAGAGCCGAAGGAGGCTAGTTGTGATGACAGCAAACGAGTAGACCCAGTTATGGATGAGAACCAGGAGGTGGAGAAACCTAAGATGATGGTTGTGTTGGAAGAAGAGTGCTCCTATACGAACAAGTACGAGCACGCTGACGATCACATGGATGCAGAAGTCGAGAATGCTGAGGAGGATGATGGCGTTGCCGGTACTGACAGCATCAATGAGCGAGACTTGGCTGTGCATGTAGAGAATCTTCCGGCGATCAACAATACAAATGAAGAGGCTAGCGGTGAAGTTAGCGGTGAAGCTAGCGGTGAAGCTAGCGGTGAAGCTGTAGGAGATAATATGGAGTTGGTAGAGCCAAAGGAGGCTACTTGTGATGACAGCAAACGAGTAGACCCAGTTATGGATGAGAACCAGGAGGTGGAGAAACCTAAGATGATGGTTGTGTTGGAAGAAGAGTGCTCCTATAAGAACGAGCACGAGCACGCTGACGATCACATGGATGCAGAAGTCGAGAATGCTGATGAGGATGATGGCGTTGCCGGTATTGACAGCATCAGTGAGCGAGACTTGGCTGCAAGCGTGGCTTCTCTTGACGATCTGCTTGATTTTCCATTTAAAAATGGCAACCACGATAAAGAAGAGTCTGACGAGTTTGCTGGCGGTGATGACGATGAGGAGAAGAACGAGGAGATAATCGCAGATGATAAGAAAAATATGGACACGTCGTTGGGTATGAAGTTAGACCAGGTCCAAGAGGAGGAGGTTGGCGATACGGATGACCACGGAGACCAAAATTTTCATGAGGAGCATCAGCATGACAAGGAGAACGAAGAGGTCGAAGAAAAAGAAGAATACGACGAAATTGAGGATGGCGCATTGTCCAACCCGCTTGTGAACGAACGCTTCCGTAATATCCCGGATATTTGGGAGGTCATCAAGGACAAACCTGTGCTTGTGGTGCTGATAAAAGAAAGCATGCTTGACGAGATCCAGGAGATCCTTCAAAGTCTGCAAATGGAGTTACACTTTGAGCGTCACTCCACCACGGCAGTTGGCTCAAGTCCGCTGCGTCTTTCGCAGCTAGATCGTGATACTGAGGGCCAGCACTGCTACCGTTGTGGAGCCACTGGTGAGCTCGCGGAGCTAAACGTTGCGAGTGAACAGAGTGAGCTATACTGCCAAGAGTGCTGGGAGCTGTTTTTCTTCAGCGAGGACTGCCAATCACCCGTGATAAGAACCAGCAAGACCCTAGCGCCGTCAGAGCTTGGTCGACTTACCACCGAAGAGGATGCACTAGACGAAGCACTCAAGTACAGTTTCCACGACAGCTCCGTTACACGTGAGGACATAGCCCACCCATGGCGATACCTGCAAGGCAGTAGCTCCACGTCGTCATCTATGTGTGACTCTAACGCC
Organism: Peronospora farinosa; assembly: GCA_947646735.1. Taxonomy (NCBI): domain Eukaryota; phylum Oomycota; class Peronosporomycetes; order Peronosporales; family Peronosporaceae; genus Peronospora; species Peronospora farinosa. Next base: position 218,411 of record CANTFK010000848.1, on the reverse strand, counting down.
TCGAGTATGACAGAACAGGAAGACGAAGTCTGGCTTTAGGTAACGCCGTTTGGTACTTTGAGGCTTTTTTTCTAATAAAGCTCAATGGGAGTTTCAGTGACAACGTTGAGTATGTAATGATAAAGTGAGAGCGGTCACCACAGAAGGTTAGAAGAAAACGGATGCAAGCAGCAAGAAATTCACACAATCCACGCAGCTGCTCCAGCCGTTTTCTTACGTTTCAGCTGGAGCACAAGAGATTTGTTGTGTCGGGGACAAGTGGTGCGGCATTGACAAATAAACTGCGTATCGTTGCAGAGATATGGTTCTACCGGCCACCACTTTGGCGATTCGAAAGGTAGTGGACACTGTCAGCAGAATGCCATGGAGTATCCTCAAGCACATGGAACAGACTTTATTATGGAGTGTCCCTCCCGAGCCAAAAGGGCCCCAGTGGGCTGACGACGTCTTTACCGCTATAAAAGCGGTCTCCTTGTCGGAGGTGATCGAGGACGAACCCACGGACGATTGTAGCTCCGGAATGTTTTCTAGTGACGACGACGCAGATTGGAGCACTGACGACGGCAGTCTTGACGGTTGCTCGGCTGACGAAGACTCTGACTCATTCGTGTCGGATGCGTACCAAGGCGAGCGATGGTTCTGGTCACCACCCAGCTCGATGAACAGCATTCAAAGCTACGAAGACAAGAACGAGACGGCCAGCCAGCGTAGCGCAGACATGAACGAATTCGGATCAGAGCGAAGCGATGCAGATTATGGACGTCCCACCATGTATGCGATGCCGTCGATTGACTCTAAAAAGGATGCTATTGTTGATGCTTGGGTTGACCGCTACGGATCAAGCAAAGACGACTTTACTTACGTGGCGACTGTGTCCGACTATGACATGGATGATGGATCTCAAGAGCCAACTCTAGTGACGGGGTTCTATATCCCACAACTGTAAACGAACCAAGCCGTTCAACTCGTTACCCAAAGTTGTCACATCTCTCAGCCATCATCACATATTGAAGTCGCAAACTGATGTGTCGTTATAAGGATGGTTCTTGCCATCATGCCACAACACGGACAAGAAGCAACAAGAGTCTTTGCTAAAATTATGCTAACGTTTGCTAATAGAGACTGTAGCCATCCTGAGCCATGACATGTTGCAGTGCTTGAAAAGGGAGAGAGAGAGGCTTGTCGTTTTACTGTAGAAATTCGGCCACGCTACGCTGAACAAGTTGAATCCCTTCAGGCTGTTTTGCAAGGCTGCACCGCAGAATTCTGGTCAGTTTCAATGTAAAGAAGAGCAAACTCACAAACTCGAAAGCGGTGTACCAGACTACTTTGGAAAAGACGGAAGTGCATTATTACAAGACTGATACCTCAAACGGGAGCTGCATGAAGCTGTCCTGCACTACGTGATGATGGCGCCCACCCATCTTGTGTTGACGAGGACTTGGCCCAACAAAAGAAGTAGGATCACTGAACGTGACGTAAAAGTCCTCATGAGGAGCGGCCTGTTAATGCAAGTGAAGAGCGTGCGTTCGCGATATTGTTTAAGAGCGAGAAGATGGTAGCTGCTCGAGAACTTGAGTTGCTGGATGCAACAAGGGGAAATAGTTGCTGCCTACCGTCATGCTCGTGAGACAGAAAATTGTTGTGCACTTGGTTGCTGACCACTGTACGTACCTGGCGAAGATGGCATACCACATTTGCGGCGGAAGCTAGCTGTTCGCACCAAGACCAGCACAAAAAACGACATATTCGCAAGAAAGCGGACGCTAGCTGAAGCTGGTGTGACGAACCGTAGGGTGCTGGCACTACATCGCGTCCTGGCACTACATCGCGTCCTGGCACTGCGAAAAGAAGCCCGCATAGTTGCTCGTGCTCGTATATCGGCGTGACCGAAAGTGGGCTCCTGTGTAGACCGATCCTCCCGCAAGGTACAATTGAAGCAGTAAGAAGACGCGGAAGCTCAGCTAATGATAAGCGCCGTCGTACTGCTTGCCATATGACCATCGATTAATATAATACATTTTCGTTTCTTTGCTTGGTTCCTGATCGACCTGTGTACGATGACCTTTTCCCAAGACTGTTTCACACCAGCAGATGTTTGCCTACTTCTTGGCCTTTGCAAGACGCGTGACGGAGTTAGATCCAGAGCGTGGCAGCCAGATTTTGATTGAGCAGTCGGCCGAAGCGGAAGCCAGAATGGGCTCGGTGGGGTGAAAATCCACACAGTACACACGATCATTATGGGCATCGATCTTTTGCACGAGACTTTGTGTGTGTTTGCCGGACGCGCTTGAATCTGCAGCGTGCTTTGACGGCGTCACTTCGTGCAAGTATATATGGCGGTCCGCACTTCCGGTAGCAAGTAGCAGCGTTTCACGTGCGGAATCCATGGACCCATGCTCTCCACTTGAATCCTCGAAATCCTCTCCGTCGCCGTCCGTGAGCTTGCGCCGTGAACTAGTACTAGAACCGCCACCTAAGCCACCTCCAAGTCGTCCGCGGGGTGGCAGCGCCAGCTTGTACTTGTAGCCGTCACCCCGGAAGAACGAGCTCTTAATAGGCCAGTTCTTGTTCTTATGACCCGATACAGAGCACACCAGCTGCAGCTGGTCATCACGGCTATTACTGCCTCCACCAGGGCCGCGCCTCGAGCTACGAGAACTGATGAGCTTGGAGCGTCGGTCGTACACACGCAGGACGTTGTCGTAGCTGTTAACGCCGAGAAAGCGCCCGTCGTCACCGCCATCACTGGCTGGCGACGCATGTACGTGCGAGATGGCGTGTCTGGCTGGGTCGTTTAGTACGGATAACTCTTCAAGACACATATCCATCCGAACGTCCCATGTCTTCAGCATGCCCTAGAAATCCCATCGCCACATGTAAGGCATATGAAAACAGCTAAGGTTCCATTACTAAATACAAACAAACCTTGCTGTCACCCGTAGTGACCGTAAGACCGTCATGTGAGACGTGAAGCGCGTTCACCATGGCGTCGTTGGACCAGGTGCGACACACCTCGGAGCGTACATCTACCATATGAAGACAGCATTTGCTGGATCCTAAGAAAAACTGGTTGTTGTCTGCATATTCACACACAGCAGCGTGTCAGTACCCTCCTTCATTTCCACACAATACATGACATTTTTCCTGTACCAGCCATATTGAAGCCCACACACTGGACAAGCCCATCCACCTCCTTGCTACTAACGAGTTGGCTCTTCTCAACGTCCCAAAGCTTCACCGTGTGGTCATAGCTGGCTGACACAAGAGTCGCACTGTCCTCAGCCCAACTCACGTCAATCACGAGCTGCGCGTGTTTCGAAAGCGCCGCCAACTGCGGCTGATTGAATTTAGTAGTCACGTCCCAGAGCATCACTTTGCAATCGAAGCCACCGGACACCAGCAGCCGTCCACAAGGTGAGAATTTAGACGTGTATACGGCTCCTGCATGAGCTCTTAGTGTCGATTTATGCACAAGAACACGAGCATCTCCTTCAGCATCTGTGTCGTACAAATCTCCCTTGGTACCTAGCAACGCCCCCGAACTACCACGAGCTCGACAGAACGACGACTCGGCTGCAGTTTCAGCACTTGGGGCGGCCAGCAAATCTGCGATAGCGAAGGGATCCGCTGCGGCAGCACGGGTCGACGAGGATGGCGCGTGGGCTGAGTCCAATCTGTGAGAGTGATGGTCAGTTTTGTGATTGCTTCAACTTGGTAGAGTTGCCTCTACTTTCTGATATGTCAATTTATGCGAATATAGAGGTATGCAGTACTTAAGGGTAAGCTCGTAGACTGAGCGCTTGAGGTCGTGGTTTTCTCGATCGAGCTTCTCCACGTTTGTTTTGAGCAGTTTGTTTTCCTTTATCAACAGCTAATTACATCAAATGAGGTTTAGATGTAGAATATTAGTAAGAAAGAGAAAAGCAAATGCAGACGAACCTCATACTGGGCACGCAGATGTGCCTCGGACGCCATGCTTAATAAGTCTGAAAAGTCGATGTAGTGTACTCATATTAATTTTCAAAGGCTTTGTCAATAGTAATCCATATCGGTTTGGAGAGGAGATGATAATGGGCCACCTCTGGGCCACATACGAACACGATGACGAAGACACTGACGGTCGGTGTGCTGGCGTTGCAAGGTGCGTTTGAAGAGCACATAGCCATGCTAGAAAATATGAACGCCAAGACTACTACCGGGGAAACTGTAGTCGTGAATGCTGTGGCTATCCGTCTACCCGAGCAGCTGCAGAACGTGGACGCGCTGGTACTGCCTGGTGGCGAGAGCACTACGATCGGGAAGGTAGCCGTGCGCTGGGGCCTCGTCGAACCACTCAAGAAGTGGGTTGCGGACTGTCGTCCTATCTGGGGCACATGCGCCGGCATGATAATGCTCAGTCAACAGGCCAAGCATACGGAAGAGGGTGGCCAGACGCTCATCGGTGGTCTGGACGTCGAAGTCTCGCGCAACTTCTTCGGCGCACAGGTGCACAGCTTTGAAATGCTTGTGGACGGTCCACCGGGCTTTAATGCGGAGCCGTACAACGCCGTGTTCATCCGCGCGCCCGCCATCATCTCTGTAGGCGAGGAGATCGAGGTGCTTTCTCGCGTGGCCAACGCCAAGCCTGTCGACGGCTCTGACCCTGTGGACGTCATTATCGCCGCTCGCAAAAACAACATCCTGGTCACGGCTTTCCACCCGGAGATCACGACAGATACACGCTGGCACCAGTACTTTATTGAGACTGTCGTCCTGCCTCGTGTATAGATTGATGTCCATGTACCATCAAGAGGCTGATAGCTACTAGAGCACGCGAAGCCATAAAATAGCCACGCCAATCAGTTTCGATTACATTATCTGCGAGGTTGGTCCTTCATGTACCTATCAAATGCACAGCCTCAACGCTTGAGCAGCAAGAAAATATATAGCAGAAAAAAAATCTGGTGTCACACTAGAAGGCTTGATAACAATAAAGCCAGAAAGGAATGGAGCGAAGGGGCAAACGCCTCCGCAAATCCTCATGCGTTCCTACACTGTCTAGCCCTGGACCGCATCCAGCGCGATACTCGAGTAATACTTGACGTCCATGTCGGCGTCGTTCACTAGCTCCGTCAGGCAAGGTCTGCACAAATATGAGGCAATACAGTAAGTATTTGCCAAATTTTATGGAGGACGAAAAAAGAGCGAGAAGCCGCTGCCGATATGACGTACCTGACTTGAGCCACGACCACGGAAGCATCTGCAAGTTTACACAACTGCTCTAAAGTCATGGAGGCCACGAACCTAACGTTAGGGATTTTGTCGTTTGCGCCGCGGATGGCCAGTGTCGTCATGGCGGTTAGCAAGTCACTTGCCACCTTTTCCACGGCCATCTGCTTCAGCGCATGTAGCACGTTGACGCGCTCCTGGTAGATCACGGACTTGTCGAAGATCTGATTCAGGCGCGGCATAATGTTCTCAAGGATGTAGTCGCTACCCAGAGACTCTAGTAGCTGCGGCAGGACCTTCGTTGCACTCAAGCGAACTTCGCCTACCATGTCCGTGAAGGCGCTAACACAAATCTCCAGCAGATGCTCCTGGAAATATTGAGCACCCAGACTGCCGGCAAGAGCAGGGATAGATAAGATCACAGCCTCACGCACACGCCACTGCAGGTCACGCGCCAGGTCAGCGATGGCCGGCAGAAGCATTGATTCGAAGGAAGCCATCCACTGAGCTAGAAGTTCCATACGTTTCAGAATGTTTAGCCGCACATCCACGACCTCATCGCGCAAAAAAAGTAGCAGTAGAGGAGCCAGTGTCGACTTGGATGTGACCTCGCCCAGCTTGGGTACAAGTTCCATGCATGCGATGGAAACAGCAGCTACAATTCAAAGTCACAAATTTACATCGAACAGTGTTAACGTTTGATCCACACAAAAACAATACCAACCAATAAAAACACGTACTGCGAACATTGGGCGCCGTGTCCTGGGACAACGCCGACAGCAGCGGAAGGATCTCGCTTGTAAAAAGCTCACTCTTGATAATGGAGATGTAGCCCGACAAGTTCTTCGCGGCGGCAGTGCGCACTTCGGCCTCTGCATCCTACACACAGCAGCGCAAACTATGAGTCGATTAAACTCTTCTGTTTCAATCACTCGCATCACTTTTGTACCTGAAGAAGATTGATGAAGCAACCAAGCAGCTCCGACTCCGTAATCTGCGTTCCCATGGCACGCGAGAGAGGGAAAAAGTTTTTTGCAATGCTAAATCGCACACGCCAAGAGCGGTCCTCTACAGAAGAGCGCACAATAGGAAGCACGTTCATCGAGTTGTCGTCCTCCGAAAGTAGCTCAGCAATGGCCGCCGAGTTCTCAATAGCCAGTAGACGCACGCTGTCCTGGTCGTCCGCCGTAAGTGCCCGAAAAAGTGGCAAGATCATGTTGGCAATATGTTCCTTCTCCATCGCTTCCGCAAACTTGCCAATGTTCGCAGCAGCAGCACGACGCACCATGGGAGTATCATCATTGCACATCATCTGATAAAAGCTTCAAGTCACGAGCTACCAATTAAACCCCGAACCTTTTGACATATAAGTAAAGAAGTACCAGCAACATACTCTCGGAGCTCTTTCTTGCGTCCAGCATCCGTCATCTTGCTGTAAATTGACGCAAAGAGCGAGCACACAGACACGCGGGACGTAAACCAGTCTCCTTCAGCTAGACGCTTGGCCAGGGGCACCATCACATCGCCCACGTTGGGGACCACAGCCACCGTCTTCTGCAGCGACTCAACGGCGCGGTCTCGCACAACGGTCTCCTCTACACCCGCGAGGACTTCGAGAGGTTCCACAAGAGCTGACGCGTGTTCAGCACCACCTACAAGATCTACAAAACCGCCAAGCTCCTCGGCTAGTGCCACAAGCACTTCATCTTCATCTTCTGTAGCTTCTACTCAAGCATAAAATATCTGTTAGTAACTTTCCAATAACATCTCTTTAACGTTATTGTTACATAGGAAGAGCCAGCCACCACCTACCACGAAGGAACGGCAACAGATCCGAGCGAGTACGTTCGGGACCCAGAGCTTGTGCTACAGTACGAAGACGACGCATGGCTTTAATGCGTGTCTCTACTTCATCGCTTTTAAGCTCCTCCGTTAGCAACGTCATTGGATACACTTCGTCCTCTATTGAGTAATAAAATATATACAAAACATCATACGTTAAGAAATAAAAGAACGTGATAGAATTAAAGTACAAAGACACGCATGAACAAGTCGCTAAGGGTCATAACGACGTACCCATTTGTATGTGATAAAAAGGCAGGGGGGGGGGGAAGTCTGTGTCGGGTTGTGGGAAGAAGGCCTTCAGTCGGCCAGCTTGGTTTTCTCTTAAGAGTCCACTGCCTCCCCCCCCCATTACGTGGACCACATGACGCAGTGCCACGATTCATTTTGACGAAGTTTAAGTACCGATACATCAATTCTATCCATATGTCCATATGCGCAGCCCCTTCCCCGAAACCACTTGAGATGACGACGCTTATGTGCGTCGAATGCGAGGATACGGCGGCTACTGTACGCTGTGACGATTGCAAGGATTTGTACTGTCCGCTTTGCTTTGCAGCGCAGCATCACGCTGGCTCCAGGTTGCGTCATACGAAGACAGATATGCCAGAAAACTCCATCAACGTTACTCCCCGTATTAACGTTTGTCCGTTGCCTCTACAAGAGTCTTTTCCGTCTTCTTTAGAGCTGGAACGGATTCCTCTTCCATCTATAAAACTTTCTCCTTCTCCTGTAAAGTCCTTAGTTAATAATAATGCGCCTGTGACGAGCAAATTGGAGGACGACGATGACGAGTTAATGCACGAGATCGAAGAGATGCCATCGGCATTAATGAAGGAAGCAGCGTACATTCCATTACGACTTAATGAGGACGAACGTTTGCTGCTCAACTTGCTGGATGCAGCGCTCAATGTCAGTGAGTACACGGACAAGGTGGACGTCTTGTCCTACCGCTCGCCTGTGAAGCGCGTTATTTACGAACTGAACGAAACGTTTGGCGAACTCTCGGGTCTAATGATTGCTAATGACTTTCGTCAAGGTCGTCGACTTGTGCAGGACAAAAACTTTAAGGACAATGAGGATTTTTTTCGCCAAGTGTTTGAGATTGGACGACGCTATAAAGTGATGAACCCTGAATGCATGCGAAACAACTACGGCAAGATGATTTACTTGCTGCAGGATGCCAACCTGCGGGAGATTAGAACCTATCTCGGTTTCTCGTGCGTAGCACCAATTAAGACGGTGGCATCTTTGCTGGAGGAACGACACGCACTTGACATGCTGCGTGACAAACGCTGTGACGTGGCGACGTCTGTGGCTGCCATGAACGCTGACTTGCTTGCTGACCCAGAAGCATTGCGGCACTTTTCTCATGGCAAGCAGCAGGCTATTGACGAGCTGGTGCGTGACTACTCGTCAGCTTCGTTGTCGGAAGAGGAGATTCGTCTATGTCTGGCATCGATTTCTGACAGCCAGAGCTATTTGGCATCCAACAGATCACCTATTACGCGTATGGTGGAGTATTTAGAAAAGTTTTTTAAACCAGAGAAGGCTGAACCAGGTCTTAGCCTTGAGATACGGGCCGGTAGGAATGGTGCGCGACTTAGTCACAGCCACGCTACTCAGTACGAGTACGTCTTGCAGTCGTTGCTGCTTTGGAAGAATATTACGACATCGATGCTGCATCTGTGGTGGGTTGTGGAGGAGGACTTGCTTCGCGGCAGCATCTATCGGCTTCGTGATACCGGTCAGGGTCTTAACCGCATGCAGCATGCGCCCAAGACGTCTCATTTGGTGCACACGATTTTGCATCACACGCAAAAGATGCGCCCGCGTTGGGTAGGCTCCTCAGCGGTTCATCTCGGTGACCACAACGTGCCCAATGCGCTCATGTTCATCGATAAGTACACACAGATCTCGCGTATATTAAGTCCGATCGTGAATACGGTGCATGACATTCCAGCGCTCGCAGTACAGCCCAATACGCGCGCGTACATTGAGGGTAGCTTTGGTGGTGCCGAGACACTTCAGAAAGAAATCCTGTGCGACTTTTTCAAACACGGATTTGATGGTAGTGGTGCAGACAATTTTTTTGACGCAGGTTCCTGTATTGACGGGCGTCTTACTAGTGCCTGGAATTGGTGTTCTCGGATAGAAAAGAAGACCTTCTTCCATGTGTTTCTCATGGCTGGATTTGTCGGCTTTGATGGACACTTTGAGAAGTAAATTTCGAGCTCGACCAGACGCAAATACAAACATTGACGTCACCAACTGCTTTTACGCGTCCGTCTTGGTGGCCACCTGCTTAGCAAATGGGTCCACTTGAGACATCTTCTCTCCCGCCATGTGAACTGCTTGCCCTCCAGGTGCGAGCAGCGACAGCAGGTAGCGAAGCCTTCCTCGACACGAAGTAAGCTCATCAGCGAGCACTGTCAAAACGGCGAGTCGAGTCGAGAGATTGACTCACTTGGTTACTACGTAACTAGTAACTAATTCAACTTCACTTTTTGGGAACGCCTTCATCTGACGGCCGCAACACTTCAGCCTTCTTTTTGAGACTCTAGATGATAAGAAAAACGAGGCCAGCTTATATTAAAAAATGATAGTTGTGTTGGTGGCCGGTCTCGGTAGGCGTGTAATGCGTTGCTGCTAATGTAGACGGCGAGCTGTACTGATGCTGCTGCTGCTGCTGCTGACAGTATGTGGAATTCTGATGGTGCTGATTCCACATCGAGAGCTCCATGGTCTTGTGGTCTGATGATACCGCCATGTTTGCGTGGTGTGTGGGATACATTGTTTGCTCATTGCCATACTCGGTCGCCTCGTCGTTTCCAGACCCATTCGTAAAGTGCGCGACATGTTCCAGCACCGGTTCGATATCGGACAGCAGGTGTTCCAAATAGAGGTCGTCGTGTGCGTCATGGACTTGGCCGTGGTCTTCAGACTGCTGTACCTCGTCTTTGAATTCTAGTTTCATGATATGCATCGGTTTACAACCGTCTCTGTCTTTGTCTTTCTTAATAACCTCAGGTTCCGTCGGAGACATTGGCGGTGATTCGTATCCGTTGCTACCTTCACCTGGAGTGGTCACCGATGCTGACGCGCTCGAATTGGAACCTGTCGAACCGATTGAGTCACTCCGCACACGACGTTTCCAGCGACTGAGCTTCTGACGCAGCTTTTGTGCATGAGTCATCGCTTGACGTGTGGATTTGGAACCAACGTAGACGGCAATGGCCGTCCATGGACCTTGTGGAAAGTGCTGAATAGCCTCCCAAAATCGACGCTGCTCGGCTGGAGACCACGCGTTTTCACCTGGTTTGGGTACTGTGAATTGGGTGGGAACGAGTTTGGCTTGATGCAATTCGGTCATGACCTTGGGTGAGATCATTGGCATTGAATGCGTACTTAGAGTACGAAAGAGTAATTGAGTTATTGTACGAACGTGTTGATATAGTGATGGTACTAGCAAAATGACCTTTGACTTGGTGAGTTAATCGTACAATGAGACCAAAGACACATGGCTCAAGAGTTGGTTTCGATGACACAAAAGTCTACTGTTTTTCTACTAATACCCGAACATAATCGACTTGAATAGCTGTAACAAGAGACGGTGTCGTAGATTTAGAAAAAAGGCGTACTCAAGAGAAATGTATGAGAAAAGATACGTTTTAAAATTCGGAGTGCCGGATAAAAAAAACACGGCGAAAAGTCGACATTGGGGACGCTAAATAGAGAATGATCGTCATGACAATTACAGGGGCTTGTGGCTGCTACATTGGAGCGTTACGCACCGGAATGTACTAAAACCGGGACGTCTCGAATACCATTTTACTTTCCATCCGATACGATGAGAATGCTTGCCCTACCGTTGCACAATCGAGGATGTCATGGAAACTGAGCATATCGATCACATTTCACGACAATCAATGTTATGCCTTCACAGAACAGATCTCAAACGTTGATTCAGAACCGAGATGAATATTATAAGCCATGGTGGTAAAAAGTAGAGGTGTTCATTATGCGACACGTTTGCGTGCGGTTTCTTAACGTGTGGTACTCCTGCGTCTGTACACTGCTTTTTGACGGGGAAGCGGACATCAAACGTGCTTGATCACTTGACGAAGCCTTGGCTTTGCTACGTGAGTCTGGCCACTATCTTGTAACGATTTGATTCCCACCACCGGACCAGTATTGAAAGATATGCGATCCTAAATATGCGATTCAATGGCACAAAATAGGTGTCGATTGGTACTGTATGCCAATGAAAGAGACCACCACGAATATCTTATTCTTGTACATAATTCTCACGAAACGTATGCAATGAGATTTTGTCTATCAGTCAACATTTGGCAACATTTTATTCGTAAAAAAGGTAACCCTTGTTAGATGGGGTTACTCATGGTGTCGTAGAAACACACCCAATTTGCAATATGTACTATAAGGGGCTTTGTTTGTGGATTAGAAATAGATGTGTACTACATAGTATATACCGTCTCTTAACAGTACAAAAATATATGACTTACTGCTAGACAATGCAGGACCGACTCTCAACACTGTCAAATAAATGCTTCCTCTTTGCTGATCGAAATAATTAATCCAGCCATGGACTGTTTTATTTCTATTTCTCTTTGTTGCGTTCAACATTGAGTGTCGCATTTCTTGTCCCCTACTCAGCGTCTTCAACGCTAGATCAGGCAACAGACCGAATCTTTGTCTATTTCCGGGAATTTGTCGTCTCTTCACCACAATTTTAAGCAAATCTTACAAGTGCTTCTCCCACTGAGTCTCTGAGTCTGAGCACCTTCGTAGACGCTGCTTCATTGCTCGTCAGACTCCTTCGCTTCGAGCTGTAGTGCGTCAAAAGCCACATGCTCCGTGTCCTTTTCGCACCTCGAGATCTAGACTTCTCAATTGTCACATGTTTGTTACAAATAAACAGTAAGAGATGCAGAACACGAACTCGGATCGGATGACGATCGTCGGCAGCAAGCGAAACTACCTAGACGCATTTTACTCACTCCAATGTCTCCCAAGGTGACAGTCCAAGAGCCAGCGATAATTGCAATAACGCTCCAGTATTCTGATCCACAATACACTCGTTGGATCATTTTGTTTGCGAAGACAATGCTAAAGCAACAAATTTCACGCTGAATGCGTGGTTCAGATCTTTTTCCACGAGAACAAGGCTTTCAAGACAAAGCTATAGCGGTGCCAACGTTCCGCTAACTCGGGACGAGTTTATGTGGACGGTTCACAACGTGAAGATAGTGCTCTCGGTTACATGAAGGCTGGCGCTGCATGCAAACTCCGCCTCCTTTAGTGTGAGTAATAAGGCGTCTGCTACTCACGCAAAGTGGTAAGCTTGAGAATCTACTGCGTGCTGCGTATCAAGTTAGCAGTACATGAAATCACGCATACAAAAATTGTATCGTATCTCGTGAAACACTTGGAAGAAGAATTAGCCTCAGCTGCATGGAGTAATGGTCTGGCGTGCTCTAATTTGCCTAAAGTGATACTGCCTTGACTAATAACTTCTCTTCGATACTAAAGAGAAGATATCAGTCAAGGCAGGCCGGTTCTAGTGCATGTCGTTTCAAAGGACATGCATGATAAGAGTGGCTTATAGTAATACTTTCTGATGCATGTCCTACTGTTAGATGCCTCGGGGCCCAAGGGTCTCGCTTGGTCGAATTTTGTCTCTTCTTTATTGCGTACATTCAATGTGGATACATTTTTTACGATACAGTAATAACAGCTGACGATACGACACAAAGCGAGAAAAACCGTTTTTACGGCGGTATGTTTTTCGACAGGCTTTGTGGACAACGGCTGTACATCCTTTTCTTGCGTGGCCCACACCATGTTTAAAAAAAAACGACAAAAAACCAACAAAACGATTAAAATGCTGAAAAAGAAGGAAAAACTCGAGCAAATGCGTGAGCTCGGACGTGGTGGTCTATCAAAGGGATTACACTTTCTTCGATCTGCTGCTGTTAATTCTTCTGTAGAGAATAATGAGACGTTGATGTCTAGTACAGCGTCCGAAGGCGAGAGTGAAACGCAGACGACAAATCGTATGACGTATGATGAGTTAGTGGCGCTTAGTATGAAGTTAACGAGGCAAAATAAGCTGATGAAGGTCCAGTATCAGAAGAATCAGAACAACTTGATAGCAGCCGAGACGAATAATGTGGATGTCCAGATACTACGAGGTTTTTTAGAGCATGAGGTGGGATTGGACGTGACGGCGTGTGTCAAGAAGGCCAGTAGTTTATCTGGAGGTACTATTGATATGAAGGCACTGACTGAAAAGTACCGTATCTTGGCGGCATTAAAACAGCAGGAATTACAACACGAGACGAAAGCGCACGTGGCTGTAGAGAGTGTGAATTTATTGGAGTTATCACCTCTTGTGACAAAGAAAAAGTATGAAGAGATTGATCTAGTAGGAGATACAGGAGAGATGAAACAGATGAACGAGGTCATGGAACAGATAGAGAGAATGAGTGAGCAGTTGAAACAAGGGACTGAGTACACGAAGAAGCTTGAGCAGAAGTTAGCCGAGAGAGACGAGCAACAAGAAGTTGCAAGAAGAGTGCTAGAAGAGGAAATAATGAGGCTAAAGGAACAGGAAGAGCAGTGGCGGGAAAAGTGGGAAGAACAGAGCAAACTTGTGGATGAGTTGATGGGCAAACAAGAACAAGGGGCTGCTGTTTCCACTGCATCTACGATAGCTTCAGAAGTGGAAAACGAAGTGATGCAGGAGACGAAAGCACTACTGGAGGTGCAACGAGCTGACTTGGAAGCAGCAAATGCAGAGAATAAATGTCGTTTGGAGCAAATCCAAATGCTGCAAGAAACTGCTTCTACTACTGGCGTGTTGCAGGACAAAGTGAAGGAGAAGATGGCGACCGCGTTAGAAGCGCAACAATCTGTGCTAGAGGCGACAAAGGCTGAGAATGCGAGGCTTCAGGAACAAGTCCAAGCGCTGCAGGAAGCTTCCTCTACTATTATCTTGTCGGAGGATGGAGTGAAGGAAAAGGTGTCGACCGCGTTAGAAGCGCAACAGTCTGAGCTAGAGGCGGCAAAGGCTGAGAATGCGAGGCTTCAGGAACAAGTCCAAGCGCTGCAGGAAGCTTCCTCTACTATTATCTTGTCGGAGGATGGAGTGAAGGAAAAGGTGTCGACCGCGTTAGAAGCGCAACAATCTGAGCTAGAGGCGGCAAAGGCCGAGAATGCGAGGCTTCAGGAACAAGTCCAAGCGCTGCAGGAAGCTTCCTCTACTATTATCTTGTCGGAGGATGGAGTGAAGGAAAAGGTGTCGACCGCGTTAGAAGCGCAACAGTCTGAGCTAGAGGCGGCAAAGGGTGAGAATGCGAGGCTTCCGGAACAAGTCCAAGCACTGCAGGAAGCTTCTTCTACTATTATCTTGTCGGAGGATGGAGTGAAGGAAAAGGTGTCGACCGCGTTAGAAGCGCAACAATCTGAGTTAGAGGCGGCAAAGGCCGAGAATGCGAGGCTTCCGGAACAAGTCCAAGCACTGCAGGAAGCTTCTTCTACTATTATCTTGTCGGAGGATGGAGTGAAGGAAAACGTGTCGACCGCGTTAGAAGCGCAACAATCTGAGCTAGAGGCGGCAAAGGCCGAGAATGCGAGGCTTCAGGAACAAGTCCAAGCGCTGCAGGAAGCTTCCTCTACTATTATCTTGTCGGAGGATGGAGTGAAGGAAAACGTGTCGACCGCGTTAGAAGCGCAACAGTCTGAGCTAGAGGCGGCAAAGGGTGAGAATGCGAGGCTTCCGGAACAAGTCCAAGCACTGCAGGAAGCTTCTTCTACTATTATCTTGTCGGAGGATGGAGTGAAGGAAAAGGTGTCGACCGCGTTAGAAGCGCAACAATCTGAGTTAGAGGCGGCAAAGGCCGAGAATGCGAGGCTTCAGAAGAAAGTTAAAGCATTGCACCAGACGACGTCGATTTGGACTTCTGAAGCACAGATGGGGGATGCTGAAGGCATTATCAACTCACTGCGTGCAGAAATTGATTGTTTACAAGGTATGGTGGCGGCAAAATGCGATAGCGAAGGCTTACAGCAAGAACTTGCGGTATTGAAGGAGCAAGCGCAAATGCTACAGGAAGAGTTATGTCAAAAAGACTCGAATAATGCGGCTGATGCCGTCTTGATGCAAGAGCTGGAACAAATAAGACTAGCATCAGCGGAGCAAGCTCACGAGATGCACGTATTGCAAGAAAAGCTATACGCTGCTGAAGAGCGCTTGGCTAAGGCAAACAGCGACGGTGAAGCCACTCAGTCACTCGTGAAGGCCCTTAAGGATGACACGAGTCGTTTGGTTGACCAGGTAACTCAATTTGAAGAAAAGCAAGTGGCTTCGGAAGAGAAGATCTCAGCATTGACTGAAGTAAAACGCGAGCTCGAGGAGCGGCAAGAACACGCACACGAAGCGAAAGCGACGATGGAGAAACAGCTGGAGGAGGAACGTGCCTACTGGACTTCTAAGCTTGAAAATCTGATTAGCGACACTGATGCGGCGAAGAGTAAGACTGAAACGCTCGAGGCTAAGCTGCGTAAAAAGGAGAAGCAAGTTACAAAGATGGCAGCTTCTCAGACATCGATGACATCAGAGCTAATCGAGTTACAGAAGCAGGTAACTAGCATGCGCGAAGATCTATCGATGGCTGCTGAAGGCCTCGAGGCGCACGCCACAAAGGCCGAGGAAAGTGAGCGCCGATATCTCCAGAGTGAGAAGGAGGTGGCGAAATTGAAGAAGCAACTGGATGAAGTGCACGAAGAGCACCATGCAAATTTTGAAATGCTGCGTCAAGAAAAAGAAGCTGAATTGAAGAGTGTTCATATTGAGCGCCGTGCATTGAGTAAAGAGAAGAAAAAGCTTTTGCGTGAAAAGGAAGAGCTTCAGGCTCGGTGCAAGGGACTGGAATGCGAGCTGGGGATGGCGCGCAAGCATGAAGAGGAGTTAGAAACATCTTTGAGTGACAAGACGTTCCAAGTGGGCAACCTGAGCGCAGATTTGGCTGAGAAAAAGAAATCTCTGTCTGATCGCATGGCACTTGCGACAAGATTGCAGACTGAAAACATGGACATGGCCGGTAAGCTGGCAGAGCAGGTGGTCCTCATTGAAAGCGCGCTACGCGATGCAGCGAATAGCAAGGCTGCGCAATGTGAAATGGAGAATCAGGTGCAAGTCGCCAAAGCAGATGTACAGCGGATGAAACAAAGTGAAGCCAAGGCCATACACGATCTTGAGAACGTACAGCGCGAGATGGTAAACAAAGATGAAAGCTTTCAGCTGGAGCGGGAGAAGACTAAAGAAGTATTGCAAGCTGCCGTGAGAAATGAAAAACAAAATTTTAGACGCGAGTTTGAGCGCCTCGAAGCCGAGAGCAAACAGAAATCGAAGTTGGCGCTGCAAGCGGTCCTACAAAAGGAAAACGAGATTACACGACTTCGTGCGCGCCTTGATGAATTGGAGGAAGATGTTCGCTCGGGTGGTGCGGACAATCGTAAAATCCTCGAATTTGCTGAATTGCAAGCTAAGCGAGAGGTAGAGGCAAGGACGCAAGCAGCGCAAATGCAGGCACTGACTGAGCAGCTCGAGGAAGCTTATCGTGAGCTGCAGGAGTTGCGTGAGAATAAGCACCGTCATGCTGAGGAGCTCAATGCAATGCTGCAGGATCAGCGGCGTGACGGTGTTAACATGGAGTACTTGAAGAATGTGGTCGTGCAATACATGTCCTTTCAACCAGGCTCTTCACAGCAGGAACGACTAATTCCCGTACTATCTACGTTGCTCCAATTCACGGCCGCTGATGTCAAGGAGATTAAAGATGCAGCGACCCGTGGTAATAGCTGGACATCGTGGAGGAGCAGTGACGCCAGTCTTGATTACAAACCTATCGTCGTAGGTGGTAGCCACCGTCACCCGATGTCTCCTGCATCGTCTGCCACGGGGCGAACATCTACGCTTGCCAGGATGGCCTCTGCACCTATGTCGCCTCCAGAGTCATCTCGAGCGTCTAGCTTTCTCTTGCCGAACGGCAGTAACGGTGAGTCAACAGAGCGCTGATTTCTAGGCACGAACTAAGCGCCTAGAATCGCTGAGGCCAACAGACAGCGTAACTAGTTAGAGGGTGGAGAAGCGTGTGTAAATGAATTGTTGCGCTTCGTTAGAAAAGCATCATGCATGGAAACAGATACGACGTTCAGTTTCGCTCTTGTACGGCGAGATCAAGAGTGTCCCATCATGCTCTTGCGGTTCATGATGAGCTCTGATGTCCGCCTGTAAGCAGGAAGTTAACAGCATTAGCCAAGAATAAGAGGAAGCAAGACGACGCTAGACTAGAAAAGCGAACGTACTTTCGCGCAGCATCATGGCGTGTCATTCTACGCGTGCGTTCGCCCTCCTGGGGTGCAATACCAGCGCCAGAGTTGGCAGTGGCAATGGCCGCAGACAAAGGCGCAGTAGCAAGAAAACTTTGGTGTCGAGAAAGCGATGCGATGCGGTTCACACTGCCCCAGTAACCGGTGGCAGCATTCTTCTTGAGCTCAAGCTTGCCGTTGGTGCTGCACAATAAGCGCATCCACTCCAAGCAGTGATCTGGTTCGGACACAAACAAATAAAGTTAATACGACCTCCAGACAACCTTTTCTGTCGCAACATGCTTACCGAAAGAATCACACTTGATGATCATACGATCAGGAACGGTTTGTATCACGTCTTTTGTGGCATTTATTTGCGGCCGTAACGTAATGACACAAGCGGACTTGCAGTTACTAGTCTCCGCTTCTTCCTTTTCGTCACACGCACGAACCTCCACGATATCCTTAATAGCAAAGGAGCCCAAGATGTCGGGCTCTTCATCGTACATATGCAGCGCAAGCGACATCATGAGCACACGCGAGCTCGTCAACACGAAATACTTCGGAATCCACTTGCGACCGTCCCAATCCTGAAGGTTCGACGAGTATATGACGGCAGATTCAATCTGCAGACGCAACAATTCTTCGTTATCCTTGTGCGTCGAAAATGTGACGCCACGGCTGATGAACACGCCTGTGCCAAACGTGTCCTCCTTGTTTTTGCCAGACTCCAATTGATCATAGGCACGTTTTACATTAAGCAACGAGTTGCGCCACATGACAGCTTCTTGGTCCGTGCGTGGAATGATAATCACACTGGTAACCGATCCAAGAATGAGCTCAACAGCATTTTCAGGCGAGTTGATGTATGCAAAGCGCACATCAACAAGCGCGCGGCAATCAATAACACCGTAGCGAATGGCGGTTGCTTCATCTGCAAGCACTTCGTGCTTGTAAATTGATAGCTCATAACCCCACTGCATGAAGTAACGCAGACGCAGACGCTCTTCCTTGGAGGTGCGATAATAGAGCCATCCACTAGAACTGAACTCACTAGCCGATACTGCCAGATCAGAAACAGGTCTTTTTGAGGGCACTATTGGGCCAATCGGTAATCCAGGAGTTGCAAAAAACTCGTCGTCACTGTGATCGAACGTTGAGGTCTTGAGCAATTCTTTTGGCAGCACTTGAATCTCACCCAGAGGCGACAATGTCGCATTGCCCTTCAATGACATCGAATTCGTGCAGCAGTCGTAAATTGCGTGAGCCCATTCTTTTAGCTGCTCCTCAGTGTCAAAAGCCAACAGGAAGGCGTAAAAGTCACCAATCTGGTCCGTCCGTGAGCTCTCTTCAGCAGCCGTGGGAACCGCAAAACTCACTTCTAACTGATAGAAATCGGCTTCATCTTTGCTGCGCGTCCACACCTTAGACACTTGAAGGTGAAAGATACAAGGCAGCGAGATCATGCCAAGCATGCGACCACCCTCTTCTGTATAGAAGATGAGCTGATGATTGCGCAGAGAGATGTAGCGACGACGGAACACCTGGTAGAGCCGATCGAGCTTCCATATCCAAGCCTCTTTAGGACGAGTACTTACCCAGTAATCAGCGTGTGGTGCCTTCTTCAAGACTAGATCGC
This sequence comes from Peronospora farinosa, assembly GCA_947646735.1. NCBI lineage: Eukaryota > Oomycota > Peronosporomycetes > Peronosporales > Peronosporaceae > Peronospora > Peronospora farinosa. Next base: position 199,324 of record CANTFK010000848.1, on the reverse strand, counting down.
CACAGCAGCACATTACCAGCATCCAACGCTTCGCAAGCTTTGCGCTTTCTGCAACCAATCGCACCTCCTTTTCTCCTTTCACCTTCACCACAAAGCTACCCAAATCCAGCCCATCTGAATGCACCTCTTCGATCTCTTTGAGGGATATTGCGTCAATAGCGTCACCCCATTCACTTTCGTAATCATTTTGAGAATCGTAGTACCGGAAAATACCGCTAGAGATTGCCGCAAACACTTTCTTACCCGCTATCTGAATTTCGCCACCAATTCCCGTATAATCAGCTGTCAGCAATGTGCCCGCACCAGTGTGAGTTGTCGATTGCCGCTCCTTTGCGATGCCCGCCACGGCAAGACGATTCGCTTCCTTCGAATTCACGTCCTGGCTCGCAATGCTGTTCGAACCTTTCGACTCAGGAATAGACATCATTACCCCTGCAGTGTTCAGCACCATTCGTTTAACATCATTTGTCGCGGCTGTATTGTCAGCCGGCCGATAGTAGTAGTCGGACAGCCAGATCAACGCCGATAGCCACGCTTCCTTCTGCTCATAGCTCTCCGCAACCAGCTGAGCAAGCACAATAAGCAGACACAAATTTGTCAGTATACAGGGGTCACAGCCAAAGTACAGATAAAGTTCTTACCATCCAGGCAATGTCACCAGCAGTGGTAAGCTGAATCGTGAAGTCAAGGTTTTCCATAAAACCCGATTCAGCTTCCCTTACATCCTTAACATTGCGAAGATCGAGCATGCTTGCATACGAATGCAAGCTTTCCTCCTCGAGCACCTCGTACTTGAACAGCATCAGTTTGTTATCAATAAGAACGAGAAACCGAGGATGGTATGCACTCATGCCCACGCTTTGCGTTTTTTTTACGTAAAACCATCCACGCGTGGCCGCCTTTAGTGTCACATCCTTTAGACTGTGGTATAGACGTAATGATTCTTGTACATTCGGATCGATGTACTTGGATGGATTAGATATCAGTCGTGATATCGTTAGTCGCGTCATAGGCGTTTCCGAATTCCTCGGCGCGTACGTTTGGCTATCACTGCGCGAAGCACGTCGACTGATAGACGATAGGTCGTATTCCTGTCCCGTGAGGCGTTTGGCCTCCTTGCTGACAGCAATTCCCCACTTCATCATTTTTTCCTGTGTAGCAAAGCACATGACGAATGGGCGGCGATACTTCTGCACTGAGCTTTGAGCCAAAATTTCCAGCTCTAGCCGCCATGGCATCATTTTTTCTTTTGAGCCTCCAGTAATGGACGGAGTGACGCAGCTAGAATCACCATCCGCAGCCGTATCAGCCGTATCATCAGTGACCTGACTAGGTACAATGCTGATAATATTATCACAGCGTAAGACGCCGATCGGACGCGTGCGTGTTGCAGCTGAGTCGGCGTTGACGTAGTACATTATCTTGCCATCCTCAAGCAGAAGGAAATAGTGACACACGAACGTTGGCAGGAAGTCGCCTATCTTACCGACATCATCTTGTAGCACTACCTTGGGCTCAAGGACGGGATCAAACTCCACAACTGCCACGGGGTGGACTGGGATAGACAACCTCTTCGCCTTGGGTGAAAACAGCGGCGAGTTTTTGAGCAAATCGATCCACTGCACCATATCCTCCCGGCACTTCGTATAAAACGTAAATATACTTTGTGATCCCTCCAGTGTGATACCCCACTGCTTAGGGTGGCATTGAGTAAACGCCGTGACGACTTCGCGTGTATCATTCGTAGGTCGGATGTCCGTCACTTGTTCCATCCGGATAACCAAGCATGGTTCATCAACTCTTCCACCCTGCATACTGGGCTTGTACAGCTTCAGTTTGTCACCATGCAGCTGTAGCATACGAACGCGGTACCGGTGCGCCGACGGCTCTTTGGAAAGCACCCAGCCTTCTGCAACACGAGTGGTATCCGCAGGTGGTGCCGTGGTGAAGTCAATCCGAGAAAACCGCAATGTTAGTGGTCGTTCAGCAGCACGAATCAAATCAACAGCTTGCTGGAACTCAATGTTTGTAAAGTAATGGTTATTGATCGAAATCAACAAATCACCCACCCGAATAACGCCAGACGCTTCTGCAGGTCCGAGCTCTCCACCGGGTCCCATACCTTCCAGAAATCCGCACACCATCACTTCATCGTCCACGGTCCCTCGCAGAATCAAATTCAACGGACCAGGTTGATCAAACGTAACCGTGATAATTTTCTCCTTGACATCATCGTCTCCTTGACTCTTTGAGTCACTATTGTCTCCTAGGCCACCCGTAAGTGTTCCCGTCATCCGCATTCCATTTGCGTCCGTAAATCTCGATCCCTGTGTCAATGCCGTTTTTCTCGCTGCACTTGGTCTTGGAATGACTGAACTACCTCGAATAATGGACGATTCCGGTCGTAGCATTAACTTGGGTTTATATTCACCCCGCAACTACAAAAAACACACAAAAAACCCATTCGAACAATTGGTTTCAATCATAACTACTCTCTTGTCCTACAAATGAAAAAAACACACACACGAGAACATATCGAAATCATACCACTAATGTCAATACTGTCGCCCAGCGTACCATATCTTCTCTATCATTCCCCGCAATCGTATAAATTCGATCCGCACAGACCTTTCAAAAAAAAACCCAAAAACCCAAAAAACCCACTTTAGTAACCCCTTCCAATCACCCAACTCCACCTCTCGCTTACCAAATCCAGTGCATGTTCTGGAGCGTCTGCTACACTCGAAGGTAAAACTGCATTTACTGACGTTAAATGAATAGCCCCCAATTCCTGTTCCTCAGTGCTGGTTTTAAAATACCGTAAGATCATCCCATCGAGAACAAACCATCGAACCCGATACGTATTCCCAGGTAAATGCAGGTGTAATAAACGAGAACTATTGAGTTTTTTCCCCCCAGCCCCCACATGTTGGGCTTTTCGTTTAAAATCGGGTTTTAATAAAAAACCCTTGGGATTTTCAAGCCAATCCGTATGAATGGCCCCCGTGATCTGCATCTGATGCACTTCTCGTGATAATTTCTCGTAGGCATTTTCGGGACCACCCGAAGCACCGACAGCGGAATCAATTGTGCCTGCATTGACACCTCCGATGGCGCTTGCACTCAAGTCCGTCGTCATGACTTTGGTGATCGGTTTGAGGGGAGTACGCGTAACCGTAGGGGTACGAACAGTGGAAGACAAAAAAGACAAAAATGGGTTTTTTTGAAATGGCTACACGTGTTGATGAGGACACAGTGAAAGTCACAATATCATGTAGGCCACGACATTTTAAAACGCCACGACAATACAGAGGCTACGACATTTTGAAAGGGATGACAATACGAAAGCCACGACGTGTTGAACAGTACGACATTAACAAAAGCCACGACATTTCAAGAGGTATGTCAAACACGAAAGCCACGACATTTTGACAGGTATGACAATACGCAAGCCACGACAGATGGAACGTCGCGACACGTACGCAAGCCACGACAAATCCGACCGCAAAGTCAAGACATTATTCAATGCCACGACAACAATTAATCATGCAAAAAAAACGTCTCTTTGCCATTCATTCTACAAAAGTCTTGGGGCCTTCCGGACATCCACTTTACAAAGTCGGACACAACCGAGCATTTGTTCCGGTAATTCATGATCTTCCTGTCCTTCTAAGACAAACCCAAAGTCGACAATCATGTTACAAGCATGAGTTGAGACGCCCACGAGCCCTTTGCGTGCAATATAATTGAATTCGTGTGCATTCACATCGACCTCAAAGTATCCGTCGCCACGGTAGAATTTGTGCTGTGGCCGTGTGAGAATTGGCTGCCCATTGTACGTTTCAAGCAAACGACACTCCGCGCGTCCTAATTGCTGCTCCTGTGGGTTCACGACAATTCCAATCGCTTTAAATCGCTCGCTCTATGCAAATCAAGAGATTCATCAAGTACACTATCATTCCATGGCAAACACAACTGTGCATGGAAAAATCAAAAACAAAACTTACAACCCAAGTCTGACCTTCCACGAAGCTTTTAAGTAGCTGACAAACACATAACAATATTAGGTTAACATGCCATCGAGAACACATGAACCAAGTACATCCAATACGGATCCAACATACGTACACGAACAGCTTGAAGAGGTGGTTCACCAGGTCTGTTGAGCATCTCTCGAACTGCTGGAGGGATCGCAAAATACGTCACAAAATTAAAACCAGCTCCGTCTCCTTGTTTATCTCCCCACAGCGGATTCGAAGGTTGGTAAGAAGGGACTTGACAATTCACGATGAATAGATCCAGGTTTCCTCTACATCACAAAAAACAAATAAAAACATTCACAAATATGGTCGTGCAGAGCTGAAAACCAAGTTTGCGACTCACGTCGTGGGTTTTAGAACGCTGAGATCGACGATGCTGCCGATGTTGTCTGCTTTGACATCCGACTAACCGATCATGCAAGAGTTGTCAGGAAAAGCTGAGGTACAACCACGCGACAATGGAGACTTACCTGATAGACATCAACAGCGACAAGTTCCAATAATGCAGGCGCCGAAGCCGCTTTGAGTTTCGTCTTGCGATAGTTAGGACCTGAAGAAGAATGGCAGTATTGCGTTAGTTTCGGTCATGAAACGTGTTTTCTGCAAGTTGTACCAGACCTTGGCGAACGTTAAAGTGGGTCGCGTCGACGTGCATCCAGCACCCAGATACAATTTCTGCTGCACACATCTTTAACGAGGCACCAGCCGACGTTTTTACTCCATTAATTTTACCCAAAAACGTGGCACGCTTGGGCAGTTGGTCGTCACTTGTAGTAGCGGATGTTTGTGATGTCACAGATCCAGATCCCAGCTTGGAACTTGATGTCTCTCTCGATACTTCAGAGCCGCTCGTAAAGCCTGTCGATGACGCTGGTGATAACATTTCATGTGTCACAATAGCTCGCGGACGTGATGTCGTTCGTGAGGACACATGAGGCTCAGGTTTTCGAAACCACAGTAGCCATACACACGTCACGTTGGTCAATAGAACGACAAAGCACCACGCAGACACGCTTCCAAATTGCACGAGTACTGTAATGTACCAACAGGATCAAAATGTTAGTCAAATGTCATAACGACTGACAACCTCAGAGTATCACCAATAAAAGGATTCAGAGCGAGTAGCACATTTTTGTTGCTGCCAACCCAGTTGTACATCTGTTCACAGCTCATAAGTCAGCACAACAACAAACAATTCCCCAAAACATCGTCTTGGCGTCTAATTACCTGCTTCATCACTTGTTTTGGCGCAATCTCCTTCCTCCCATTTTGAGCTGTCAGATCCTTTGTCTCCACCACTTTTTCCTTCACTGTTGGCAATTGCAACGATGATGACACGTCAGCAGCCAAGGATGGCGACAAGGGACTCGCCATTCTCGTCGGAGCGACCTTTGTCTCCCCCACTCTCAAACCAGCCCTCGATGGACTAATAACAGCTGAAATAGCCGTTGTCCATTGTCTGAATTCAGCTTTTGTGTCTGCACAGAGTCGAATTTCTTGCTGTCCTTCAGCCAAGACAGTAAAACAAAAAGGGGTTGGAACTCCTGGTGGCAAATCGCCCTGGACGACCAGAGAAACTCCCGTCTGCTTGAGTGATAGCACGCCATGAGCATCTTGTCTTGAGGACACACTTTCTAGAGGTGAAGCATAGCGAAAGTAGCGCAAAATGCCATTTTTTCGGTCTAATACAAACCAGCGTTGGTTCCAACGTTTGCGTTTCCATTTACCGGCACTTTGTTTTAGCAAATACGCAGAAATGGGAGCAAGAGACTTGTCACTGGATTGAGACGACATCTGAAGCGATGACAATGGTAAAGCAATGAAAGTTTGTGAGGAAGAGGACATGCTGACTACCTCTTGAATTAGAAGATGGAGGGGGACGTCGAGTACTGACTGAGTTCCCCTTAAAATAGCGTCACGACTCCTTATGTAGGTATATGGTGGATACTTAGTGATGGGATCCTCCCGTTATTGAATCTTGCATAAAAAGTGGGTGTCACCTTTACAAAACACATTTCTCATAGCTAGTCCGATAAGGTCACCATTGATTATTTTTTACCAATTTACTACTGACAAAAGGGCCATCTACTGCATCTTTAGTTTCAGAAAAACATGAACGTTCCTCTAGTCTTAACGTATAGGAATGCGACGTCATTTTCAAGTGTCACTTATTGACTGCTAGACTGACGCATTGAACCATTTTTGTTGTCGTCTTCGTCCCATTCCCGCGACAGACGCTTTTCATTACAACGTTTCTATTGCGTTTGATCCGACGTTGGGCTTTAGTCAATGCGACAAACGTCACACTTGTAATCGCAGTATCTACCTCAACACAATAAAACAACATGCGTGCTTACTATTTCTGTTGGCAAGAAGCACACTTGCTCAACTCGCGGAATTTGGTGAACGGACTAACCTTTAGTAGGCGACTGCTGTATTATTACTACTGCTTGATACAGGAATACACTATGTAAGCACACGTATGAAGTACTCAGCAAAATTAGGATATAGCATCTCTCTACGGGTATGAAATTACTACTACTTTTATCAATTCGTACTATTTCGTCGCTTTGCCCCTGTGCATAACTATTCCACTGTCGTTTTAGAGCCCATTTATAGAATTGCGTTTCTATTATAAACCAATCAGCACACGACGTACGCACAACATTCTATCCAGCTGGCTTTCTATCATTAAATAATACCAAATTTCTATACATACTTTCACTTTTTGTTTTTATCATGCGACTTGTATTCGGGTCATTGATGGTAGTAGTACCATTAAGTGTCTCTGGCATCTCTTCCTCCATCTCTTGGTGTTTAAATTCAACTGCTACTGCTGTACTTACTTATTGTGGTGATCTATGTTCTACAAGTGACCCTTGTGTCCAATTTACGACCTTATCCAGTTGTAATGAAGCTTCACGGAATGAGTGTGTCCGTCATAGTTCGTCCTGTTCATATCAATGTTTAAACGCATACAATTCAATTGCAAGAAAGTTTACAGTTTTTGTTAAAGAACCGGCATCTTCTGATACGTGGACATCTGATCCCAGTGGCAATTCCGCTGCTGCTTTTCCAAGTGCCGAGATTGATACAATAAATGGTGTTCAATACGATGAAGCGACGAGAAATATGTACGTCTGATAGGAATGTGTTATATGTAACAAGGTGATGATTTTCATGGGGTTACGATTCGTAGGAGCTAATTGTTGTTTCTCTCTCTTTTTTTGTGTAGTCAGATTACAGGATTTGATGAGACCGATGTCCAAAAAGGATCACTAAAGTTTGTGACGTTTGATGAAAATACTTTTGCAACAGCGACCGTATTGGAACAATTGTAACGTTGGAGTTTTTTTTATGTTATGGTTTTTATTTGATGTGGTGTTGAAGACTGACGCGGTGTTTTCTTGTATGGCTACAGGATCTTGACGAATTTGGATCTTGGATCACTTCCTACTGGCTTTTTACCGACCACAATTTCTCTATTGTAGGTTATTGCGTGCAGGTATTTTCATGCACGACTAGCTGAATTTCACTGACAGTATTATGGGGCTCTTCTTTCCTTCTGATTTGTATAGAACGATGGAGAATTGTAATTTGGCCAGTTTACCGTTGCAGTTGGGCAACCTTGCAAACAAGAATTTGGTGACGCTGTGAGTTTCATTTTGCTAGTTTGAAAAAGTCGTCCATTCAGAAGGTCGTGGTTGTAACGTTCGGCTTCTGTGGCACAGTAACCTCAACAAGAACACCATGACTAGCGTGACAGATACGGACAGCTCGGTAGCGGAGACTCTGCGAGGGCTGACCACACTGTACGTAAATTTTGTTTGCTTGTGCTACCAAGTGTTACGGCACACTTACAGTATTCGCATGTTTTCAATACATTTGCAGGAACCTGACGGACAACTCGATTGCCACTTTTGAAGTGGCACTTCCGTCAATCACGACATTGTACGGACTCTTCATTTTTTTTGTGTTGAAATGATGACATTGTGTTTAGTATCGTGTTGTGTTGCTGTCGGCTATCAGAGATTTATCCAAGAACAAATTGACCGAGTTTCCTTCGGCTATCTTCAAAATGACGAATCTTAATATCCTGTGAGTACCGATACCATCTTTGGGCTTATGATGTGGAATACTGTACTTACAACATGTGTGTTCTGAATTATTTGAAGAAATATCGCAGGTAACAGCATCAGCAGTTTGACTGTAACGTCAACGCAATACAACTTTCTGCGGAAACTTTCTTCTGACAGCACGCTAGATATCACCAGTGCTTGTACAAGTGGCACTACAACTGACGTCTTGGACTCGGTGGTTTGTGTATCGAACGATGTTGCGTCTTCGTCGTCCAGTGAGTATGTCTGTATTTGTGCAGTGTTATATTTTTGCTAATTCTTTGTAATCACAGGCTCTTCGTCCAGCAATACCATGACCATTATCGTCATCGTTTTGGCTGTGATAGTTGCGCTTGGCATTGCAGGATTCTTCTTTTATCGCCACCGGATGAAAGACCGCGGCTTTTACGTATTGAACACGCCGGATATGGTGGGAATAGCCACTCTCTCGTCAGGGAACAACACTCCGGCACGCAACAGGGCAGGAAGTCTTGGGCGTACTTCGGCACCACAACAGCAACCTCCAGCGGTTGTCGGTCGTACCCCTCGCAGTTCTATTCCGAATCTGTTGCAGCTCGCAGGATTCTCAGATCATGGCAAGAAAATGTCCGATGTCCAACCTCGGCGCAGCAGCGCACAGTCTACCCTTCCTGCTAAGGCCAGTCGATCTCGGAGCTCTATGATTAGTGCTAGTGTGGTCCAAATTCCGAGCGACGAACTCAACTATACTCGTAAAATTGCTAGAGGTGCGTTCGGTGAGGTATGGCTAGCGTTGCATGGCAAGGACTTGGTGGCTGTCAAGAAGTTGATCACTGTCGAGGGAACTAGTGTGCAGGACTTTGTTTCGGAGCTGAACCTGCTAGCATCGCTGTCACATCGATGCATCCTAACACTGATCGGCGCTTGCTGGGATGATGAATTAACCGATATCCAGATCGTCATGGAGTATATGGATTCCGGAGACTTGCTGTCAGTTCTGCGTACGAACCCGCCGTCAGTACTGACTTGGGAGAACGGCAAGGTCGCGTACTGCGTGCAAGTCTGCGAGGCAGTTTACTACTTGCACAGCTTGCAGCCCGCACTAATTCATCGTGACATCAAGTCACGTAACATTCTGGTGGATTCAGTGAAGGGAGCTAAGCTGTCCGATTTTGGAGAAAGCCGTGAACGCACCGTGGCGCGAACCATGACGGCTGGCGTTGGCACGGCTCGCTGGGTAGCGCCTGAAATTATCTTAGGCGAGGACTATAGCGAACTTGCTGACATTTATTCGCTTGGTGTTTTGCTGACGGAGATGGACACACACCAAATTCCGTACCAGACCTTGGGTCTCGAGGAGTCAATGATCGTTCAACAAGTTGCTGTAGGAAAACTGAGACCCAAGGTGTCGGACACTTGCCCGGAAGTTGTCCGCCGACTGACTCATGAGTGTCTTCAGTATGATCCCAGTCTGCGACCGTCGGCAGCACGCGTACTTCAGACTCTCATGGCTTCAACACTGGTTCGTCGGCCATCGATTAATCTGACACACAACTAGGGTCAATCAAATAGCGGTTTTTGCGCTCCTCGTCATGAACGCGACGGCATGTTTGGTCAAGTCCGTACTTACTGTATTCCGACTGTGCCAAGGTCTGGTGAATACACATTTGTTCCTCATGAATTTGCCGTATTGGTGGTTCTGTGACGAAGTACAAGATGTCGTGTCCCTGATTCTAGGTGGGACATCGAACAGTTAGTCGTATGATGCTGGGACGCATCGTTACAGTTGACAGTTGAGGTATACCTGTTGGTATCTACTGTAGTCTAGTCTAACAGAGGGGGTTGTCACCTACGAGGTTTTTCCCTCCTCAATCCCAAAGTTGCTCAGTGGGAAGCAAGTGTTCCGTGTTCTCTATTCCCTACTCTGTATTACTGTATTACAGGACCAACGACACTCACCGTCTGGTATTGCACCTAGTGGGTTGAGTGGGGAGTTTACCACCGCAACCGCGCCACCGGCTATCCCATTACCTGGGTCAGGATTTCCAGCGGGAAGGCCTAATGCGGGTGGTTCATTACCTGGAGCTGGTGGGATACTTGCCCCTATGCCTGAAGTGCATCAAGTACCTGACGGTGGATTTGGCATGAAGCTAGACAACAAACCGCCGATCATGCATGGGAGTTTTGATCTGTATGCGGTTGAGCTGGAAACGTTCTTACGCCGCATTCATGTGTGGGGTGTAATTGACAATGAGTCGGTTGTACGAGCTTCGACAACAATTACACAGTTTGCGTTGATGGATAATGTTGCTCGTGGTGCTATACTGCATGGTATTCCAACAGCCGATGCTGAGCTTGTCTGTCACGAGGCAAGCGCTCACGCGATGTGGTCGCGCTTTGTCGATAAGCAAACCAAGAGAGAGTATGCGAATTACATCTTTGCACGACAACTACTGTATGCAAACAAGTATACGCATGACAGAAATATAAATGATTGGCTACGTGAGATGGAACTTCAGCGGAATGAGCTGCAACATTACCAAAAAGTACTCTCTGATGAAGAGTTCGCCGAGATTATTATGAGCAATGTGTTGCAGACACATCGTGAGGTTGTTAGGCAATTTTCTAAGCATTACGACCCTGGGATTCAGCGTTTGGCTCCGTCGTCGGCACAAGTGATGAATGCTCTTCGAGCAGAATCGGAGTTGGATGCCCGAAGTAACGAAACCCAACTACCCAATATTTGTGCTGCTCAACCTGCGAAGGAACCAAACAAACGGCTACAAAGACACTATCAGCAACCCTGGAAAGAGAAGCGACGAGGGCGAAGTCAATATAAGGCCCATGGCAGCAACCATTACCAGAAGTCGGGTGGTGGTAGTGGCAAGGCTTTAACAGGAAAGAAGTATTATGGAGACAATCGTGAATGCTGGAACTGTCATGTAAAGGGCCATATCCAGCGAGATTGCACACGACCGAAGTACGCCATAGATGATTCCAAGTCACAACTCCCGGAGCGTAAACGCTGGGAAAATAGAAAGCAGAGTAAAGGCCAGTTTGGGAACAGAAGAGAAGTTGCCATGCTGTCGCGTCAAGCGGATGAAACGATCAATGCTGTTAAGAACGATACAAGTGATATGACCATTGAATGGGTCCTTGATTCAGCAAGTGATTGTCATGTATGCACGAAGAAGGAGATTCTGATGAATTTGCGATTCAATGATGGACCGATGGTGTTTGACTGGGAAGGCAAAGCTTCCCAATTTACAGAACAGATTGGGGAAGTGGAACTCAGAGTAAGGAATGAGACTCCCCCTCATGCTATGAATTCCCTTTCTTTATCGAACGTCCTTTGCACACCGACTGGAACAACAAATTTGTTGAGCTTGGATAGGCTGGAACAAGATGGATGGGACTTTCTCAAGTTCAAGCAACAGCAATGCGCTTGGCTGAAAAAAGGTAATTTGCTACTGCAATTAGTGAAAAAACATGGTCGTTATCGCCTCATATCCTTCGCTATCCCGGTGAGCCAAGTGAAGTCCCTTTCACATGCTAATGAGCGAGTTTTCGCGTTATGGCATACCCGCCTTGGTCACATAAATTATGGGGCCTTGCAGCGGATGATACGAAACAATACAGTGCATGGTTTGGCTATGACTGGGAACGTTCGTACCCCGAGAAACCGATGCTGGACATACGTATGCAGCGAATGTCATACAAAAACTTAGTAACTACACGGTCGACAGTACCATATCAGAAGCTAATGTCTGATATGTGCTACATTGGTGTGGGTACGTATGACGGGTATAAACACTTCCAGCTCATTCAAGATGAGGCAACACGTTACGTATGGGGGTTTTTACTCAAAGAAAAACGAGAGGCTACGACAGTCTAATTTCTCATTTGGCATGGCTTATGGCACAAGGCCATCACATTCAAGTGTTTTCCACTGACCAAGGAAGGGAACTTGTGAACAGACAATTGAAACAGTTCCTTCGCCAACACGGAGTGGACTTTTTGTGGACTAATGCATATAGCCCAGAGGAGAATGGCTTAGTTGAACGGATGAACGGCATCGTGATGTCCCGTGTACGCAGTTTGCTTACAACGGTGGACATGCCGGATCTGTTATGGGGCGATGCATTTACATTTGCGTTGGAGATATTAAATATCATACCCAGTGAAGCTTTGGATAGTGACACACCATATACTCGACGTTTTGGAAAACGTCCTGATTTATCAAATGTCCGGATATGGGGTTGTTTAGTGTTCGTATTTACTCAGAAGATTGTACGGAAAACTAAATTAGAAAATCCCGGTAAACCGGCGATCTTTCTTGGCTACGCGAAGAATTCGATCGGTTATCGTATTTTGGATGCGCGTTCGGGAACTATTCAAGAGTTGCGCACTGTACAGTTTGTGGAGGCTTGGACAATTGACCGGGCATATATCGACAGGCTGCTCTTAAATCGGTATTGTCATGGCAAGTTTACCCTATCTACCACGATCCCGTATGTTCGCGTGGGAGGTTTCTTCACTGCACCGAGTAGTGCATTGGCTTTGGGATCGCCAAGTAACATAGGACATCGTAAGAAGAGGTGTTGTCGTCATGACTGTAACAGTCGTGGTGGCTTAGTATCAGTAGATGATGCTCCAAACGATGGCGTGCCAGCATGGGCTGGGGGGCCTGGAAGTGTGGTGGAGTGGGTTCTCAAAATTGTATGATGAGACCCCAAACCACTCACTGTGCCGGACTGCCGACTGTCGGAGGGGGTACCCCGATGCCGCGTATGAACCTTCTCTCACCTTGTGTACCCGTCGGCTGGCGGGTTGCACTCTTCGGAGGACTTGGTGACGATGTAGATGTCTGCCTTGAGGGAGGTAGACCTGGGGGGCCTCGAGTGGATATGCTTCACTCGGTGGGCCGGTAGGTGGCCACTCGATCGACCTTGTCGAGAGTGGACTTAGAGCCAAATTCTTCAGGGCGCTTGTCGTCCCTGGCCTTTTCCTTCTGTTTCAGGGGTATTAACCACCTGACCTTTACGTTGCTCCCGGACCTTGAGGTGAGGGAGACCGCTTCCGATAGCGGGTCTTGGGGGGTGTTGCTACTCGAACGAGCTCACAGGCCAAATATATCCTGGAGCTCTATTCACACTTGAACTTCGCTACACAACTGTCTTCGACGGGGGGCCAAAATTCATCCCTTCCCGGAACAGTGAGTAGCTTAGAGCAAGTTCTTCTTGGGTGACGGAGTCGTGCCACGTGAGGTTCAGCTCGCACTTGTGTCGGACCACACGCCTGTCTTCAACGGGGGGGGCCAAATATATCCCTTCCCCGGAACAGGCGTGTGGCCAGACTAGAGTTCCTTTACAGCGCGACGAAGACTTGCCAAGTAGATCGCAAATTGAGTAGTATTTAATATAGTCCTATCCTTTTAACTCCTTTACTCTATCCTTGCCTGAAGCTCTGATTCCTTGCGTCGACTGGTCTGATCCTTGTATTAACTGGTCAGGAGTGGCTGAACCCCGAGGGGCCTGGTCGACCAATGAGGGACCCAGGTCTACCGATGAGGGACCTGGTCGACCAATGAGGGACCCAGGTCTATCGATGAGGAACCTGTTCGATTAATGAGGGACCCAGGTCTACCGACGAGGTACCGGGTCTACCGATGAGGGACCCAGGTCTACCAACGAGGGACCGGGTCGACCGATGAGGGGCCGAGGTCTACCGATGAGGGACCCAGGTCTACCGATGAGGGACCTGTTTGACCAATGAGGGACCGGGTCGACCAATGAGGGCCATGGTCGACTCCCTTCGGTACAGGTTAAACGTTACCCTGGTAATGACCCCTCCTTTGTTTGTCTTTCGAATTCTCAGCCAACGGTCGCTTCACTCCGAGGTTCCCTTTATCTCCGGTCCGTTCTCTCTGGTGCGTGGTCCCTTCTCCCTAGTCCACGGCCCCTTGTCCCTTCAATCCAACGGGACCCTAGATTCTTCACAATTTAGGAAAGCACTTCACCACAGCCGCCCCTTGCACTTGCTCAGCCGTACAGCGGCTTGAGCACGCGCATGTATTCCCTCGTCAATCACGTAGGGTTTTCTGCTTGCTCTTTCTTAGGTAGTCCGTGGCCAACCTGGGTCACTCCAGCTTGGTTTCAGTCTTCGATACATTGAGCTAAATTCTTGAAGGACCCAGGTCTACCAACGAGGGACCGGGTCTACCGACGAGAGGCCGAGGTCGACCGACGAGGGACCCACGTCTACCAATGAGAGACCGAATCTATCGACGAGGGGCCGAGGTCGACCGGCGAGGGACCATGACCAACCATCCAAGGAGTTTTCTATTGGCTGAAAATTCAACCAATCAGAAACCTGAAATTTTGTTGGTCGTCCACGCGTCACCGTTTCGTGAGCTCGCTGTTCCTGCTTCGCGCCCCTGGTCTTCCTCCTGCTACACTCGCGTTTGGGTGTGCCCGCGGTACTTGGCGTTCATTCAAAAATCTTGCCATCGCCGCGTCGAAGAGGGTCTGCAGATCGCCTACCGGGTAGGTAGGCCCTCCCCCCCCCAGCGTCTTCGTCACGGGGCAGAGCAAATTCCAACTTTTTTACTTGCTGATTTTCCATTGGCTGAAAATCGGAATGATTTTCATTCTTGCCACGCGTCGCCGTTCCGAGACCACGTGGTTCCTGTTCCGCGCTGCGCGCTCGGGCCTGGAGCAGCGCCGCTCCAGTAGGGCCTAGGGGCATCCTAGTGACCGACCCAGTCGAGGACGATCCTGGGGAACATGTTGCTGCTGCTATTTGGCCGCTTGACGTCAGGTGTTGGGATGGGCCTTAATTCGCCCCTGGGTGAACGGCGGCTCCGGACATGTGAGGATCCACCGTAATGTCTTGAAGCGTCATCTGGCTGTCCTTGGACCGTGTTTGTGTGGGTGTCACCAGAGGTGGGTGTTCCGTTGCTGGCGTGGTACCAACTAGGATCGACAGACGCTTGTGTATATGTTCTAACGCTTTTGTGATTCTGTCGAATCCCAGGGATAGCAGGTCATCCGGGTCGAGCCGCCCTGCGACCATGTTCGCTTCACGAAGCATGGTGACCAGCGCTGTGATCGCGTCCGTGACGGAGTGCAGCCGTGGCAGGATCGACACCGGCCCAGTGAGTTGACCCAGCTGCCGGATCTCCAGGATCTTTGCGACGGGGTCGCTCTCCAGGAACGCGTTCAGCTTGCGTTGGTGATAGGCCCTCGTGACATCAGCGTCTGTCCATGACGCCAGTCCTGCCTTCTCGGGGCCTATCGACTTGCTGTTTCCGGGTGCCTTCATCCGGAACTTCGTCGGCTTGGACTGCGCGATCTTTGTTTTTTTGTTTTTCGGGGACCTTAGCCTCTCGGTTTTCACCGTCGGCTGATGGTCCTCTGGATCATGATAGGCGTCATGACCCAAGGTGTCCTCTACGAGGACATAGGGAGGGTATTTAGGTTTTTCTTCAATGAATTCAACCTCGACCATGTTGACCGGGCCCCTCCCAAGGCCCGGTCGGTCCTTCGATCCTTTGTTTGTTTCTTCTTGAGTCACTGGCGATCGGTCTTCCAGCGACTCTTCGGTCTTGTGCTCCTTCTTGACTTGAACATCTTTATCGTCTTGGGACTCGCGGTGAAATCCCGCGTCTTCCGAAGATCCGGGCACGCGCACCATTGTGGTGGAGTGGGTTCTCAAAATTGTATGATGAGACCCCAAACCACTCACTGTGCCGGACTGCCGACTGTCGGAGGGGGTACCCCGATGCCGCGTATGAACCTTCTCTCACCTTGTGTACCCGTCGGCTGGCGGGTTGCACTCTTCGGAGGACTTGGTGACGATGTAGATGTCTGCCTTGAGGGAGGTAGACCTGGGGGGCCTCGAGTGGATATGCTTCACTCGGTGGGCCGGTAGGTGGCCACTCGATCGACCTTGTCGAGAGTGGACTTAGAGCCAAATTCTTCAGGGGCGCTTGTCGTCCCTGGCCTTTTCCTTCTGTTTCAGGGGTATTAACCACCTGACCTTTACGTTGCTCCCGGACCTTGAGGTGAGGGAGACCGCTTCCGATAGCGGGTCTTGGGGGGTGTTGCTACTCGAACGAGCTCACAGGCCAAATATATCCTGGAGCTCTATTCACACTTGAACTTCGCTACACAACTGTCTTCGACGGGGGGCCAAAATTCATCCCTTCCCGGAACAGTGAGTAGCTTAGAGCAAGTTCTTCTTGGGTGACGGAGTCGTGCCACGTGAGGTTCAGCTCGCACTTGTGTCGGACCACACGCCTGTCTTCAACGGGGGGGGCCAAATATATCCCTTCCCCGGAACAGGCGTGTGGCCAGACTAGAGTTCCTTTACAGCGCGACGAAGACTTGCCAAGTAGATCGCAAATTGAGTAGTATTTAATATAGTCCTATCCTTTTAACTCCTTTACTCTATCCTTGCCTGAAGCTCTGATTCCTTGCGTCGACTGGTCTGATCCTTGTATTAACTGGTCAGGAGTGGCTGAACCCCGAGGGGCCTGGTCGACCAATGAGGGACCCAGGTCTACCGATGAGGGACCGGGTCGACCAATGAGGGACCGGGTCGACCAATGAGGGACCTGGTCGACCAATGAGGGACCCAGGTCTACCGATGAGGGACCTGGTCGACCAATGAGGGACCCAGTTCTATCGATGAGGAACCTGTTCGACCAATGAGGGACCCAGGTCTACCGACGAGGTACCGGGTCTACCGATGAGGGACCCAGGTCTACCAACGAGGGACCGGGTCGACCGATGAGGGGCCGAGGTCTACCGATGAGGGACCCAGGTCTACCGATGAGGGACCTGTTTGACCAATGAGGGACCGGGTCGACCAATGAGGGCCATGGTCGACTCCCTTCGGTACAGGTTAAACGTTACCCTGGTAATGACCTCTCCTGTGTTTGTCTTTCGAATTCTCAGCCAACGGTCGCTTCACTACGAGGTTCCCTTTATCTCCGGTCCGTTCTCTCTGGTGCGTGGTCCCTTCTCCCTAGTCCACGGCCCCTTGTCCCTTCAATCCAACGGGACCCTAGATTCTTCACAATTTAGGAAAGCACTTCACCACAGAAGCGTATTGTTGAGCGAGAATCCGACGAGATTAGCAAGGGCTAATGCTCGGTCGTCACGTCCACGAGCGGCAAGTCCAGCAGATACTGAGATGGGGTCGTGTCGTGATCGCACGGCAAGTCCAGCACAGGCTGAGATGGGGTCGTGTCGTGATCGAACGGCAAGTCCAGCAGAGGCTGCGATGGGGTCGTGTCGTGATCGCACGGCAAGTCCAGCAGAGGCTGCGATGGGGTCGTGTCGTGATCGCACGGCAAGTCCAGCACAGGCTGAGATGGGGTCGTGTCGTGATCGAACGGCAAGTCCAGCACAGGCTGAGATGGGGTCGTGTCGTGATCGAACGGCAAGTCCAGCACAGGCTGAGATGGGGTCGTGTCGTGAGCGAACGGCAAGTCCAGCACAGGCTGAGATGGGGTCGTATCGTTATCGTGGTCTAGCTGGATACAGTCCCAATTGGTATCGCATCGTCACTGATGGAGGAGAAGGCGGCAGAGAAGGTGGCATGGACTTGTCTAACCGCAGTATGCCTGCCCCTTGTCGTAACACGGGAGATCGGTCTAACCGCCGAGGCTCTGTGCCTTCGACTTGCCTGCCAGCTCTCAGTGCTGACGATGATTACCTGGGCATGAGTGATATGGGACAGACTCCCACACCTTTTGAGGAAGAAGCAGAAGAAAAAAGACCTGTTATTGTTAGACCCGGTGAAATGAAAGCTGGAAATGACCCTGAGGCGGCTTTTCGGCGGTCTACCCGAGTACGACGACAAAATGTACGTCTATCGGATTATGAACTGAATATTTCTGCAGCCCTAGTCATTCAAGCAGTGAATGAACTGCTTGAGCCCATGTCCGTTACCGAAGCTTTGAGTGCCCCTGATGCAAAGCAATGGATAAAAACTCTTGAGACTGAGTATGACGAATTGATGCGTAATCACGTATGGGAGCTAGTGGATCGGCCTTCGGGGGTAAAGATTCTAAAGAATAAGTGGATATTTGTGCGCAAACGAAATGCGCAAGGCGACGTGTGCCGGTATCGCACGCGAATTACGATTAAGGGATGCCAGCAAGAGTTTGGTGTCAACTTTTGGGAGACCTACGCTCCAGTAGCGAAGGCTGAGTCCGTGAAATTTGTTTTGCTTCTCGCTCTGTTCTTGGGCCTGCCTTGTCGCCAAATTGATTTTGTGACAGCATTTTTGAATGGGCCTCTCGATGATGTATATATCTATATGGAACAGCCCGATTACTTTAATGATGGTTCTGGTCGCGTTTGCAAGCTGTTACAAAGTCTATATGGCTAACGACAAGCACCTCGTATCTGGTAAAAAAAATGCTGGATGAGTATTTAAGGAAGTGCGGGTTTCGACGTACGAAAATGGATGCAGGTGTATATGTGCGAACAGTGGGAGAGAACAAAGTCTACATTACCGTATATGTGGATGATCTCTTAATTGTGGGAACGGAATCCGACATTGAGATGGTTTTAGTACAGCTGCGAAGCAAGTTTAAAATTAAGGACTTGGGTCCTGTAAAGCATTTACTTGGAATGGAGATATCATACATGCTAGGGTGTCGGATGTCGATTACCCAACACGGCTACATTGAGAAGATTTTAACACGGTTTAAAATGACAAAGTGTAAGCCTGTTCCTACACCACAAGTGCAAGGCAACTTTCCGATGCCAGGAAACCCGGATGTGGAACCAGTGTGTGTAGACCCAGATCCAGATATGGATTATCGCCAAATTGTGGGATCGTTACAATATTTAGTCCAATGCACGCGTCCAGATATTGCCAACGCAGTGCGAACGTTGGGCAAATTTCTGAATTGCTATACGAGAGAGCACTATGTCTTAGTAAAAAGAGTGTTCCGTTATTTGAGAGGATCATCTGACTACGGACTACTTTGGACGTTGTCTAACAAGACAAGAGTACCGAAGGATGTGTATGTAAACGCATCAAGACCTACAATCGACGTGCAGATTGTGGCATATGCTGATGCTGATTTGGGAAATGAAAGAGATGATCGACGCTCTGTGACTGGATATGTACTACAAATGGAGGGTTGTACTTACGCATATACAAGCCATAAACAAAGATTGATTACAGATGATACATGCTGTTCGGAATTTGTGGCTGCGGCTGAATGCAGCACTATGATAATGTGGACGCACAATATGTGTAAGGAGCTTGGAGTGAGGCGCAAAAGAACTATTCTATATGAAGATAATCAAGCGGCTATAAAAGTGATCGAAGCAAACACAGGGGACTACAAAGTGAAGAGTGTAGATCTCAAGTACCACAAGATAAGAGATTATGTGGAGAACGACGAGTTTGCTTTGGTATACTGCCCATCAGAAGACATGGTGGCAGACATCTTAACCAAGCCTCTTGGCCCGACGCAATTTAAGAAGTTACGGCATATGTTGAATATTGTACCAGTGCCTACGACTACCACACCACAAGACATCAGAAACAACGAAGTGGGAGTGTGACGAAGTACAAGATGTCGTGTCCCTGATTCTAGGTGGGACATCGAACAGTTAGTCGTATGATGCTGGGACGCATCGTTACAGTTGACAGTTGAGGTATACCTGTTGGTATCTACTGTAGTCTAGTCTAACAGAGGGGGTTGTCACCTACGAGGTTTTTCCCTCCTCAATCCCAAAGTTGCTCAGTGGGAAGAAAGTGTTCCGTGTTCTCTATTACCTACTCTGTATTACTGTATTACAGGACCAACGACACTCACCTGCGCAGTGATAAGTGTGACAGGTTCTCTCCATTGCTGATGTTGCAGGCTTTTGTGTTAACGGTGACCTGTGTCGCTCAACATCTAGCGGAAGCTGTTCTTTTATTTTTCATTGCATTTGATTCCTTCACAAATTCTTCAGTCCAATGACAAATTCAGCTCTGATCCTTCGCATCTGTCAGCTGCTTGTGAAGTCTTGCTGCTACGGAATAAACTAAAAAAACGTGAGAAGGCTATAGACGACTCCGCACTGCACACCCAGATCCTCACTCGCCGGCTCACCATGTTGACGCCTCAATTTATCTATCAGGCTGCAGCAAACTGACTTGCCTCATAAGGGACTGAATAAAGCCTGTCTGCACCTGCGAGCAATTTCCGTTCGTTGTCGCCTCTACATTTATTGCGTGCGAAGATTCCTTCGAGATAGGAAGACGTAAGTATTTGTTAGAATGTTCTGATGGAAAGTGGCGTCTTTAGTCAGTATGGTCAGTGGAGAAAGCCACATCAAACAACCATACACCTGAACTTACTAATTGAACCAGCCCATTAATCGGTCTTGAGGCACTTGTCGAGGGACGAAAACTCCGAATAGAAAGCCGTAAACCAGTCCAGCGACTTGACCAGATCCTCCGTGCCGCACATCTCACGGATGCTGTGCATGCTCAGTTGAGCTAGACCCACATCGATCGTGCGGATGCCCGTGTTGGTCGACAGAATCGGACCAATCGTGGAACCGCAGCGAGCATCTTGACGCACGACAAATTCCTGAACGTCCACATTGTGACGACGTGCAAGCTCCTTCATCAAGAAAGCCGATGTACCGCTTGTGGCGTAACGCTCGTTGGCATTGTACTTGATCACAGGTCCCGCATGTATAGCTGGTTGATGATTCTGCTCGTGCTTTTCAGCGTAATTGGGGTGGACGCCATGGGCCATATCAGCCGACACCATGAACGATTTCCTGACCGCGGGGCCGCATAGCTCCCCCTGTGCCACACACTCCGCCACTGACTGTATGAAATTAGACCCGGCTCCCATGAGAGACTGCGACCCCACCTCTTCGTTATCAAACAGTGCAGCCACACGAACGTTCTCGTCGTCCGCCAAATTGTCCAAGGACTTGATCAATGCCTGTGTGGCCAGCCATGAGCAGCACAAATTGTCTAATCTGGGTGAAAAGATGAACTCTTCCAACACACCACCAACGTTCGCTCCCTGCGTGTCAAAGAGACACAACTCAAAGTCGCAAATCTGATCAATTTCAACGTCCAACTCCTTTGCAATAAGCTGCAACAGCACCGACGTATGCTTAGACTTGGGCTGATCTTTCCCGTCCATTGTCTTCTCCAACTCAGCACGAGCAGCTGAGGCAATGACGGGACGTAGATGCGTCTCCTTATTAAACGTAAAGCCTGCACTAACTTGACTATCCAAGTGAATTGCGAGCGTAGGAATGCGAAGAATAGGGCGGTTTACAAGCAGCAATTTCGACTGAAAGCTCACGTCGCTCTCACGAATAATGACACGCCCTGCAAGTCCCAAGTCACGGTCAAACCACGTATGGAATAGACCTCCGCCGTACGTCTCGACACCAACTTGAAGCCAACCCTTGGACTCAATATTGGACACGGGTTTGACCTTAAGACATGGACTGTCTGTGTGAGCACCAATAACGTGGAAACCATTGCCACGCTCGTATTTACCACCGACAGCAAACGCTACGATCGCTGATTGGTTGCGTGTCACGTAGTACTTGCCATTGGGTTGTATACTGTCCTTCCACGAGTCTTCCTCGTGTAGCTGCTTGAAGCCAGCAGCTGTAAGTGTTTGTATAGTCTCATATACGGCGTGAAAAGGTGATGGACTCTTGTTAATAAACTGTAGAAATGAGTCTACAGTCTCTCGTGTACGTGAAGAAAGAGTCAATTTGGTCATGGGAAAGAGTGATGGTCTTGTGCTTGAACTGATGAATTCGGAAATGATCGAATAGGATACGGATTGTATAAATTGTAAAAGGTAGTTAGAAGTCTGAGTGAGTGTGGTATTTCAAGGTTATAAGATTTGAAAAGTAAACGGAATGGCTACGTTACGTCATAGCCGCTTTATAGCGGAATATTGCCGTGTTTTTTCCATGGGTTCTTGACATTCTTAGTCTCCAGCATATCTAGGTCTTCGCAAATATGACGGCGAGTATCAATAGGTTCGATAATGTCGTCCACAAATCCACGCTGGGCAGCGACCTGTGGACACAAAACATCGAGTTGACAGAACACGTCAAGAAGCTCGTTAGTGAGACAATTATTCATTCATCCACAAGACAAACATGATTAAACATACCATGGGGTTGGCAAACTTCGTCTCATAGTCAGCAGTGTTCTCTTCTACGTTCTGGCCACGGAAGATGATCTCTACCGCACCCTTTGCTCCCATCACGGCAATCTCAGCTGACGGCCACCTAGCATTGTTACCAAGACAGAGACAAGTCAGCTACACTCATATGCTAATCTAAACAAAAACAAAATACTTGCGCATAGTTGATGTCGCCTCGTAGGTGCTTTGAACTCATGACGTCGTAAGCACCGCCGTATGCCTTGCGTGTAATGATTGTAATCTTCGGTACAGTCGCCTCGGCGTACGCGTACAACAGTTTGGCGCCATGACGAATGATACCACCGTATTCTTGGTCTAGACCCGGCAGGAAACCCGGCACATCTACCAACGTTACAATGGGAATGTTGAAGGCATCACAGAAGCGCACGAAACGTGCCCCCTTGACGGATGAGTTAATATCTAGACAACCAGCGAGCTCCATGGGCTGGTTCGCCACAATGCCCACGACACGGCCCTCCATGCGACCAAAACCAACGATAATGTTTTTGGCATAGTCAGGCATGATCTCGAAAAAGTCGAAGGAGTCCACAACCTGATGGATGATGTCTTTCATGTTGTACGGCACGTTCGGATCAGGGGGCACGATATTCTCAAGCGTAGGCGTAGGTCGGTTGCGCGTGTCGTCTGACTTGCGCACGGGCGGCTTCTCCTTGTTGTTTAATGGCAAGAAATCAAAGAAGCGGCGCATCTCACGAATAGCCTCCACGTCGTTGTCAAACGCGCAGTGAGCAACACCGGAAGTCTTCGTGTGTGTTGTAGCTCCACCGAGCTCTTCCTGTGTAGCCTCTTCGTTTGTCACCGTTTTCACGACCTCAGGTCCCGTCACAAACATATACGACGAGTCACGGCACATGAAGATGTAGTCGGTCATAGCAGGCGAGTACACGGCTCCACCAGCACACGGTCCCATGACCAGCGTAAGTTGCGGGATGACACCCGATGCCAGTACATTCAGCTGAAAGATGTCAGCGTATCCAGCTAAAGATGCCACACCTTCCTGAATACGAGCACCACCCGAGTCATTGAGTCCAATGACTGGTGCCCCAAGCTCCATGGCTTTGTTCATAATCTTGACGATCTTCTCAGCGTACGTCTCGGATAAACTGCCACCAAAGACGGTAAAGTCCTGACTAAAGACAAATGTAAGTCGACCGTTGATAAGCCCTCGACCCGTAACGACACCATCTCCCGGATAATGTTGTTTCGCCATATTAAAGTCCGAGCAGCGGTGCGACTTGAGCATGTCGTATTCACGGAACGTTCCTTTATCCAGCAGCAACTCAATGCGTTCACGAGCCGTGAGTTTCCCCTTTTCATGCTGCTTGGCGACACGTTCGACACCTCCTCCCTCGAGTGCTCGTTTGCGGGCCTGTTCCAGCTCATCTTTGAACATCAATTTACGTGCAGCTGGTGTGAGGATCGGAGAGGCCGTTTCGTTCACTAGCGCACTCCTCCATCGTGTAGAAAAGTGCTATAGACATCGATATCATGTCAGGGATGCAAGAGAAAAGAGTGATAGAGAGAAGTAGATGGTTATGAACGTACGAGAGGTTGACAAAGGGGACGGAGATATCTCGCTGTTAACATGATGCAATGAAGACGGGGTAGATCAAATCGAAAATGAGCTGCACAAGTTCAAGTGTGGGTTGAATAATTTGTGGATCTGAGTCGACAACGTGAAGTTGCAGGACGTCAATTGGACACGTTACTACTGCGTATGAATCATCTTAACAAGTGTCATTTGCTACTCGTCAGCGGTATGAAGATACGAATATGAAGTAGAGTGCGAAGATCTATGACTGCTGTTTGAGCTATTAGTACAGTCGTCCAACGACATTCTGGTGGGCAGGACAAGCTACTCGTTTAATCCACTGTGACCGCCTTGGCTAGATTACGCGGTACGTCCGGGTTAATGCCCTTGCGCACAGCAAGCTCGTAAGCGATAAGTTGTAGAGGAATTGTCGCGAGCAACGCGGTCATGGGTCCGTTCGTTGGAATCGGAATGACCTCGTCGGCAATGTTCTCGCACATTGCTGGATTGTCGGTGATGATAATAGTATGAGCACCACGAGCACGCACAGATTCAGCAGCCGTCTTCATAAAGGTGGCGTGCTCGTCATCCAGCACAATTAGGATGATTGGCGTGGCTCCAAACTTGCCCTCTTTCTCACCCTCAATCAGTGCAAAGGGACCGTGCTTGAGTGCACCACCAGGGTAGCCCTCAGCATGCAAGTACGTGATCTCCTTGATTTTAAGTGCACCTTCATATGCAATCGGCTCACCGTAGCCTCTACCGAGCACAAAGAGGTGCTCCGCGGACAACAAGCTGTCAGCAACCTTTGCGCATTGGTCGCGCGATCGCAATGCCATGCCAATTGCTATTGGAAGGCGATGCATGCTCTGGATTAACGCAGTCATCTTGGAACGGTTACCATCGGGACGATATTGTGCAAACCACGAGGCAATGAGTCCCATGACCGTAACTTGGGTAACAAAGGCTTTGGTACTGGCCACGGCGTTCTCACGTCCAGCGTTCAGGTACACACCACATTTCGTTGTGCGCGCAATGAGCGATCCCACAGTGTTCACAACGGAAAACGTAGGCACCTCAAGCTGCAGCTCCTTTGCGGTTTTCAAGGCGCGGTGGACATCCTTCGTCTCGCCTGACTGAGACACAACAAGCAGGCCACCATCCTTCTTTGAGAATCGATCACTCGTGCATTCTGATGCATCTTCTACAGCCACACTTTCAAACGCGTTAAGTGATCGCATCAGCTTGGCGCCATACTTGCTCGCATACAGCGAGGTACCACACGCAGCAATAAGGAGGTGCTTAATATGCAGCATACGCTCCTTCTCTGCCTCCAGCCCACCAAGGTACACGTGGTCATCAGATACGCGACCACCGTAACCCAGTGACGCCGCCACAGCTTTCGGTTGTTCCATGATCTCACGCAGCGTCCAGTGTGGGTACGGTGTTGGCAATAGTCGCACCTTCACATCCGGTGCCACAGCTAGCCTGCTCGTCGGGAATCGTTGCAAAAAGCCTTCTTCTTTACCGTCGTCATTTGGATTGAGCTCTGCCAAGTCACTTTTGATTACTGCCACCTCACCATCCTCGAGCGAGATAAATCGCTTGGCGTAGCGACTGAAAGCTGTGGTCTCAGAGGCCACAAACATCTCACTAGATCCATATCCAATGCACAGGGGTGATCCATTACGTGCAATGACAATCTTGCCCGGATCATCTCGTGCCATAAC
This sequence comes from Peronospora farinosa, assembly GCA_947646735.1. Taxonomy (NCBI): domain Eukaryota; phylum Oomycota; class Peronosporomycetes; order Peronosporales; family Peronosporaceae; genus Peronospora; species Peronospora farinosa. The sequence goes on along the minus strand of CANTFK010000848.1, from coordinate 173,687 downwards.
ACAGAGTCCCCACGTTCCTTCCAGCTTCTTTAGAGCGAGTCGCACTGCTGTAAGCAGATCAGCTCCCTGGCCCATCAAATGACCAATGAGCTGTGCTGCTACCTCTGTGTCTGTCTGAGAAGAGAAAACCACACCTTCATCCAAGAGCTCTTGTTTAACCTCGTAATAATTCGTAAATGTGCCATTATGCACCAATGACACACGACCGTGCATGTCTGTATGCGGATGTGAATTACAGTCCGTCTTGGCACCGTGTGTAGCCCAACGGGTATGTGCAATACCAGAAGTATTTCCTTCATGTTTAGTCTTCGTCTCTCTCAGTAAATGGATCGAATCAGCTGTGCCAACGGATGCAAATTTGGTCGTAGTAATGGGAGCCTTCTCGCCTTCTTTAACGTTTGGCTGCGTCGACATTCCAGCTGAGTCATAGCCTCGATTCTGTAGAATAGTTAGTCCTTCTAATAAAAAGTCTGAAGCATTCTGCGTCTTGCCCACGACGCCCACAATACCGCAAGAATTGGCAGAGTGATGGTCTTTGAAGAGAGAGATACCGGTGACGCATAATGCACCTGTAGTGAGAGCCAAGAGCCATGAGGAACTTAAATTTTGATCACTAGAGACGGATGAAAGCGAGCTCAAGACCGCAACGGAGCGGATGGAACGATCCACAGACGAGGTGGAGGTACGACTTAATGGAGTTAACAAGCGACGTAACATTGCAAGTGTCGAGCTCAGAGTGAAGTCAATCCAGGTGGAGTGATGCGATTGGTGGAAATCATAAAAGTCATATTTCCGATATGAAATAAGATTTTGTAAATTCTCCAGAAATAGATCAATTTTGTATTACGATTTAGAGCTGCAAACAAGATACGCGACCATATGGACTGTACCACAACCATCCTTCCTTTAGCACAGGAGCACACTTATACATGCGAACGTTTTAGTCATTAAGAGAGCTGCAACATGTAACATATTCGTTTACTGTTGAAGTTCCTCGCGCTTTCCGAAGGTTGTTTACGACGTTTTTGAGCGATAGGTCCTATTTCTTCTTCTCCGTTACTGCCGTTGCGGACGGGTACAAAATCAGCTCTTGATCCTTGTCCAGTGGCTTGAAAAATGCCTCCACCTCCTTAGCCGTCACCTTAGTAATGTCGCGCTTTGCCCACTTCGGGTTGCGGTCCTTATCCACGACAACGGAACGGACACCCTCGTAAAAGTCCGGGTTCTCCAACATGCGCGTAGCTATGCGGTATTCCATCTGGAAACACTCGGCGTACGTCTTGACGGCTCCTTGTCGCATCTGCTCCAGCGTGACCTTCAGACTCAGCGGTGACATCTTCTTTAGCGTAGCCAGAGTGTCGTTAGACCACTCCGTGTTCAGTTTCTAAATAGATGATTGTATACCAAAAAACCACGTTAAAATTCTAGCCAACAGTTTACTAGTCATTGGGTTCAACTCACTTCTAGGCGTTCGAAGATGCCTTCCAATGTGTCGTCCTCATTAACAGCACCGAACACGGATTCAATCGTCTCAAGATACTCTACATAACCATACCACACACAGAAGAAACAACGTTAGCAACAACATCTTCAACCTGCATCATCATACATTTCAATGTACCAGGGTCAATCTCCTGGAAAGCCTCGTCCGTCTCGAGTTCCTCCAGAGCCTCGTGAATGATCTCATCACGCTCCTCTTGTGTCGTGTTGTTGGCAAACTCAAGACCCGTCAGAAAGTGCACCATCCTCTCGTACTCGCTCGTCGGTAGATAGTGTGTAGCAAGTCCGAGGCCAATAACCTCGTGGCTTTTCAGCCGTTCGCCCGTCAGTGCAAGATACGTTCCTAACTGAAGAGGGCATGAGGAAACAAAACATCCGTTAGCTCTCTTTGACTATAAGAACATCATTTGTATCACTTACACCTTGACCCTTTAGAGCCTGTGACTTGGGTACATCAGCGACATAGTTTTCACTCTCGCTGAGGCGGCGTCCAAGTCGTGGCAGCAAATATGAGGCCCCCACGTCCGGGAAAAAGCCAATTGCCGTCTCGGGCATGGCAAACAGCGTCTTTTCAGTAGCTACAACAAACTTACCGTGCATAGACAGCCCTACACCTCCTCCCATAGTGACTCCGTTAAGGAAAGAGATAATTGGCTTCTCAGTCGTCGCCAGGAAATAATTGAGACGGTATTCGTGGCGAAAAAAGTCCAGTGATACGTGACGCGTGGCTGGGTCTTTGCCGTGGTCTATCAGGGCACGAATATCTCCCCCAGCACAGAACGCTTTTCCCCCAATGCCTGAAAATATGATAGCGTTAACCGTATTGTTGGCCTCGATCTTATGCAGTCGCTGTGTCAAATGCTGCGTCATGGGGAGTGTCAACGCGTTGAGCTTCTCCGGGCGATTGAACTGTACGGTGCGCACGCCCGTGTCCTGTCCGTACAAAATATCAGAGAAATCCGATGTCGTCGTAGAGAAGCTAGAGACCGCAGAGATGTGAGCCGACTCGCGCACGTGGCGCTGCAGCATCCGCACTCGCGTCGCTATCACCCGCTGCATCTTGTTGATTCGTGTTATGAGGGAACTGGAAAACGGGTGGTGCGTATGTTTTCATTGGTTAAAAATGATAGTTATCTCACCAATCATACAAAGGAAACCCTTCAAGACCATCATTCTTGAAATTCCGCACTCTAATCGCGACGCGAGATGGAGGTGGTAGATGGCGCGCGCGAAGAGGACGTGGAGCTGTGGAAGGGAACGCTAGATGATGATGCCTTTACCAAACTTAGTGAAGCAGACATCGGTTATGCGACTCACGTAGCAGCAACTTCGATGGGTCTGGAGCCTAACCAGCGACAAGAGCAATTAGCCACTCAACGACCGAGAAAGAATGGTGCGATTACGACGCAACGATTTAAGCGCAAGAACTTTAGTAAACAGCTACAGCTGTTGTGTCTACAACGATATGCACAATACGCACGAGATTTTGGCCGTCTCCCTGATAAATACGAGACACAGCAGCTTTTACAACAGAGTTATCTTCAGTTCTTAAAAGAAGGCGGGACAGCCGATGAACCTAAACTTACTCATGCAGAATTTCTTAAACTTATACGAAATCGACGTAGAGAGATTCATGCAAGGGCACAACGTCCACCTAAACAGAACAAAGACGATCATATTACGGCCAAGATGGCGGGACTTACGCCTGCTAAAAGAAAATTACAAGAAGAACATGCTAAAATTCAAGAGCTTATTCAAGTTATTGATCGAGCACGAGAGCAAGCAGGATTAATTTCAGATTCTCAACCGCAACAACGGCGTCCTAGACCACTGTTAGCGGGGGTGGAAAAGCGACATGCTCAGCAGCAGCCAACAACAGCGGAGATGGTCGTGGTTTCTCCACCGTCAACAATACATAATCTAACATCACTTCACGTACCAGCAGACCCGGTGGAACTAATGGAGACAATTTTACAAATTCATGTTGAAACACGGGACGTGCAACGTGAAATTGTGGCAAGATTACGGTCTATCAACTGTGTAATAAGCCAGCATGGAGGGCATGGAGAAATGGAAGAGCCATCGAGTGTCAGCGTTTGAAGTCTCATGGAGTGGTGTATGCGATTGCGAGATTCTACTTATAATTCCTGGGAATTATGTATACCTATCGAGGCGTATGACAATGTGGCTACGATGGTCTTAGCAATCGACAAAATACTTATCTGCTTGACTTCAATTATTTGGTCGATGCCAATCTAGTTTTATATAGTGAAATGTCATACGTGTCAGTGGTGAAGTACGGCAGCTTCACGTTCATGCTGTATAGCTTGTTCCATCGATTTAGCTGAACCACGAGTGCTATCGCAAATACTGGTCGTCTTTGATGCGGTCTTTTTTTAGTGGTAACCTGGCGATTGAAGATCTGACAGTCGTCAATTTTGAACCGAAACTCACATGGCTGAAAGTACTAGCGGCTCATTTTTCATACAATTTGGTCTCATTATCTTTTGAGCAATTATCCAGAGGAGTTACATGAAGTAATCAGGTCTCATATTATTTAACAAGCCACGAGGGTGCCATATCAAATTTGACAGCTTCTGAGGCGCCTGCTTTGACTTTTTCGGACGGGTACCGATACAAACAAGTATCCACAGACGCGCTAATGACACGCCTCAGTATATTGGCAAGCATTTTCGCGACGAAACAAACTTGTCAGAGAATGCGCTTGGTCCGAGCCAAATTCGCGCTTATATCTGGCCAGTCTTAAGAATATCATGTCTCATGTCTGTACGGCCATGCAAAAAAGAACCGATGACCACGATATTGAGGCAAGTTCCTGCCTAAATCCAGTCGCCTTCGCTCTCGTCACTGTCATATTCGTCGTCGCTGTCGAATAATGTGGAGCCTGATGAGGACTGTGGGTCGGAAGCGCCATTCATGTGCACGATCGGTCTTGCCAGTGGAATAGTTTCATCGGGAAAAGAGCTCGAGTGATTGTATGAGCTGGACGCCGAGAAGAGTGACGACATGCCCGTGGAGATGCACGAGTCATCCAATGACGATGACGACCGTTTCTCGTACATGGCGCGTCGCGTTGGCATTCCGGGTACTTCGGCCACTATTCCCATCGGATTCGACGGCACAGTTGCTAGTGAATACCGCTTAGGAATTCCTGTGTTGCCATAATGCTGCATCCTCTGCTGCTGCTGCTTCGTCCTTGTCGGTGACGGTCCATCAGATTTTGACAACGACCGGAGGGAATTACGTGCTGCTATCGATTGCCGCACATTGTTCTGCTCCGCGTTAGCCGCCTCAATGGCGTCGCTCAGCTTGCACAGCCAGACTTCCATCTCCGCACTAGTTCTCGCTACGACACGCAGCACTCGTTCATTGTCGAACGTGATATCCAGGCCCTTTGCCAGTGTACCGTTCACCTCGACAGCTCGCACGTGGCCGTTTCCCTTGGCCGTTGCTCCCATGTCTTCTGAATCAAAGTACGACAGCGCATTTCCACGCAGCACAAAGTAGCGTCGTTTCCAGTTCTTGATACATGCGCCTTCTTTCTTAAGCCAGCCCGAGTGTGTTACCTGCTCATTTCCGCCTTCACTTAGAGGCAGAGACTCCAGTCGGTTCAGTAGCGTCATTTCGTCGTCTAGGCCCATACTGTTCACCGGTGCGAGCGTGTTACTGGACGACAGCGTCGAAAACCGGTCGGAAGACGCCGCTAAGAACTGTTGGGGAGCTACTGTGGTAGCGTCCAGGATCATATTGTACCAAGTGCTAGTGGCCTCAGCCGACGCCGTGTAGAGTTTGAGCACGCGGCCGCCACGGCCGTGCACTAGCAGCCCATTCTGAATATCAGTACTCAGCTCCACTGTGATGACCTGGAAGCTTCCCTTGGCCTTGACCATTGGAGTCACCTTTGCCGTATCATAATAGGTTAGCTGTCGTCCACGCAATACCATGAAGCGTTTCTTCCAGTTCTTTACAAGAGAGCCCTGCTTATACACCCAGCCAGCGTACTCACCATCGATACCGTAGAGTGCCATTGCTTTCTATGCGCGTTTCTGACTGTGTGGTACACTAGGTCGTAGACAGAAGTGCTGGTACGTTAGGGGGAAAGCACGGAAGGAAGGAAGGGAAGGACGACGCTGTGCTGATTAGCTCTTTGACTGTCAGGGTAGCGGCTTTCTTTATTTCTGAAAAAAACAATGCAGACAAAAATGGGCTAGCAAACTAACCGGATGCGTATACATAAAAGGGATTTGTATACGCATCCGGTTATTTCGCTGTCGCTTTGTGGCTTCACGGCGCAATGTGTGCATGGATGCAGTTATTCGCAACCTCATTTTTCACTGAGACTTTATTTAATGCAGGGCAATAACCTTGTGAAATTAAAAATTGAAAAGTGAATTGAATAGATCAGCGAAAACCAAATTTTGTATGGAGGTTGTTGATACTCAAACGTTTTAAAAATGACTTCAGCATGAACAGCTTGTTCTCACAACCGCCATTAAAGTGTATACGTACAGTTGCTAGAATATCAAAGGCTCTTTTCTTTTTTTAAATGTATATTCTCTTCAGTTGACATTTTTGTATATACATTACTTCAAGTCGAAGAGCGAATTGAATCCTTTTAGAAAGTATACAGTCGCAGCCAAAATGAACAAAAACGTCGCTGTCGCTCGTTTATGTGCGTATACAATTTTGCACCATTCTAAAAATCCAGGGTTTCTAAAATTTAGTAGCATAACAAAGACGATACATTCATATCAGGTGTGAGCCGACCCCACTTTGTATCGCTCTACAGGAAGACTCATACATCAGCAAGCGACCCATCCCATACTGCTTTACATGACGATGCAGCAGCAGCCCTTTACTTCAGGGTCATCCGACTTACTAGGTGGACGCATAAGGACCGTGTTTTCCTTCATCATAGCTTCCCGACGCTCTTCTTCCAGCTCTTCCTGCAATAGCTTCTCTGCCAATCGCATGCGACGAATCGCAGTAGAACCTGGTGCCGTAGGGGAGTATGGTTTCTCTCCATTGTCCTCACTCTCGCGCTCTTCCGCCACTTCAACAAAGCTCGCTGTGTTATCGGGCATTGTCTCCACCACAATATGGCGTCGGAACGAGCTGGCAGCATAAAGCTCAGGTGGCCTCTTGTTCTCTTTAACCTCGCCTTCCTCGGGATGATCTTCTTCCGTCTTCATCTCTTCATGTAGCACTGCCTCCGTACTTGCATGCATCGATGGAGCATCATCAGCTACGATAGGAGCAGGCCCAAACAGCGCGCTTGCTTCTTCTTCTGTCACATCAACACTCAATGCATTCTCTTGTCTCTTAGTAAACTCCCTGTCCCTGACGTTTCTCGGGTCATCATCAACCGACAACCGTTTCTCCTGGCTTTTTCTCTGCTCCTGGGCATACTCCAGACTGCATTGCAGAGCTTTCTGCCACTCATCAATATCTCCTTCAGACTTTCCCCCGACTCGCATTTCTCGTCCTGCTTCAAATGTCACTACTAGAGTATAAGGTCTTGTCGTATCGTTTCTCACCCCAATAACTTGACCACCTCCTAATCTTTCAGTCCCCATTGTAGCCGAGTACGTCAATTGAGTCCCACGTAGTACAAAATAGCGTTTCTTCCATGTTCGAAAATGCTGTCCTTCTTTTTCCAGCCACCCCACTCGCTGTTGTGTTTCATCTTTTGGATTCTGCATCTTGCAATACTTGACAATTGCCTCATAACATCGATCACATTCTACTTTTGTATCGGTAAATATCTTGAGCTGACGACCTTCCGTTCCATGGATTAAGAGACCATTTGTGATATCCGGTAAACGCTCAATGTGTGCGGCCGTCATTGCACCCAATAGCTGTGCATGATTCTCCTCGTCTGTATTCTTGTAATAGGCCAATTCTGCACGTTTACACACTAAGAAGCGTTTCTTCCATGACCGAACGAGACTTCCTTCTTTAAATACCCAACCAGCATATGTCACGGAATCTTCGAGCTCCATTTCTCCGTCAAATCGGATACTTTGGCTTATGAAGTTTGATATTGATACAACAAAGTGTGAAAAATCAGGTGTTCAAAAATGACGATAGGGATTATATATTTTTTAATTCTTACATTAAAAGTGTTTGGTGAGGCTATAATTGTAATTATGATCTTGTTTGTTTTTCAGATGGTAGTATTAGTCGTGCAATTGTGTACTGTACTATATGTACGACCGTCCGTCCGTCCGTCCATCAACTACATTAGAATACAGCATGATGGAGTACATCCAGTAATTGGTGGTTCGGTAGTCGCCATCTTTTCTGCTAAACGCTTTTCTTGGACTCGTTCATCTTCAACAAGTAATTGACGACAATATTCTGCACTTATGATAGTAAGACTCATGTCTTCCTTCTCTTCTTCTTCATCAAATAAAAGCTCGCCTTTAAACGAACGAGAAGTACTGATCGTACAGTTTTGTGATTCAAAGAACGTCGCTTTTCCTTCCTCATCGTGGAGCCGCATTAATGTATCGTTACTAATGGCATCGTTAAGATACTCCTTCGAGTCAAATCGATTCCTCAATACTCCACTTTCTCCATCGTCACCTTCTCCTTCCGAGTCAACAACATCATCATTCACATTCGAGAGCGTCTTGCTGCTCAAAGAAGAATGAATTTGTGAAAAGACTTGAAACCACGACTTTATCTCCACTTCACTTGCTGCTGTCACACGCATGATCTTGTCACTATGAAACGTGATCACTAGGGTATTAGGCTTGATCTCATCCTTGTAAACACCTTTCACCATGCCATGTCCACGTGCCACACCGCCAATCTCACTGTAGTAGATCAAAGCACTCTTTTTCAAGGTAAAGAAGCGCTTTTTCCACGTCTTAAACCGTTGGCCTTCCTTCAGCAACCATCCACTGTGACTAACCACGCCTTCTAATTCCACAGACGATCCGTTTTTCATGATAGTATTCATCATCGGTGCTGCCACTCCTGCTGCCATTTTGTCGTTCTCTTCTGACACAGCTCCTTGAATCGAGTTGAACCACCTATTGTAATCCTCATTGGATTCAGCCTGAATAATCAGCTTTCGACCACCAACAGTAGATAGTGTAAGTCCTTGGGAGATCAATGGATGCACAGCAACATCCACAACATTGACAGATCGCAAAAGAGATCCCTTTTCGCTTTTGTAATAGCTCAGCGTCGAGCCGTGGAGCGTAAAGTATCGCTGTTTCCAGCTCTTGATATTTCCACCTTCCTTCTTTAACCACCCTACACAGGCTTGTGACTCACTGAGGGTTCTTGAGGACGCTTCACTCGCGCGTACAACAATTTCAGCTTCCACAACGTTTTCATCATATTGCTCAGACGATGATGAGCTCAATGCGTCGTATTCAGGTTTATTTTGCATGGCTGCAATCCACAAGGAAGCCCCCTCACCGTCACGTAGAGACATGTCGTACTCAAAAACATCCTCAGCGGTGAACTCCACATCCACGTCATTCACATTCTCAACTATGTCGTTATCAAATTCTTCACCGATGATTACTTCGCCATTACCTTGCAATAAAAACGACTCGACCAAGTTGGACGCTTTACGAAGCAAGTCAAACCACTTGGAGAATGCTTCTTGAGTTGGTGCCACGACGTGAAGTAATCGGCCATTCTGAAACCGAACATTGAGACAAAAAGGACGAAGATCGCCCACGTTTACTTCAAATACCACACCGGAGCCCAAAACTTCACTTCCAGCAGCCGCACTGTACGCGAGACGACTGCGTTCGAGCACAAAATACCGACGTTTCCAAGTTTTGAAATGTTGTCCTTTTTTCAGCAGCCATCCGCCAAAACCATTGTCCTCTTCAAGATCTTCTTCTTCTTCTTCTTGTTCCTTCGAAACCGATCCCCTCTTCAGTGGGTCCTCTGCTGAATTCCACGATTCCTTGCAAAGAGCAGCATACCACGACTCAGTGTCAGCTTTCGTTTCGCCGTAAACGTTGAGAGTGCTTCCATCATCAAAATGGACACCCAGTGACCCCTCATTACTACGAGTAACGCTGACCACATTTCCAAGAGTCATTGACGTCGTGTTAACATGTTTGTAGTGATGGAGAGTATTTCCGCTGAGAACGAAGTACCGCAGCATCCATGATGACATGTTGCTTCCTTGTTCGTACAACCATCCCCGTTTAATGCGATTACCAACTGCAGCAACTTGTTTGTCGGAGAAGCGATCGAAAACATCGGAAGGAATTGACGTTTGTGTGCTGCCTGAAATTGCTCTAGACTTGTCATTGTCTTGATACAGCGATACATTTCGTGGGAATGGCGGTAGCTGTGGCTTGCTTTGTCGATTTTGGGTCGGCGACAGCGATGGCGGTTCGGAAATCACTTCATCTGAATGCAGTCGTGGTTTTCCTACCGCGTCACATAGTGCACACATCCAATTGTTCAAGTCGCGAATCGACTCAGTACGTATGCAGATGATATCGCTATCACTGAGCAATGTTTCTGAGCCAAAGCCAATTTCTAATGCACCAGAGTATTCCCTGCTGTATCTAACATCTGTCACATTTACCTCCCCTGACAGCTGCTTCATGGGTCCCTTACGATACTCCAGCATTCCATTTACCAATGACATATACCGCTTCTTCCAGACCTTGTTACGTTGTCCAAGTTTTTCCACCCAACCATCACACACTGCTGTCGAATACTTTCGAGCCACCAATTCCGTATCATCTAGCGTCTCTATCGTTTGATTTTCAACTTCTTTTCGTGCCATTGACAGCTCCATCTTTTCATCCACAGACCTCGTTTGGGATAATCGGAAGCTTTTCTCGTGCTCTCCAATAGCTTCTTTAATTTTACAGAAAAGCAGTCGACTTTCCTGTGCACTTGCCGTTGTCATCTTGAGCTTTTTGTTTTCTCCATATATCAATAACCCGTTTTTCCGGTCGGGTGAATAATCCACATTGAGTACTCGAAGACGACCTTTTTCACCAACACCAGCACCGCTACCGTCGCTTTTAGCCCCGGAATAATAAACCAATTCACGTCCAGAGAGAATGAAATACCGATTCTTCCATGAACGTACTTTACTGCCCTGTTTGGCACCCCATCCACTATATTCCGGTACTGTCGACATGGCCCAAATGACGTCGTTTGGCAAATGAGACAATAGAACAGATTTAGGAGCTACTGTCTGTACCTGGAATGAATTTCGAAGGGATGGTGGGTGTTGTTATAGAGTGCTTAATGGCTTGTTCCTTCGGTAGTGACAATCTTCTTTACTGTCGATAGATATCAAGACATAAGCAAATAGAAGAAGAGCATACATATATGCTACAAGGAGAGAAGACGTTACTACCAAGACCTTTAACCCCACACGAGCTTCCCCAAATCTAATACTTGCGATCCATCCAGTAGCTTAAAGCACCGACAAGGATGTCATAGCTTACGGCAAGTGCAATGTACGTCACCACGTCACTACCACCACTCACATTCAAATGCTGGAGATACTTGTAGCGTTCGCTCGGGACGCTTAATGTGCTGCTGCAAATTGAAGCAGGCGATAGACCGGACACCTCGCTTATGGTCATGTAGTGGAAGTTGGAATCTCCTGGCGGTGGCGTCGGTTTTTGGATCGAAATGGACGTCGTCACTTTACCCTGTGAAATAATCTCCGACATGAGCAAACAACGGTATCCCTGACTTTTTGACTTTTTCACAAAACATACGATCTCCTGCCGCAGTCCACCGTTCTGTAAGTTTGGCACCATGCGCTTCACTGCTACCATGTGGTGCACGCCGCCCACGTATTTCTTCAGCGACAGCGTGAAAATCTCACCGTAATTCACGTGGCGCAGTGACCATTGCTTGCGAGATGTCCGCACGATCTCGAACAATTTGCGGCGACCAAAGCCGTAGACCTTGCACCGCTTCAGTCCGTGCGTGGGTCGAAACTCGCGTTTGTCCATGACGTAGATTGTATCTGTGTAGTACGAAAGCACACCGCGAGACCTCATGAGCGTCTCGCTGGCCACGGTCGACTGACGGACCTGATTTGCTGTCAGTGCCTGCTCTTGGTAAAACTCGCCATAGCGTTCAACAGACCTGTAGTATGTGTCGCACATGCACGACGAACCAACGTGCTGTGTGTTATTGTGCGATTCCAAGAGCTTTTCAATCTCACGACACAGTGTAGACCCTTTCGTCGCACCAACGAGATTCCGATACGTCGGGTTCATGAGTACGGTATCGACGTCGGAAATGGCTTCCAGCACGTCTCGTACTTCCGTCGAAACCTGTACAGTTGATGCGTACATGCGTTTCAATGATCCAATAATGCCACCTTTTAAGCAGTTCCTCTCGATGAAACGCAATTGATCTGCACAATTCTTGTCCTTGGATAATTTCTCAATTATTTCCAATGTCGTAGACGGTGTACACTCAAAGATCTGCTGTGCACGTCCCACTGAAATCTCATAACGAAACACTGCAGTTTCAGACAATCCTTCAAGTCTTCCAGTTGTTTCACATGGTTTAATATTCACACGATTGCACGAAATCTGCTCGGCTAGTCAACAAAACATTGGAAAAAAGAGGTTAACACAATGCACAACTTTCCTATTTCACAGCACTCAAAGTACTCACCAATAAGGACCGGTTTAGGGTCATGTAATTCACACACATACGTCGGTATGTTGACTTCTTTTTCCTCCACAACCTCCTCGTCTTCTTCTTCTTTTTCTTCTTTATCCTCAGAATCTGATTCTGAGCCTGATTCGGTCGAAACCTTGTCATCTTCATCTAGAGGTTCATCATCATTTCCGACCTCGGAGCTACGATCAGTTTCTGTCCACGATGAATATCGATCAGTACCGTCTTCTAATTCTTGTCCCTTTGTCGTTTCGATCAAAGCTTTGCGTTTAGCGGCAGCCGCCCGTTTACGGACCAGTAAGTCACTAATTGGTACAGCGTGTGCACTTCCTCGATAGCTATTCAATGCCGCTGTGGGTGTCAATGTAATATACGAATCCTGGAGCATATTGGCGCGAGGCATGTCGATAAAGATGGAGGGAAGTAGGAATGAGTCGCTACTGATGTTGACGCTCAAGTGATATGAAGAATCAGAATCTTGAACAATAGAAAAGTGCTGTCAATAGTGTATATGGACAGACAATAATTATCAAGATAAACAAGCGATTCGATCTAACCCTAATATGCAGAGTCAGATCACAAGACAAACTGAATATCTCATAGGTTTTCCACGTTCGACACGTTTCAAAGTCGTTAAAAAGATCATTAGAACGGAAGAATCAGAAAAAAGAAAACCCCTGCATGAGGTCATGTATGCGACACTAGAGTATTTTATTTTTCATCAGATGAGAAAACGACTCTTGATTATTCTGATAATCTCATTCAATTATTTGAATCTGTAGGTTAAAGACGGTTTTTAACGTCATATGATTTGTTTCGTCTTTAGACATTCATCTAGCGTTTGCGACCGCTAGATGAATGTCTAAAGACAAATCTCTGAACAAACTGCTGGTCCGAACAGTAATGTGCCTTGTGCTTGATAATACAATGGTGATATTAGGCAAAAGCCATGACTACCTCGGATTTCTTTCCTCCTGGACGTACTGGAACGTTCGCAAACGCGCGCATCGCATCCAAACGCATGTCATCGATAGGTGGTCGAGCTGACATTCGAACGTAGTTCTCGTCCGTCGGAAAGTGGTTCAAGATTTCATTTTCTCCGACCAAGTGAATCGCAAACGTCACGCGCTCATACACCCCATTAGTTAAAATGACTTCGTAGAAACCAGGGATACTGACCTGGTTTCCCATATCATCCACCATTGCAAGGGTTCTTTGCTGAATGCGAAAACTAAGCTTATGGTAGTGCGTGGGGTGTAGACTCACGCGACGGTAATCGAACAATTGTTCATTCAATAAAGCAGCGTTGCCGGTCGCATTTACTTTCAGTGGACGAAAAAATGCAAACACGACTTCATCTCCAACAAAATTGCCGTCATTTGATACGATGATGGCGACGGACTGGTCCAAATCACGCGTCACTATGAGAGCTTCGTTCGGGTCCGCCATTTTGCTGTTTCGGTCGAGAGCAAAGGTGAATTTAGTGTAGCTCAGACCCCAGCCAAACGGGAAGACAGGTACCTCCTGGTAGTAGCGGTATGAGCGGCCAGGGTATTTAGTCATGCTCATGCTCTTCATATCCACCTTGTGAATGTAGTTGGATGGGTACATGGTAACCGGTAGTTTGCCACTTGGGATAGCGTCTCCAAAAAGTATGTCGCTCACAGCTTGGGCACCAAAGAATCCAGGATAAAACGCTTCTAGAAGACCATCAGTGTGCAAGATGAGCTCCTCAGCGCCCAAAATGCCGCCATTAAACAGCACTACCACCGTTGGCTTGCCTGCACGACGAACTTGTTTGAGAAGCTGCATCTGAATATGGGGTATATCAATGTTGTTACGATCCCACGACTCGCGCTCAATCGACGTGTCAATTCCCAGAAATAAAACTACAGCATCCGCTCCGCGTGCAGCTGCTTCTGCGGCGTCAAAGTCTGCGGTAGACGTGTCATTAATGCCAGAGCCTTTACAGTAAACAGTGTTTGAGGCACCGTTCGCAGTTGTTATCGCTTCTAGTGGTGTTTGTACACACCCCACCTCCAAGTAGTCGCCGTGGCACACTTGGCCAAGATAATTGCCTAATAGAGCACGCTTGGCTTGTGCGTGCGGTCCAATTACTGCTAATTTCTTCCCTTTGCTTAGGGGCAAGATATTGCCGTGGTTCTGCAGCAGAACCAGCGATTTACGGGTGAGGTCAAGACTCAGTTTTCTAGATTTCGCCGTATTGACTTCACTTGGTGCTACATGCCAGTACGGCTGATCATCAATAGGATCAAATAACCCCAGCTGGAATCGGAGCTTTAGCGTCCTTCTTAGCGCATCGTCCACCACCTTCTCAGGAAGCTGTCCACTAGTCACGAGCTTCGCCAGACACTTCTGGTACACACTGCCACTGTTGATATCCGTTCCAGATAAAATAGCAAGCCGTCCGGCTTCACACAGTGATTTGGTGTAATGTCTCGAGTGATAAATTCCTTCAATTGCACCTGAATCACTAGTAATGTATCCATCAAATCCCAGTGCGTCACGTAGTATCTTGGTATTCAGCTGTTCATTGGCACACATGGGCATGCCATTGACACTATTGTACGAGCACATGATACCCTTGGCCTTGCCCTGTACAATGGACGCTTGAAATGCCGGTAAGTTCGTGTCTGCAAAGTCGTATTTCGACACGACAGCATTGAATGCCATGCGGTCAATTCCATCATAATCTTCGTACGAATATGCCGCATAATGTTTCAATGTTACGACTGCTTGTAAAAAACGACTATCTTTACCTTCTTGTAATCCTCTCGTGTAAGCTACACCGTATTTACTATTGACTAAGGGATCTTCCGATGGAGTTTCCATGCTACGTCCCCATCGAGGATCTCGATTGATATTAATATTAGGAGACCAACAATCAAGTCCTAAGTGAGGACCTGCAGCATAATTTTCTCGAGCTCCTTCAAGCCACAAAGCACGAAGTTCCCAGCCAATAACTTGTGCCATCTCAAAGACCACTTTTGGATCAAAGATTGCTCCCAAATTAACGGGATTTGGGAACGACGTGGCACAATTCGTCCCACAAGTGGATTGAACTCCATGTACACAATTGGCACCCCAATTATATTCTGGAACACCGAGATGACTCATATTTCCCTTGGGACTTGCACGAGCAGTGAGTAAAATCACTTTTTCTTCCAGTGATAGACGAAACAAAAGGTCTTCAACTCGTTTAGTCGTTGATAGCGACGTATTACAAAATGGAAAGTGTTGATGATCTATAGTTGAGCAAGCTCTTGGTATTGAAGCGGCATGAAGAGAAGGAACATTGAAGATTATTGTTAGCAATGATAAGAACGAGAGAAAGAGATGCATGAGAGCTTTTGTTTAGAGAAGGAATCAGATTGGTTTTTGTGATGTTTTTGCGATCTTGATAATATTTACAATTATAGTCTAAAGAGATTAAAAAGTAGAACAAATTAAGTAATTTAATAAAAATAATGAAAATAAAAAGAGTTTTTCGATTAACTGGTCACAATCTGCGATGCAATTGATTAATATAATGAGCGGCGTCGACTTTTTCTTCCACGCACTTTTCGATCATGCTTTTGTTTAAAGGTCGTTTACCTATCCGTTTCATCGTTAGATATCGAGATGGTCGGTCATTTCATGAATCTTTCATTTTGGACAATCCCGGCGCGGTGGTTGGAGACACCACTTCGTACCTCTGGCACCCTCGACTCGGTCACATTGGTCATGGCGGTATGGATTCCATAGTCAGAAAATTTACGGTGTTGGCATGGATATTGAGTCGGTAAAGCAGTGGGAAGCATGTAGCGGATGTTCACTCGGCAAGCAAACACGAGTAAGCTATGCTCCAGTCGTCGATCAATCGCGCGACCAAGTGCTGGAAGTCGTTCACAGCGATGTGTGTGGACCCATGAAGATGCAAATTAGTGGAAGCGCTACTTCGTCACGTTCATCGATGACAAGTCACACTTCTGTATGGTGTACCTGCTGCGTACCAAGTCGGAAGTAGCTGCCAAATTTGCTAAATGTGTTGCATTTGCCGAGCCACATACAAAGGCGACATCGTTATTTGATTTTGATAGTCAACCAATCAGAATGTAAGGATGTACCACCTTTTGGTCCCAGTAAAGCGTCACATACAATCTGTCAAATTCGTTTACGAATAATATATATGTCGTTTTTTCTCGCCCATTCGAGAATCTGCCGACTAAAAAAGAAATCGAAACGTGCGCTCGTTGGCGTGAGTGGAAGCGTGTTTTCGGACCGATTACACAATAATGACTTTGAGAAGGTGATCAAGGCGAAGAATCCAAGAAAGATTACATGTGACGCAAGCGACCTGCAACTCTTCCCTACCAAGATGGTAGAGGGCAGTTTCGTAACCACTTTATGAAGTAACGGAAAGTAAAAGATCATAATGCAAGGGCAGGTAAGCAGTAGGAAGTAGACTTGACAAACATGAATGGTACATTTACTTCGACCTTTGTCACTTACGCCTCCAGCAGCTTTTACCATCATTGAACGTACGACAGATTATAAGCCATACGCCCAATGGACAAAGCTGTCCAAGACCAAATTCAAGTGACATCGGCGACGCACGCTGCCGACGACGGACGCAGTACAGCCTCTAGCGCGGAAGAGGGCATGGCAAGGCTACTGGACCTGATGTTCGAGCTAAATAGTGGCATCGGAGCTCGCCTGATAAGACTTGAAGCTCGACGATCCTAGGACGACCAAGGTTCAGTTGGGTCCACCGGCAGCAGTACCTTTCGCGCTTATGCGAGACACGCGCGGGACTCGGCCGCCATGTGACGTTGTCCTCGCTCGAAGACGAAGTCACGCCGAAGCCAGCATGAACCCATGCTGACGGACAGAGGCACCAGCATTTGGGTGGCGCAGAAGGAAAGCAAGGGACGCCCGTGTAGCCGCAACGAGATCAGCGTACATGCAAGTACTTACACCGTCGTACTTTGCGCTGCAGAAACCTCTGCAAGCTAGAGACCTGAAGCTGTCCCTGAAAAATTTCGTTGGCAAGGACGTTCGCCTAGGACTCGGGTCGATATTTGGGTCCTGGGCGAAACGATTTTACGCCACTGCGTATTTCATGTTTGTGTAAGGCGCACGCAACGTTAGCGCTCCTTGCGGTGCCCACCATCTTGGCTGCGCCAGGTTCCGGTTTGCTCCCTGTTGAGACATGCTTGTCCAATCTTGCCCAGTCATTGAGCGCATTGGTAAATGATCGAGGGCGCGTCGATGTGCATTGGTACACCACCACGACCATTGGTAAGTACTGAACGAAACATCCACGACTCACTCGCACCCATCATGCGATTGCCTTCGTCGCGCCTCAGCTGCGAGACCTCCATCTGCGCAATTCGCGCTTGAAGGTCGGCGAGAATCGCCAGTATTCGGGCGTTGACGTCGTCGCCGGGCCGTCGATCCGCCTTACACCACCACAGGAGACGTTCCGTGTAACAGGGCATCTAGTTACACGTAAACATTAAGTAATATACTCAATGTTTGGTCTAAAAGTATCCATGATTACTTTTGACCTGTCACTTGGGTGCGATACACAAACGCGATCCACCCTCGTGAATGTGATATCCATTTATGGATTCACATGAGAAGGGATGACGCTAGTTGAAGCTAGGCATCGCGACGTCTCAGAAAGACGTCAGTTGCGATCTTAAATCTAGATTTAAGTTCATGCGACAGGATACGCTTCTAAAGAGTCGCGTATCCGATCTATATACATATATAGCCAATCAGTAGTTAAGTATATATTTAGTTATAATTAATTAAATGTAGCTCAGTCTTTAATTTCCTAAACAACGAAGCACCACGCACGAGAAGCTGAAAAGCTTCTACGTGACGTCGGTGCCTTCTTGTCTTAGAAGTTCGTTGCACTCTCGCTTAAAGCGAGAGACAACTGGTGGTACGACTGCTTAAGCAGTCGACCAACCTCCTAACCACCCTCGCACGCGAAGGTAAGACGGTATAACCGCTTCCTCGCTTGTGCATAAGGTGTGTGCTAGTAGTACGAGGCAACTTCGTAGAAGTGCCCGTCTACACTTGGTAGCACTAGTAGTCCTTCCCACGACCCGTCTCTCTGAGCGTGCGTGTGGTTGAGATGGTCCTTAATATGGACTGGAGTGAACTTCTCTCACCTCTCCCAACATCATAGGGAGTTGGCAGAGCATATGGCGCAGGGACTTGGTGAACAAGCCCCGGTCAACCTCTTGCATTGTCCTCCTGAGCAACATGTTGCTCAGTTGGAGCAATTTGAGGCGTTTGTGCTCGGACAGCGTAGAAACGCGTCCGAGGTAAACAGCCAAGCCACCGCTTAGTCCATCACTAAGACTCAGGATGAGCTTAGGCTTGAGCAGGCACGGAATGAGACGCTCAACAGAACTGTTGAGACGCTCTCTGCCCGGCCTGCTCAACCGAGGCCCATTCGGATGGACCCTCCGAAGTTCGATGGAACTAGCCCTTACACGATTGTTCACTGGCTATTAGCAGTTGAGCAATGTGGAGTGGCGAAGCTCATCGAAGACGACACTAGAATGGTGTCGTATGCCATGTCCAACTTGCGTGGCAAAGCGTCAGAGTGGGCATACTCTGCGCTGATGGCTAATGCTGATGCATTTCCATCATGGGCGATCTTTAAGGCAAAGATTCGCGCCATGTATCAGCCGCCTAACAACGAAGTGTTGCTTATGGCGCGCTTCTTTGGAGCACGACAGGAGAAACGATCTCTGCAAGAATTTGTGCAGGAGATGCGTTCGATGTCGGCTTCCATTAATGGGGAACCGATACCAGAACGTATCAAAGTGGCCACGTTCATGAAAAGACTTAGGCACGGTCCATCGCGTCAGGCCCTTTTCAGAAAGGTGCCAGAGACGATGGAAGAGGCAATTGACATTGCCTTAGTTGAGGAGCAATCTTACAACAGCGCCTCGGCGACAGCCTATTACAGGCCGTCGTCCGAGAAGTCTGATGCCACTTCTATGGAGTTAGGCAATGCAGATGTGATCTGCTACAAGTGCGGCAAGCGAGGCCATATGATGGCTCGCTGCTATGCCAAGGTAGCTGCTGGTGCTAAGGCAGCCAGCAAAAGGTCTCCCAACCCGAAGGGAGGTGCGAAAAACCAGCGTGCACGACGCACGGGTTCAGCACCTGCCGCCCAAGATGGGTCGGGAAATGCGGGAGCGCAGTAGGGGCGGGATGCCCTACTGTCGCGGACTCTGAAGCTACCCCTAAGTTCAGAGTGATCGAACAAATGGGTAGCATAGTCCCTGAGGTTCCGAAAGGTCGGACCTCAACCCTTTTGGTCTATAGCGCTCGAGTACGAGGCTATGACCAAGTGATGACCCTTCTCGTGGATTCGGGTGCATTACAAAACTTTGTGAAACTCGCGGCTTTAAAAAGAGACCGGCGAGTTATGAGTCGCTTTGCCAGGATGGCAAGCGAGAAGAGGCGATCGTTCGTTTAGCGAACGGTGCGCTCGTTAAATCGGAGGGATTTCAAGCTGAACTCGCCTTCAGTTTCAGTGACTTCTCTTGTAAAGAGAAGTTCACAGTGCTAGGTATGGAGAGTCCGTATGACCTCATCCTAGGCATGCCTTGGTTGGCTAAACACCAACCATGGATAGATTGGCGTACACGCACAGTTGCTAGCTCTACGCAAGACACCGGAAAGGATAAGCTCTTGCGAGAGGCTTATGTGACTGATGCTGTGTCCAACACAGTCGAGGGTGCGATGGCGGTATGTCAATCGACACCAGGAATTACCCAGCTCGAAAGGAGTGGTGTAGTTGGAAGTGCACTGGCGGAAAGCCAGATGACACATATTCCTACCCAGGTCGAAAAGTCTGGTGTATGTGAATGGGGAGATGGCAGATAGTCATGCGTCCAATAGTCCTGCACAGAGACGAGGGCCTGTGGCAGTTGATGGTGGGCTGACAGGAAGTCAAGCGCCACAAGAACCGGCACAGAGACATGACCTGGTGCGGTTAAAAGGAGTGCGTTAGCTGAGATAGCAACGACACCTTCTTCCAGGTCAAAGGTTGTGGTGACTCGAAGAGTGATCACCAGACGTATTAAGACGATCAAGGGCACGTCGAAACGAGTGACCCTTGGATCAGTCTCGGTCCAAGAGGACGGACCTACGAACGAGTTGTTCGAGGTCGGTCGAAGACAAAATGCCGGAGGCATCCTCAATTGAGGTGCTCCAACTTGTCTTGGCATCTGCCGAGGAGATAGTAAATCTCTCGGAGATGACGTGGGATCTGTTCCTGTCCGAACTAAAGGAAGGAAAGATCCACGAGATAGTCGCACCAATTCCAGAAGAGAACGTGGTGGACTGTTGCTCGTCGTCCACAATGGACGAGAGAGTCTTGGAGACCGACAAAAAGAAACGGTTCGCTGCTCAAGGCTGGGATGCCTTGAAGGACAGCCCGTTCTATGATGTTCTGTGGAAACACTGTGATGTGTTTCCAGCAGAAGTGTCGAGCCGCCTACCGGCCGATAGGGGCATCAGGCACGAAATTGACCTGGAGCCTGGCACCAAGTATTGTGTGACCAGGCAATGGCCGTTGCCGAAGGAACAAGTCGATCACATCGATGAGTTCTTCGACAAGCGAGCCAAGGCGGGACATGTACGTGAGAGCAAGTCGCCTCACTGCAGCCCGATCTTCTGTGTGCGTAAAGAAACAGGTGGGTGGCGCGTGGTTCATGCTTATAATAAGCTGAACACGGCCACCATTCCGGCTCAAACGCCGATCCCGCGGAAAGATGTTTTGTTGAATTCCATGGGAAAGTCAACTATCTTTTCCGCGTTGGATCTGAAGGATGGCTACTATCAGGTTCTCATGAGAGATACCGATGTAGCCAAAACGGCAGTAAGCACCCCAAGCGGTATGCTGTGGGAGTGGCTTGTGATGCCACAAGGGTTGAAAAATGCTCCGGCAACATTCAACCGAGTGGTGGCTTACGTGATGCGTCAGCACCGCGTCTACGCGCCCCATTACTCGACGATGTATTCGTGCATAGTAGGGCGGAGGACGATCTGAGCGCGATAGAGGCGTACAAGCGTCATTTAGACGCTGTGTTGCAGACTCTGGGTGACGCCCAATTATACGTGAACTTGCAAAAGTGCGTAATAGGGGTCCCCGAGATACCTGTACTGGGCTGCATCGTAGGTGCACATGGTGTACGAGCAGACCCAGAAAAGGTAAAAGCTGTAAAGTAATGGCCAGTCCCACGTAATGTGAAGGATCTGCGCCAATTCCTTGGGCTCGCTAATCACTTGCATAAGTACAGCAAGAATTATGCGGAGCGGACTAAGCCATTTTATGACCTTTTGAAAAAGGATACAGAATGGACTTGGTCAAAGGAGCAAGAGGATGCGTTCACTTCAGTGAAGCAATCTCTTGTAGAGGCACCGGTCTTGGCATTGCCAGACGCGGATAAGCCCTTTAGCGTCGTCTGCGATGCAAGCAATATTGAAATCGGCAGCGCGCTCATGCAAAAAGATGACAACGGCGTTGACCGTGTCATATCTTATCAGTCTCGGCTTTTAAAAGCTGCCGAGCTGAATTACCCTGTGCATGAAAAGGAGCTACTTTCAATTTAGTATGCCCTTGTCAAGTTTCGTGTGCACTTCTTGGGCCCCGAACCTTTTGTGGTTTATACGAGATCACGCATCACTGCGGACCGCTAAAAAATGCACCGCGCCTCTTGCCGAGAATGGCGAGATGGCTAACATTCTTCTCTGAACTTAATTTCAAAGTTAAATATATGCCGGCTAAGTCGAATGTCTTGGCTGACGCGTTATCGCGCAGACCAGACTTCGAGGCAAGACATCAGGATAGTGTGTCTCGTGCGAAAGCACAAGTTGAGTCTTCAACACTAGCAGCTGTGAAGGCCTACCATGTTTCGAGCTTATTGGCCTTCGACATAAAGGAGTGCTACAGTCAGGACGAACATTGTCGCCTGCTGTTGGATCATTGTGGTGGACGAAAGGTTAACCTTCCGTCGCACCTCAAAGCTAAACTAAATCGCTTTAGTTACAGTGATGGCCTGTTACGGCATCAACTGTCATCCTGTGATCCCTTGAGAATCTATGTGACAGATCTCAAGCTGATGATACTTCACGAGTGCCTATTGCACCATCTAGTGGGCATCTGGGCCGTGAAAAGACATTCTTACGAGTGTCAGAGGAATTTTGGTGGCCCCACCTATATCGGTGGGTGACCAACTATATTCGCTCTTGCGAAGAGTCTCAGCGCATAAAGCCTGCACCTTCTAGCAGTGCGCCATTGAAGCCACTGCCGATTCCAACTGAATGTTGGAAGTCGGCCAGTTTGGACTTTCTGTTTGGCTTACCGCCTGACCACAAAGGCAGGACGGGGCTCGTCGTCTTTGTAGACAGACTGAGCAAGATGGTGCATTTGGCACCATGTAGCACCAAAATCTCAGGAAAGAGGCTGCCCTCTTGTTTCTGGATCACGTGTATCGACTACACGGGATGCCCGAGTCCATAGTTTCGGACTGGGATCCGCGTTTTACGTCGGGTTTTTGGCGACATGTGTTTGAGCTGCTGGAAGCAAGCTCCACATGTCCACCGCTGATCATCCCCAGACCGATGGCCAAACAGAACGGGCCAATCGAGTTGTGGCGGATGTGTTGCGTACAATAGCGACTCCCAAAGAATGGATCAAGCAATTGCCATTCGTGGAGTTCGCTATTAATAACAGTGTTCACGCCAGTACGGGTGAAACACCGTTTTACATAACGGACTGCGTCATTCTCGAACGCCAGTATTGTTTGTACGCAGCCGAGTTTTAGTGGGGAGGGCCTCTCACTTCGCTCGGTGCGAATGCCAAAAAGGGCCAAAGTTTTCCTAGTGACACTGCTAGTTTAGCAGTGGTCACGGCACCTCTAGGTGTCACAGAGGAGGCACGGCAAGAAATGCCAGCGCTCCTCGATGATGACATTATAGTGTTATCAACAGCGTCGATCCATGAACGACCTCTTGGAGGCGTCATCGGCGAGCTGGATGCTAAAAGCGTGAGCGAAGCTCAGCGCTTTGTGGATGAGCGATTAGCCATCACACGTAAAGTCCGTGACGCGATGGCAAGCGCACAGGACAAGCAAAAACAATATGCAGACCAGCATGGTCGCAAAAACAATGAACGCTTTAGTGTGGGGGACAAAGTGCTATTAAGTACTGCTACCCTTCCTAAGCATGCAATTTCCGTACTACCTGGTGATACTACTAAGCTATTGCCCCGATTCATTGGGCCCTTTACAGTGGTTGAAGAAGTTGGAGACCTAAATTATAGGCTCACTCTCCCACCGTATATAAAGACGCACCCCGTATTTTACGTGGGTCGTCTGAAACGGTATGTTGATCCAGAATTGATCACATATCCACATCGGTCTAACGAGACCGATGGTGACGTCGACTGTGAGTCGAGCGTCGCGGCCGATCAGGCGACGAGGAAGCCGAGAGGCTCCCCGTATACGAACGAGGCGATAGAGGACTCGGCGATCGAGGAGGACTCCGCGCTTGACGCGGGTCTCTCATCACCAGTCGATCTAAGATGTCCAAACGGGTCTTCAGGCAAACATAACCCTGACGGTCTCTCGCCCTCACATCGCGCATATCCGAAGTCAGTCGCGAGACTTGACTCTCGAGATCTGTCACCTTCCTCTTCAGCGCAGCGGTTTCATCTTACGACTGAACAGCAGCAGGGTAGGCAGCCGCGAGTAGGTGGGCGTAATCGCCACTCCTATCGGGCGCCACCTGTGTTGGTGGACGCGGAAGGGAATACGCGCTTCCTTATTGGAAGGCTGTTGGCCCACCGGTTTGTGAAGCGAAAGCTCGAAATCCTTGTCCAGTGGAAGGGTTACCCAAAGAGCTTTGACTCGTGGGAGCCTGTGGACGCTTTGCGCGTCGACGTGCCTGGGCTGGTGGCTGCTTATGTGAAGCAGCACCAGCTGTCGTCTTTCTGCTAGGTCCGGCTGGACTAGCAGAAGAAGCGTGGCGAGAATCAATTAGCGGTCGCTTACCACCCAAGATTTCATGCGAAGCTGACTCGCTGCGGCCGTTGTTTCGTTGCATCTACATGCAACGTTACACGGCGCCGAAGTTCAGCTTCATATTCGTCGGCTGTTTCGTTAGAACGCAGCACGACTGGATTTGAGAAAGCACGACCAAGTGCTTTGCCCTGCTTTTTCCACAAGGAAAAGACGCTCCGTAAGCAGCCACCAGTCCAGGCACGTCGAAGCACAACGCGTCAACCGGTTCCCAAGAGTCGAAGCTCTTCGGGTATCCGTTCCACTGGCAAGTATTTAAAGCTTGTGCTTCACATGGCGGTGGGCCAACAACCTTTTCACAAAGGAGCGTTGTTTCCACCCGCATCCAACAAAACAGGTGGCGTCCGGTTGGAGTGGAAATTATGCCGACTACTCGCGGCTGCCAAAATTTATGAGCGTCAATTGTTGCACGCTGCAAAAGCGCTGCACTAGACCCATCCGAGTTCATCCACTCAGATGGAGGTGGCATTGGTGGCAAGTCACCACTCACGTAGCCGCCCTCGCGACGGCGGGCTAGTGAGGCCGAAGGTGTACTTGTTGGAGTTTTAAACTCACACTCACCTGAGTCTGACTCTCCATTATGGATTGTCAAGACATCAGCATGAGAACTACTCCTTTCGAAGTAGCGCGCTCAGTCTTAGTCGCTGCGCTCGTAGGCACAGGCGACGAGGTTTTACCTTCGGTTGCAGGAAGCATAGATGCTCCCTTAAGGACGGGTGCCTCAAATGATGGGGACATATGTCCCATAAATGCACTTTGCTCATCGCGGTGTATGGCAATGGTGTAGTCTCATTGTAGTCTACAATGAGAGATGGATCTTCATCCACATTATAGTGAGATGGAAGATACGCCTCAGTGCCTGAAACACTTTGCGACGGCTGCGATAAATCGCGGCGCGTGCGCTTAGTGTTTGACTGCATGGGCGCCTTTGCAGGCGACCCATCAGCCTTACCACGTTTCGGTGGCATAAGAATTGAGTAGACTAAAGCGACGCGTTTATATACGGCTCGCAAGTCTCTCTACCTCCTAGGCGATGTTTTACAAAATGTAAAAATCGTTCTAAAACGGGGGATGGTGTAACAGGGCATCTAGTTACACGTAAACATTAAGTAATATACTTAATGTTTGGTCTAAAAGTATCCATGATTACTTTTGACCTGTCACTTGGGTGCGATACACAAACGCGATCCACCCTCGTGAATGTGATATCCATTTATGGATTCACATGAGAAGGGATGACGCTAGTTGAAGCTAGGCATCGCGACGTCTCAGAAAGACGTCAGTTGCGATCTTAAATCTAGATTTAAGTTCATGCGACAGGATACGCTTCTAAAGAGTCGCGTATCCGATCTATATACATATATAGCCAATCAGTAGTTAAGTATATATTTAGTTATAATTAATTAAATGTAGCTCAGTCTTTAATTTCCTAAACAACGAAGCACCACGCACGAGAAGCTGAAAAGCTTCTACGTGACGTCGGTGCCTTCTTGTCTTAGAAGTTCGTTGCACTCTCGCTTAAAGTGAGAGACAACTGGTGGTACGACTGCTTAAGCAGTCGACCAACCTCCTAACCACCCTCGCACGCGAAGGTAAGACGGTATAACCGCTTCCTTAGTACGAGGCAACTTCGTAGAAGCGCCTGTCTACATTCCGGCCCTTTCGTGACCGTCGCTAAAGCTGACTGATGTAGGCGCGTTTGGCGCGCTGTCGGAACCAGTTGTTGGGCTCATAATATCTGTGCAGATGACTGAGTCTACTTTGGTCCTTAGTTCGCAAAAATGCTGGCTTCCTTTAAGCCACTCTTCTCTCATACTGCTCACGAATCGTCTTCATGTCCGCAATCATGAACCGTCTCTTTGAAGATTTGTTGTTTACTAGGTATATGTGAAATTATAAATTATGTAGGTCCTTAGTTCACTAGCCTGTGCTACCTCTAAGCCTACTCATCGAAGTCCTTCTAGAAAATTCGAAGTGACGTCATCTAATGACGCCAGACTGTGGCGTCATGGTCTATCGAATATGTGCAACCCTAACACACTCTCTGTCGCACCGCATGTACCTTGCGACCTAACAGTCTTCATGTAAGAGTGTAGTCGTAGTTGCACTTGTGCAAGAGGTGTAGGAAGTAAAAGCGAATATATTATTGCTTACTACTCTCGTCCGTCAACACTACAACATGCATTTCCAACGGGCTTCCATGTTGACCAGGTCAACTTCCACATAGTGGCCGTCTCTCCCCGTCCCATGTGCCATCTTATCACATGGCGCTCGTCTCTCCCGATTCCATCTATCATCTCGTAATGTGTCGTCCGTACCTTCTCGTCTCATCTGTCAAGATGCCACAACAAAACAGCCAATCAGGTGACGTCGCATATTACCTGTGAACTTGGGCTTCAAATCTTAATGACCTGTCAGAACCAGTATCTTCTAACACTTCGTGCCCGTAATGCTGTGTCATCAATAACATGCATTTAGCATGTGCGATCGCGTAACTTGACATAAATATACATCTTCATAATGCAGGTTTATTATTCAATTTTCAATCAAATAAATCAAAAATCGATAACGAAAAAAAAGCTGAAATTTAACCCAAGAAGCATGCTACAATTTATATGATCATTGGCCGCAGCCAATGGGCTGCGGCCAGTCCCCACCGTGAATGGTACAGTGTCGACTGATGCGGCAGCCTCCTTAAACATGCATCCTATGGTTAAGGGGTTTCTCGTGCTGCACGACTTCGTCGATGTTGCCCTGCCTGCTTCTTCCCGCAACCTGTCAACCTAACAGGATACTGGAATGGTAAAGGTCATCGTTAAACTATTCTAAAGCCGACGTCAAGAGCTTCTAATCCCATAAATCTGTGGCCTAAAATTGAAAGCAAAGAATCGGTTGATCAAACCCTACAAACCTACAAAAATCTGGACTTGCGTTTGGCAATCAGTCAGCTTTTTGTCAGAGGATACAGAACTTGCTTTCGAGTTCTTAAAGGTGAAGCAAGCTAACTCTTACCACATTATAAGATGTGGTTATGTGCCAGAGTTCCAAGTGCTTCTGGGCACAAGTCTTAGATGGTGGTGTTTGTAACAAAGGGTAGCAGCGTTTTTGGTCACATTGTTAGGCTGAACAACCAAGGCGTTTCGAAAATGAGAGAAAAACTGATAGCAGCCCTGTTTCCTGCAAGTCTACGACCACTGTAAATGCAATTTAGCCTTTGACGCTTACATCATGTGTAGAAGAGAAATTATCCTCACGACAAACAATGTCAAACTTAATGCGTAGGTTGTTGCATCGTTTGGTCTGCTCAACGCATCATACATACCATGATGCCTTTTAATTTCCTGCTTGATGGTGCCATGCAGGACTTGCTACGGCGCGTAATATCCCGCTGCACAATAACCGAAATTCGGCCGGATCGATGCTTTTGAAATGAAGGAGACTGACAGCTTGAGACGTCGGCGATAAAAAACAAACACGACACACGCTTGGAAGCTCACACGACAAGAGAAGCTGATTGCTAGAATATTTCTTACGTCAGTTCCTGCCGTTTGTCTAATTGTGGACTTCTTCCGAGGTACATTTCATTCTAGATGCACTAGAAGTCACGGTATAGCATAAGCATACCGTCTAAGTGAATAATGCCACGATCGAGACGGTCTAGTGAGCGGCTGAGCTTGTCGAATTTGTCGAGATCGTTGGCTTCAACCAATTGTTCTGATCGCGCAATGAGTTCTTTGTTTTCATCGGCTTCAAACTTACGCCGACGACGAAGACGACACAACGAGTCTTGAACGCGCTCCGTTATACGCGCCTGCATCTGCGGTACGTCAACGGACCAACAGAAGAATGTAAACGCCGGGTTGTGGTCTGCACGCTTCGAAATTTCCTGCATTTTCAACAGTTTGTCGGTATACAGCTCGTACAACCGATGCCGTGCGTCATTAGACGGCAGCAGCGCCAGCTCACCGATTGTCTTTTGTTCTAATTGGCGCTGCTCCATTAGTAAGCGCACGATACGAGCGCTGGCAACGCCATACTTTTCCTGAACGTACGCATGAGTCGTGGCCTGCTGCAAAAACTCCACGATCTTTTGCATATGGACCACGTATTGACCACCGTCACCTGCGCGCGCTTGAGTGGGATCGAACGCTTCCTGCGCGACTTTCATCATCATACCCGACTTGTCACGACACATGACCATAATGTAGTTAAGCAACAACCGCCACGGATTGTTTGCCTCAGGAGGGAGCGCTTTCTTCACACTTTCCATGTCAAATAGATCGCGTGCCGACACCGGAGACGAAGTCGGCTCGTCCTTTTCGCGTTCATGAGGGGCAGAGTGCTGAAGCATGGCGGCCACAATAACGCCGGCTACAGCATTGATATTCTCCGTCGCAAATCTAACGCACGCCTTGTGTCGCAGGTCACGCAGCAACTGCGTGACACCAAATCGCCACACTAGTGAGCGTTCATCTGTGTGAGTCCCATTAGGTGCGTCTTCACCGCTGGTCTCACCACCAGTGGCAGCATCTCCAGACGATGTGCCTCGCGTAGGCAGTTTGGCACGCTTCGCCTTTTTCTTGCGCTTGAATCCACGACTCGAGGACGTAGACGATGAGCTAGGTTCCCACTCAGCTTCCGAGTCGCTCTTTTCATTTCGAGCTGCCTCATCCGCGTCCAGCATCATCTGCAGTTCTACCGGGATAGCATTCCCTGCCGCCTGTGATGGAGCCTTCCGCTTCTTATCACGTACGGTGATTCCATCGTCGTCAGCAGCTTTATCATTTTTGTTTGCAGTATTCACATCAGAAATGCTAGCAGCAGCATTACCGGCCACCGAATTGCCGCTCGAGTTGGTCGCAGTATCCTGTCCACGCATGATACTCGCAGGGAATTCCGGGGCCTCTTCAGATACTGCCACCTTCAGGTCCAGAGGGTGCACTCGTGAGATAAAGCGTTTTTTGGCCATCTCCACAAAGACCTCCCGTACTAAATGACGACACTCTTCCAGCTCTTCCTCACTAATCTCTTCTTCCTCCGTCACTACTGTCTTATTTTCGACTGCTTTTTCATTTTGACTTTGACGACGCTGTTCTGCCAAGTTATAAGCCATCGTCTCTAGTGAATGGTCCATCCGTACACGACCTTGTACTAAAATCTCCTCCATAATCACTTCACCCTCCACTCCAAAAGCTTTTTTGGCCTGCTCGACAAACTTAGGGAACCGTAAACGATACAGAGCTTCCTGTACATTAATCTGTTGTAAATAAAGGGTAAAACCCACAAACAAAAAAGACAAAAACCATCCACAATATCAGTAAAACACCACAAAAAGCACCACTAACAATCAATTGCAATTCTTACATTGTACGCGACCGTCGGACCACTTCCTCGAACAATAACAGGTGTTACATCCAGTACATTGTGTTGCAGCAACTTAAGCAATGCACATTTGATCTATATATACCACGTAACAAGTAATTAATTCTACAAGATTCCATACAAATTGCAAGTTTAAATGACTTGTTTTCTAACCTCATGCACGGAAATCGACGCCGACGACGACGACGTCATACGACGTTGCAGTTTGTAAACGATCTCGGAAAGCCGCAGCCCTTCAGAGCGCAGTAACGTCTCGGCCACTTGCTCTGCTACATGGCCAAAGTCCTCGTGAACAATGCTGAGCACCAGGGCACGCTCGGAGCGCGTGGCAAACGACGTCTTCTTGTCGCGAGATGCCATTGGTCTTTTGTCCGCCATCCAAATAATAACAGTCTGGTTATGTTGCCATAATGTTGCACTTGCATTTAGAAACTTCATGTATAAGTTCACACATTATTTAATGCAATTATTTTACTTTTACCAAGAATATTCAAATATGACAATAGACTAGCTGACAAAGTATTGGTCACTATTGACCTATTGAAAATATTACAATAGACTAGTCGACAAAGTATTGGTCAGTATGCCTCGTAAACGGCCAGCGGATGCTACTGACTCGGAGGACCGAGAGAATTCTGAGCCTTCAGAGACGGAGATGGAAGAGCAACTCTGTGCACAGGCTGCTGAGATGCTCAATCAATTTATTCGGTCGTTCCATATCGCTGCCAGTGTACGATGTCATTTTTGACATTTTGGACCAAAGTGTCTACAATTTTTGACCCGATGGTGTATTTTTGACAATTAATTTTATTTTTTGACAATGCGTTTTCTCGGTGGTCGTATATTTGATTCATATTTTAGACGGAGATGGCTCGTAATCGACTTAAGAGTTCGATGTACTTGTTTGAACAACGTCGACGTCGAAAAGAATACCCGGTCCTAGTGGATGGGGTTTCTCACGATGCATTACAAGGTTTTAAAGTGCAGAGTGAGTCAAGACAATATTTGTAGAACCTTATAGAACGAAAGTGGCTCTTGTTTTTCTATAAGTTCTACTAATGTAAGAAAGTTTTGTAAAATACTTTTTGTAGCATCGGAACTGCCGGAAGTACCTGATCACCAAGTTAAGCACAATGTGAAGATACTTTTGGTCAATCCAAACCAAACTGTCATCAAACGAACTGTCATTTTGCCAAAAGTACCTCCAATTCCAACTGCCACCATGTGGACAGCATTAACAAAAAATTACGAGGTGGAAGATGAGCCAACGCTCAAATATCTTCCTTACTTTGGTGACGATGATGAAGAGGATGTCGTGTCCGAATTCTACCAAATCAAGTGAGATTATTACGTGTTTGCTTGTGGAACACGCACGGAAGTTTAAGATTGGACATTATTTCGCTGACTATATGTTCGTCTTGTGTGGCCTCATTGTCCTTAGACAGCAACGAACGAGTGCATGCGAGGTGGAATTTACAAAGGAAATGTGTGAAAGTGTGTTGAAGACTCTTCAGTCAACGTGGGATCTCACCCCTAGTGATCTCAAGCGCGTGGCAAATGTCATTAAAGTTGAAGAAGAGGTCAGAAATAGCTTGTCATGTGTACCGGAACTGTTTGTGAAACTCATCTGTTTTCATTTTACTTTATTTTTTTGTGATAAAGTAGGTGTTGGTTGAAGTACACAAAAATTTGCGTCTATCTCAGCACACAGCGAAGAAGAAACGACGAATGGAAGTGACAATCGTTGACAACGGACAGAAGAACTCCAATAGGGATAAAAGATTTAGGAATGATCTGCTCAATCCTGCTGATCAAAACATTTCGATGGAGGAATACTTTCAGCTGTACGAGAAATCCGCTGATTCGTATCGCAGTACGTGTCGATTGCTATATGCTGCGTTGTCCAGTTGAGTCTAATAAATGCACGTGTGTGGTCTGCCTGCTGACAAATCTTTTACACAGGCCTTTTTTGTCGACGTTGCTTTGTCTACGACTGTGACTACCACGGATGCAGAGAGCAACCCAAGCTGGTGAGAAAACGACGTCTTTTTGTATCCATCGACTGGCTAATCTGACGCGATTGGTGTGATCTATAGCGTATCTTGGAACAAAACGCCGTGGCGCGCAACATGCAGGAGAAGGGAAGAATGATCAACACGGGGCGCAACTGTGGAAACAATTGTTTTCTTGGCAAAATAAGTTCTTCGAGCTTGACTGGCTTTTCCAAAGCTCGCGGTGTCTCCGCCATTTTCGGGTGGAACAAACGGACAAGCATCGTTTGTGCGCGCAGTTATCTTGTGTGCTCGGGGAACTTTTGTGAAATGGCGAAGATGATTGGTGACAAAACTTGCACGGAAGTCGCTGAGATGTGTGCGTACTACAATATCAAAGATCGCAGCTTGCCGAAAGAGGTATGCCAAACTTTTATGAATGCAAACTGTACAACGACATATTGATGTGCTACCAACCAAATAGGTTCGTCCTCAACCAAAATGTCGACGCTCGCGAAAGAAGAAGAATTGGCGAATGTCAATCGCCCACTTACAAAGTACGTTTGTATGTCAGCATGTAATTTTGTCGTCCTGGATACGCTACGATGCTCCGAGTTCAAAGCAGATGTGGCCGCATGAGTGACATATACTGAAATAATCGTACCCTTTAACCCTTTTGAGGCGTAAGAGATCACAGTTACTACTGTAGTATCGGCTATTAAGGGCTGCACATGTGAATACGCTGCTCGTTTGTTTGCTAACTCTTATCTATTATTACCGAATGAACAGACTCCCGAAATGGCGTGGTGAATTCCGTTCAGATCAAGTACGTGGTCTACATTCATCACATTGTCTGTGAAGAGACCAGATCAACTAACACGATTACTTTCATGTTTGATCAACATAGAATTGAGCCTTGCTCTCATTCAGGGCCTTGTGAACCAGGTGTTTGTTCTTGTATCGAAGATGGCATATTTTGCTCGAAGCATTGCCATTGCGTCCATGACGAGTGCAAGATTTTTTTTCCAGGATGCCAGTGCTCGCGCGGTCGTTGTCGTACGAAAGCGTGCCCATGCTTCTGTGCAGGTCGCGAATGTGATATCGATTTATGCAAATTGTGCTCTGCGGACGAAATTGTTGCGCGCGAGAAGGATTGGCCGTATCACCGCCACTCTGGCGATACGACAAAGGATGGTAGAAGCGAGACGACTTGCCAAAACCGCAGCATTGCACTTGGTAAACAGAAGCACGTACGCATGGGCCGCTCGAAGCTCGGTGCTGCAGGCTGGGGACTTTTTGTGGACGATTTTGTTGCTAAGGATGAGTTTATCATCGAGTACATTGGTGAGATGGTATCACAAGAAGAAGCCGATAGACGTGGTGCCGTCTACGATAAGGTTGACCGCAGGTACGATGATGATTCTGGAATGGATGATACTTCAGTTTTCGTGCTCACATTGTGTTTGTGATCGAATCGTTCTAGTTATTTGTTTAATTTGGATACCAAAACCGTGATTGATTCGACACGAAAAGGAAACAAGACCAGGGTAAGAACTATTATTGTAGCTCATCCATTCATCACTTTTGACGACATTCATCACATTTGACGACATGCTCGTTCTTGGTTGGTGAATGTCAGTATATTAATCACTCCTCAAAGAGTCCAAACTGCGCATGTAAAATCATGAACGTGAGCAGTGACTTTCGGATTGGATTGTATGCAACTCACGATATTCAGCCGCATACTGAGGTAAGCAGCATCTATAATTCTCAAAGCGTCGTGCTTTCAAGATTCTAATCCATGTCACTTTCAGCTTTTCTTTGATTATGGTTACGACAAGGAGCTATACCATGCAGAGTTGCTGAAACAGCCAACTGTTACAGAGTGGATGAAAAAATAGAGCCCCAGCGGCCCAACCAGTGAAGCACGTTTCAATGTGTGTATGTACCGGGAAACAATTGTAATCGTCTTCAAAGACAATACAGAATTTACTGAGAAGGCATTAGCTGTAAGCCGGGGCAGTGTCACGCTCAAGAGCTTGCTCGAGGATACCTCGCATTTAGAATCTGCGTAGTAGCGCCTGTCCGAGTACCTCGAGATGTATCCGTCGAAGCTCAATGTATCACGTACGGACATGAATAGATCATGCAATCACTAGATTGGATTGTTAACGCGTACTCGATTGTTCTGTAGCACACGTACTGATGGCCAGGGCTCGGTCTGATTTCTTATACACGTCTTGTAAAAACGAAGCTCCATCGTCAATGTCTTTTTTGTATCGTGCGCGCTTCAGGTGTCCTTCTTGCCTGAACGTCCGTCCAATACATTGTTTCGTCTTGTGGGCCCCCACAACTATTTGTCAGCACTGTAATCTTACGCAAAACTCCATCGCTGATTCGAGCAAATTCTTGAATACTGATAATAATCTGATAGTGTTTCGTTGAAAGCTAAAAACGTCAACTGACAAATGATGTAGATACAACTAGCTTCGGGCTGTTCCGACATTATGTTGAAGCTATCAACTTGGTAAAGAATCTGTTGAATACGACCGAAGAATTTTGGTTCAAATTTGCCAGTGCAAATCAGCCGCCCGAGGTCTGGTATTGGGAAAGGGTGCCGTATCGCGATGGCAAGATGCAAGCAAACGCCTGACTCAGTGGATAAATTTGCCAACCGTAATTGATGCAACCGTAACATCGGGTATCACGGATTGAATATTACCACAGCACCAGTCGAAAAAAGACTCCGAGTGCTCTCCAAGAGATCTCACATAAGTTCGCTACAAACATTCAAAAACGACAAACAAAGCGTTAATAGAGACTCATCAACTGACGTCCAAGCAAGGACTTACTAAGCAGGACCACCTCCGCCTTCAGGGACAGTCCAATCAATGTACTCCTTCGGCATTTTAATAGAGCAGCATTTACAGTGGACGCAGTTCTGAGCGTTGATCACGAGCTGCGGGACACCGTCCGCCTCACTGCCGTCCGTGTATTCGTACACGCCGGCGGGACAGAATCGCTGCTCCGGGCCAGCGTACACAGGGAATGACTCCTCCGAAGGAACCTTTGCGTGCTCTGGCTTAATGCGCAGGTGTGAGGGTTGGTCATGGTTGTGGTTGGTGCCGCTGCGCTGCAGGTTCGACAGCAAGTCGAACGTCAGCTCACCGTCCGGCTTTGGGTACTTTATGGGCGTGAAATCCTTGGCCGGGCGCGTTTTGGCCGAGTCTGCGACGGTGTTCGGAATGGTCCAGGGTTCCTTTCCCCTGAGGACGTGCGTCGCCACTCCAGCGTGTAAAAAACCAGGAAGGAAACCCCTGTGAAATCCAGCGTGCACGTTGCGAACTGCCTTCAGCTCCTCAGCAATCCACGACGACTCAACAGCATCCCCGTAGCTAGAGATGTCAATCGCAGGCTCTTCCGGGTCTATCTCCGCCGTATCAGCCACAGGCTTCGCGCCAGTGGAAGTCAAAGCGTCATACGCAGCCTCTGCAGCCAGCATGCCCGACTTCATAGCAGTGTGCGTACCTTTGATCTTGACGCCGTTGAGAAAACCAGCCGAGCAACCAATCAAACCACCACCAGGGAACGTCAGTTTCGGAATTGCGTGGTAGCCACCCTCGTTCAAGCAACGAGCACCATACTGTACGCACTCGCCGCCTTCCAGGTACTTCCGAACAACTGGATGCGTCTTAAACCGCTGAAATTCTTCGTAGGGATTGATATACGGGTTCTCGTAGTCGAGACCAACGACCAAACCAATCTGCACCAAGTCGTCCTCCATGTGGTACATGAATGACCCACCGAAAGTCTTGTCCATCAGCGACTGCTGCAGTGGCCAGCCCAGTGTATGCTGCACAAGTCCACGTTCGTGCTTATCCTTGGAGATACGCCACACCTCCTTCACACCAATTCCATACGTCTGGGGTTGAACACCATCGCGCAAATTGTACTTCCCCATCACCTCCTCGCTGCACGAGCCCCGGCAGCCTTCACCGAAGAGCGTCTACACAAAATGACAACACAAAGCACTAATTAGCAGCTGTAGAGTATTGACCAGCGCCATCAATAGAGCTGTAAATATGATGTACGTACTACACGCGCACGGAGCTCCATGCCGCGAGCAAAAGTGCTCTTGGGCTTATTATCCTTGCCGATACCGACATCGCGAGTGGCAATGCCACCGACGGATCCATCCTTGCGGTATAACACCTCAGAAGCCGAGAAACCAGGATAAATCTCGACACCAGCCTCCTCAGCTTGCTCTCCCAACCAGCGAACAAACTTACTGAGACTAATAACAAAGTTGCCGTCGTTATGCTATAGATTGTCAAAGCCCATCAGACAAATCGGACGTTATTCTTTTGTCCACCATGAAAATGCAGGTCAGAACACCACGCACCTCCTCTTGCGGCAACAGAAAGTGCGGTAGAGCCAGTGACTTCTTCTCCGTGAGCAGTAGGAACTTGTCCTTCGTCACAGGCGTGTCCAACGGTGCACCCAGGTCCTTCCAGTTCGGTAGCAGCTCATTCAATGCACGTGGCTCAAGTACATTTCCTGACAACACGTGTGAACCCACTTCGGCGCCCTTTTCAACCACACACACGGACAGCTCCGTGCCCTTCTCAGCCGAGAGCTGCTTCATACGGATCGCAGCCGCGAGACTCGCAGGCCCAGCACCGACCTATTCGATACAATACCACGCATACACATGTTAGTAATTTTATGGGTTCCCCTGTGACCATCATTCTGCACAGTGTACATACCAGTAATACGTCATAATCCATGGCCTCGCGCGGTTCATTAAGCAGCTTCTGATCCTCGGGGGTGAGCATGACAGATGACAGCCAACATCTTGAGTGCGCAGCTGGCGACTGGCGCTTGAGCGTCTGTAGATGCGACAACGAACGACGCCACATTATAATGCGGGGTTTCCTTTTGTCCTTGTGCCGGGATTTCCGCAATGATCTCACGTCAGTAATCTATGGACCCGACGCGGAAATTCATTTTAGCCAATCATTGATATTCATTTCTGAGTGCATGTAAAGACGTTGAAGTTGCACTCAACAGCTGGTTTTCGTCGAATAGAATTTAATGCACGAACGAAACAGCCATGCGTACAAAATATCTCAAAGAACTATCATAGCGTCAGGTGAAAATCCTGTGTTTTTTTGCGTGGGTTTGACCTGATTGTATGCTACTATTAATATGATAAGACGGAAAGCAATATCCTGCGGTCGACTCGGGCTACATGTCATGCAGTTTGTTTGCATCACAGTGTGTACTGCTCGAATAAGATAACCAACAATGGATTATCATGACTCGCTCGCTTGTTCACTGGAAGTGCTGTAACTACTGTGTGGCCTTCACAACGCCTGCTTACCCACCCCACTCCGATCATTTGAGCTATTTCCGATACCTTCAGTCTATCGCAAGCAATTCTATGTCTCTTCCTGCTCGTTGGTTTTTTTAAACTTGGCATGCAGCCAGACACGATCCATCATGACTCCCTTCTTTCGATTGCGTAGTCGAACGGTGCAGTATTCATTCTCCACCGTGCAAAATCCTGCTTGTTCAAACAGCAATGCCAGTTCTTCACGTGAGAAAAAGGAAGCTAAGGTTCCATCGCTGCGATAATACAGGCTCGGTGCCAACTTTTTGACGTTGCGTCGCATCGCGAGGTCGTACAGTCCATAGTCACGAAAACAGACAATCCCACCAGGCCGCAACGCTGCAAAAATCTTTTTTAGAGCACATGCAAACGATTCCGGTGGCAAGGCTGACAGCACGAACACCATGAGCACAATATCGATGGATTCGGGTGCTACACCCACGAGCTCCTCCTGAGCGATATCGCACACGAAAGCGCGACATCGCGTGGCATCATACTCTGGATTATGCTGGAGAATGTTGATGGCAAATGCACTAAAATCACAAACTTGTGCATGCACATTGGGACATTGAGCTAGAATGGGGAAGATCGCGCTGCCATAGCCACATCCAAGCTCTAGAACTTCTACTACTTCACGTTCTGATGTACAGAGTTCCGGGAATTCCTTGACGATGTAATTCCGAGGCTTGTAGACTTTACCTGGATGAACGAAGTAGCAATCAGACAGAGTTGACGTTCACCTCACTGAGGTTAATGGCTGAGAATCAATCGACTAACCATTATTACGCTGGTGAAAAGCGTCCCACTTATCCTTGGCCTCTTTCGTCAGCTGTTGTGTCTCGCAAAGGTATTTTTTCTCCTTATCATCAACGTTTTCTTCTTCCTGAATCCGGCACTTCCTTGCAAGGTCCTCCCATTCAAAGTCATGCGAGTGTAATTGTACCTCGCGCTTGGACTTGAGCTGGTGCTCTACCATCTTCGTAAACCAGTAAAATGCGACAATAGAGGAATAGAGCGATTAGAAAGCTAGGAAATACAGATTATCCCTCTATTTCAAAACATCCATCTCTATTTTTAATTTAAAGCTACCTCCTCATTTCTATCTCTTTTCAATGGCACTAAGTAAAGCCCGTCGTGTAAAGCAAGACCCTGGCACTATCAAGCATAATGCCAATACAAACACGACAAGAACAGGTCACATGGTCTGCATCACCAGTGTTCCGTCAATTCTATGTGCCAGTGAACGTACTGTACGAGATTTCTTTGCTGAATATGGCATGCTCTTGTCCATTACGGTTCGTGTCCAGAGCCACCTATTTTGCATCAATCATTTCTATTTATTGGTGCGTTTCTATCACTTTTTTCTAAATGGATAGATTCATCACAACTTCCTCGATACGGAATCAGACGGATTCATTTACTTGGAATATTCAGAAAAAGAGGAAGCGGAGAATGCTGTTGCTGCAGTAAAAGAGAAAAGCGTGGGGTTAGCAGCATGTTCCGATGCGATATTTGAGAGAGCAGTGCTTCCATCTGAAATTACGGGAATGAAAGCGGCTATGGCACTTTGTCGGAAAGCGCCGAAGCTCGAAGTGGATGAGGAGATAAAGGACATTCTTCTAGGACGACAAGAACTGAACCGGTTCACGCAGAGCCATCCCATGGACGAGGATGATGATCTTATTTTACAGAGCTTGTCGCAGCATTCATTCACAAACTCTCAATCGAAAAAGAAGAAGAGGCGATCTCAGGCCGGTGGTCCAGTTTCAAGTAGACTGAAGAAGACCAAGAAGACGAGATCCAATACGATAGCAATGCTCACCGACTAGATGGTCAAAGATATTTTTTAGACTACCTTTTTTCTATTGCAGCGATGATGACGAGCGTTTCTCTTTCATACGGCGTAAAAGAAGTTGCATGCGCTCTGTCGATGAGCATGTGCATGTGCTATGAACACAAGTCGGGCATTCTTGTATTTTGGCCTTCTTGTTGGGTAGAGTGTTATTGGGTGAAGTGCCGGATGCTTCACTGTGTGAAGTTGTTGTAGCTGACAGCGTTTGGTTCGAAGTACTACGGAGTTCTTGCGTTAAGTTCGCTGTAACCGGTTCAGGTTGAGCTTCCTCGTCTTCATCTGCAGAAAACTCGTCAGAACTGGAGGGGAGCTCAACAACCTCAAACTCTTCATCGCCAGATCCGTTCTCCCAGTCATCATCATCATCTGCATCGTCGTCATTTGGATTGATACCAGTCTTTGCAGCGACTACGTGCGCGTGTTCATTGACGTCTACTTGGGAAACGCTGTTGCTAGACTGATTGGCGACGAGAGGCGTTGACACCACTTTTCGTTTCGCGCGTTTGCCTAATAAACTAGTCTGTGAGCCTGGAGTTGAAGTAGAAAAAGCTGAGCTTTTGATGCTCTTGCCGACAATTCGCCTCTCCAATGCAGCAAGAGCACGTTTCATGCGTTCATTACCAGGCTGGCCCAAGTTCTGTAGACGAAGTGGATGCCGAAATCGTGGGGACAGCATATTGCTATCGCTTGGTGCATCCTTCGAGCTCCAAGATCCAGATGTCGGAGACGGCAGCAGAGACTTAGAGGGATTTTCCAGTGAGTTGGCACTGGCAGCAGACTGATTATCGGAGTCGGACATTAAGTGATCTTGGTCGAAAGAATCTGCGCTGGCTTCGTAATCATCACTTGCGTCAACGTCGTCATCATCGTCTGTAAATTCCATCTGCTCAAAGTCAGACTCACTCTCTTCGTTGTCGGACGATAGCAACTCATCGTGCTCATAATCACTATCATCGTCTTCTTCCTCGCTCTCCTTCTGCGCCATGCGCGCGTCAATTAAAACACTCGGTTGGAGTTGTCCCGTGTCCGTTGTTGGGACCACAACCAGATCTGATGGCATTGCAACTGGCATAAACTCTTGTGTTTGTGCGCCCCCAAACGCCAGTGCTTGGTCGTTTACGCCAATATTTTGAGGGTCAAATTGAGAACCTCCGTTATCTGCAACGTCAGCACTAGGCTGGCTCTTCTGCAGTTTGTCATCGGCATCGTTGTCTTCGTCCATGAAAGAAGGCCAGTTGTGCTTACACGTTGCGTTGAGGAGTGTCGCGGGGCTGATGAAGGACCATGACGAAAAGAACAGCGCTGGATGTAGATTTTTACTTCGGCAGGAACTTGCTTCAAGTCCTTTCTTCTGAGTATCCGTGCCGAGAGAAGATATAGTTTCGTTGCTACCGGATTGAGGCATGAAAGTTTTCCGTATTCCTTGACCTAGCTTATGAAGCTGTAACGCGGCTTCCAACTTTGCCTTCTCTGCCTCCCCTCGCTGACGCATCATTCGATTTCGTAGCTTGTCTTCCAAATACTCCTTCATGGTAACCACTAGGTCGAGTGAGTCGTCATCAGGCGCTGTCAGACCGATCTCAGCGAGGTCAGAGCGAAACTTTGCTGCAAGTCGTTCCCAGCGTTTTCTAATCTC
Source organism: Peronospora farinosa (assembly GCA_947646735.1). Lineage (NCBI taxonomy): Eukaryota > Oomycota > Peronosporomycetes > Peronosporales > Peronosporaceae > Peronospora > Peronospora farinosa. Next base: position 133,141 of record CANTFK010000848.1, on the reverse strand, counting down.
GAGACGGCTGCGATAAGGGAGATAACTTTTTGACAGACGAGAAAAAGGATACTTTTCCTTGTGCAACTCAACAAGTCCTCGCGCAATCCGAAGATCCTCTTCTAGTAACCAGCTGTTGTTGTGGTGCTGTGGCGCGGCCCTCAAGTGTAGCGCTTTAACAGCGCTCATACCTGTCTTCGGGCTTATCAAGTACTTGTACCGATGTCGAAGATTCTGTGTAGTTTTGGTCGGAAGAAAATGTTTCCGAATTTGATCCCACGAGTGCGCTTGCGTACCAAATCGTTTGGCGCCATGAGCCAACAATGCATCCTCTGTGGTTGAATATCCTTTCTTGCTTTTCCGGCTCTTTATCGCAGATAGCAAATGTGTGTCTAGCTGAAGCATTTGCTCTTTAATAGCACGATCACGTTCTTCAAGCGAGCAGCCCCGAGCAAAGCCAGCTGAAAGTTCGTCCACCGTTTGTGATCCAACCAACTCAAACATCGATGGATGAGCTACCGCTGCGTGTGCAGCTGTCAATGACCTCGTCACACGTCGTAGAGCCAGCAGATTTTCAGTGTTATTAGCGTTACCACTGATCCTTTCTGCACTAGGCAGGTCACTGGAAGACGAGATCTTGTTATCGCCAACAGTAGCACCTTCACTTCCACCACTCGTCGTTCCAGGATTCAGCTTTAACAGCAGCGTGTTCTTGTATCGGAGCGCCTTCTCACCTCGCTGCTGCAGTTCCTCAATCATTGCTCGACATTCTGCAAGCTCAGGTGACGTCGGTTTACTCGTCAAGAGATGATAACTCTGCAACAGCAACTGCAAATGTTTGTGCATTTGTGAAGCCAGTTGAATGCATTGTGCTTGAGAAACAGCAGCCGATCGACCTCGCAGTCCTGCCGGTAAATGAGCTGCCATACTACTAGCTACATTCCCCGGCTTCAATGCAGTTGCAAGATCCTTCTCTTCTCCAGTTCCAGCAGTAGACAGCACAGCTTCATTAATATTGTCCGTATCCAGCAGCATGTCGTCCTTCTTTGGTTCAAGAGTTCCACCTGATAAAATAGGGAACGACATGTGTGTCGAGTCCAGGAGTAGATCCGTGAGCTCCTTCTTGGAAATTCCTCGTCGAGTTTCTTCCTCTTCATGTTCCTCTTCTTCTTCTTCTGGTCGATACTCCTCATCTTCTTCATCCAGGAACGATAGATTCACCTGTTCATTGGGTAATAAACTCGACAGAAATCGCTGATATTCCCGATCCTCTGCAGTCTCCGCCGTAGCCTGCACCATTCAATTGATGCGTTGGTTCATTAGATGGAAGCACGCGTTCCGTGCAATTGTACAGACACGTATGAATTTCGGCTTTTTTGGCGCCAAATTTTGGATTTTGGCGCCAAAAAAAGAGCGATTTACAACCACGTACTTGATTGTGATCGAGTGGGAGAGAAGCTTCGAGTGTGTCGATGGGTACGTCTACGAGCGAGAACTTGGTGCGAGTACGGCCAGCGATTGTGTCGGTGTCTGTCTTAGCGCTTGCATCTGCCGAATCGGTGGCAGACATGTTGGCTGTAGTAAATCTGAGACGTGTGACAAACTTTCTTGAAGAAACATTTACAGTTGAAACAACATTCATGCGACATGTTGACGCAAATGGACACGAGCGTTTATAGGACGTAAGATCTAGGCCATAGGATCGCCAAATCGTGAAAATCGAGGAGGGTATGAGTATAGCAACTCCCTTATTTATACCTGCTATAAGAAATCTCTATAAATGGATAGAGCATTAACGTCTTTACAGTTGTATATGTTAGAAGCTATTGTTGTTGACAGGTTGTGAAGGTCAAGGGCAATACCCTGTCACGCGGTAAGTAACAACCGTACCTGATTGGCTAAACAGACTTGACGTGCTGACAGATGGGACGAGGCGACGATATCGCCACGTCGGACCACCAGGATGTTGCGACATATGTGACGAGGCGACGAGATTACCACATCGTCTTGTCGATGTCGTAACAGATGGGACGGAGCGGGATAGACGTGAACTATAGACGGTATAGTTGCAGTCGGTTTCGCATGCATGTGTAGGTATTAACGAACGAATAAAGTTAATGCTTAATATATATCACTTTTACTTCTACATCTTCTGCAACAAGTGCAGCAACACTACTACCAATTTCTTACAGGTTATGAGGCCAAAGAATCGTGACGGCGGCGCAGCTCAAGGAGCCACACCCGTTGTGGCGGTCAATGGTCAAGGATTGACCGAGGACCACCAGCTAGAAGAAAAGTCGGCAGTGCCTGCGGCGGCACTGGACAAGATGCTCGCCATGCTTGGCGATTTGTCGGAGCGGATGGGTAGGATGGAATCCTCCCAACACGGACAAGTCGGTGGCCAACCCAAGGAACCTGCGGAGTCGAGCGTCTTTGGTTCGGTTATCGGCTCAGGGGCCGGTATAACACTCCAGGCTTTGGAGCGTATCCCGCCACCTAAACGATCACCGAACGTCTCGCCGGCCACTTACTTTGGTGCCCGACGACCGGCTTTGGCCGGGGATCACATGGTTGACTCGCCGGCCCAGGCCAAAGTCAACCACGGAATGGCTCAAGGACTTGAGCCTGGAATTCATGAGCATGCCATGCCCGTGGGAGCATACCCGGGTATGCAGATGCCAGGTCCGGTGTTACACCAACCTGGGCAAGTACATCAGGGTGTACCGGATGGCCGTCAAAGGAAGCTGGCTTTGCAGCCTTTCGACGGTAAGGAGCTCTACCTCGTACTTGGTAGTGGCTTCATTGACTGGGGGAAAGAATTTTACGGCAGGTTGCCTTTTCGGAACGCGCCTGTGGGTTCACATGCCCTGAGGACATTAAGGTTGATGTCCTCGGCCAACACCTCGCTGGTACGGCGCAAGAGTACTATTGGCGGCAGGTGGAAACTTGGTGGTCTGAGAGTCCGACCTTGGAGCATGCAATGCAAAGGCTACTCCAGACCTTCAACACCAAGATAACACCTGCCCAAAGAATGAAGCTGTTTACTGCAGCCAAGTCATCTCAGCGTAGATATACGAAGCATTTTCTGTACCTGACCGCGGTAAGCGATGCGTGTGTAGGTGCGGACAACCTCGTGCTGGACAACATCGTGCTACTATGCCGACCCGTCTATGCACGACCATGTTGTCTCGCCTGAATTTAAGCAGGGTCGATTAACTTCGCCAAGCTGAAGAGCTCTCCCAATTTGCTCAGTCAACGGAACTGGAAGTTCGCGTGAAGCATTTCGGTCGATATGTCGTTAACATCGTCGAACCGAACAACCAACCTTAAGCGACACGAACGGAACAAGAAACAAAATGGCCCGCAACGACCCAAGCAGTGTTACCTGTGTGGGAGCACCGGGCACCTCAAGATGAACTGCCCAAAAGGTACCAAGAAGAAACAAGATGCGGATTTGTCTTGGCAATTCCAGGACATCGGACGATCTTATCAAGTCACTGGGTGCTGGACAGCGGCTCAGGTCGTCATCTGGTTAACGATTTAAACTTGCTGGAAAATGCGGCGGATTGTAACACCGAATGTTTTACTGCAGCATCGGATACTGAATTATTCGGATCACCAAACAAGGAAGCGTCATGATACAGGTCAAGAACTTGGATTGACTAAGACCATTCGTCTTCTCGATGTTCAATACGCCTCCAATTTGGAGTGCAACATCATCTCGTTCGGGAAACTCGAGTTGAAGGGATGCGTTCTTGAATAACGAGAAGGGGGGCGTGTCATGGTATCACATTCTGGTGGGATACCTATAATGGATGTTGATCGCATCAACAGTGTACTGGTCGTTGAAGTTTTCAATGGAATTACGACCGATGATTTTCGTGGATTTGGGTCACCAAGAGAAGCAATCATGACGGTTGTCGAAGACATTACAAACCATGCAAAGAACGACACGCAACACGGAACCCTGTCCTATTTTCATCGGTGTCTAGGTCACCTGTCCTATGACACCATCATCAAGATGGCTCGGAATTTCTCCTCTGGTATCCAATTGACTGATACCACGCGTGTCAAGTGCTTAGCCTGTGCACAAGGCAAGCAGACAAAAAACCGACAATCGCGGAAGGACGGTGGGCTGAATTCTCCCATTGACGTGATCGGAGGCGTGGTATGTTCAGACCTAAAAGGTCCTATGACCCCCCGTGATCGGCTCGGCAATCGATACCTGGTCAATTTTATTGACCACAGGTCGAACTACTGCCGGGTGTTCCTAGCGAATACCAAAGATGCCGCTGCGATGCATTTCAAGAATTTCTTGGTGGCTTTTGAGCGTCTTTCTAATTGCCGTATACACGTTTTACGTACAGACAGTGGAGGTGAGTACAATCCTCTGGATGTTTTCCTGCAAGGAAGTCGGTGTCACTCGTCAGGTGAGCGAGCGTGACAGTCAGGCCAGCAATGGCAAAGCTGAACGCATGCATCGCACCTTCATGAACATGGTGCGAAGCATGGTGTTTGCAAGTGGGATGCCCTTGACGTTTTGGGGTGACGCTGCAGAATTTGCAGCATACATCCTAAATCGAAGCCCTACCAAGGCAAACGAAGGTGGAATCTCACCTATTGAGATGTTAACCAAGAAGACACCCGTCTTAAGTGACATTGTGGTTTTCGGATCTTCATGCACCGTGCACCGAACGACTTCAAACAAGTTGTTGGGTCCTAGGGGAAAACAAGGTATCATCATCGGCAAGAGTGATGAGATGAAAGGATATTGGGTTTATATACCGATGGAACGTGTCGTGGTGGTGAGTCAACATGTGAAAAATGTTGAGATGTTAGATAACATACAAGAGACAAACGTGACCAAAACGTTACATGGTACCGAAGGTCAGGAGGAGCTCGGTGACTAAGGTGGCACGAGCAAATCAAGGGCAAGATCATCGGGCTGGACTTGTGATCCACACATGATACGGTCACGTCGAACTGACGGAGACACATCAAGTGATGTCATAGGCATACACAAGAATGTCGACATGGTCAACGTTGTTCGAGACCCAAGGAACTATGGCGAGGCCATAAGGAGCTACAGCAAGTATAAATGGTCTGTGGCTTTCAAGGACGAGCTGTATGCATGGTAGGAAAACGGTGTTTGGGCGGTTGTTGTTCCACCTGACAACGCCCACATACTACACAACAAATGGATCTTCAAGACAAAGACCGACGCCGATGAGAAAGTCGAACGATACAAGGCCAGACTTGTTGCATGCGGAAACGAGCAGTTGTTTGGAGTCGACTACACCTTGACTTTTGCGGCGATTATGGAACTTGGGACAGTCAAGGTGATTCTGGTCCTCTCACGCAGATGGAACGTACCGGCTCGGCGCGGCGATGTGCTGAACGCATACGTCAAGGCCGATTAAAAAAGGACCTCGACATCTACATGAAAATACCAAGCGGTATTCAAGTCGATGATGACACCTTGGCCCATCATGGAGTGGACGGGACAAAGTAACTCGCGCTGTTGCTCAAGAAATCCTTGTACGGATTGAAACAAGCTGGAAAATTATGGAGCAAGCTACTGCACTCCAAGTTGACTGAGTTGAACTTCAGACAATGCACGACGGACATGTGTCTATACGTAAAACGAACCGGCACAGATGTAACGGTCGTCGGTGTTTACGTCGACGATTTGCTGGTGACTGGAACATCGACTGATCTCCTCGGACAATTTTTCAAGGACATGACGTCTCTCGAGATCAAGGACCTCGGCATGGTGAACAAGTTTCGAGGACTTAGGGTCAAGCTGGACGAAAACGAAGGCTACGTGTTAGATCAAGAAGTAAACATCGACTCACTGCTAAAGGAAAATGGACTAGCTACAGCTAACGGGGTTCGATCTCCAATAGGAGACGCATGAAATGGCGTCGATGAGACGAACTCGGAGTCCCTGAAGTCGACCGCCAAAGCTGGAGGTGCAAGTGTCAAGGCCTTCCAGTCACTCGTCGGAATGTTACTCTGGATCGCGCGTTGCACTCGACCGGACATTTGTTTCGCGGTACACCGAGCGACTCGACAGACTCACAAGCCGACAACCAAGGATTGGAGAACGGCGAAACGAGTCGCAAGATACCTGAAGGAAACCAAGAGTTTAAAGTTGTGCATCCACAGCTCACGCGGTATGGACGACCCAATCAAGATTGAAAGCTGGAGTGATGCAGACTTTGCCGCGAACAAGTCGGACCGCAAGTCAGTCAAGGGATACGTTCTCACGATGAATGGTGCTGTTGTGGTGAAGTGCCAGGAGAATCGGGGCCCAGGGTACCAGGGTACAGGGGCCCCAGGGTACAAGGGCTTAGGCCTCGCAAGGTTCCAAGGTTCAATCGAGGGTCACCAAAGACAAGATTAACAGTCACCAGGGACCGGGGTACTAGTCACCAGGGACAAGGTTTTCAGTTACCGGGGACAGGGGTATCGAACGTCCAGGGTCCTGAAGTCATCAAAGGTACAAGGTTACTGTGGTGGAGTGGATTCTCAAACAACGTGAGATGACCACATACACACACAGCGCCACTTGCCGACTTACGGAGGGGGTACCCCGATACCGTGTCGTGTTGGCCTTGGTTCTCACCCTGTGTACCCGTCGGCTTGGCTGGTCTTGCTCCTCGGTTGACGCAGAAGGCTTAAACTTGGTCTTTGTATAAGACTTCGACTTGGTGGTCCCCGAGTGGATATACTTCACTTGGGACCGGGTTTCTTGGGCTCAATCGACTTAGTCGAGAGCGATGCACCTGGTACTGCGTACCCCTTTGGTGACTGACGTTCTTGGTCCTTGGACCCCTTTGTGTTCTTCCCCGTAGGGAAACCGCTTCCTGTAGCGGGTCGTAGAGTCTTGACACTAACTTGACACCTCAGGCCAACTATCCTGAGGTTCAACTTGCGTTGCTTGAGCCGTCTAACACCTGCTGGACGTCGGGGGCCAAAGGATATCCCGCCCGGAATAGGTGAGGTGACGGAGAAGCTTGAAGGAAGCGCTTGGAGCTGCCACGTGTAATGCAAATTCGAGTGTGTTTATTTACCTTATACTTTGTATGCTTTTCTTGCCTAACCCTAACCCTTTGATCTGGATAGTGCCACGTGTCGACTCTTGGAGAAAGAACTGGCTCCTTGGTATCTGTACTTTCTGTAATCTTCGATATTCTGTGTACCGTTTCTGCACCCTCGGACATTGGGCCCTGATACCCTGTACCCCTGGGCCCTTGGGCCCCTGTACCTCTGGGCTCCTGTACCCCTGTACCTCTGGGCCCCTGTACTTCTGGGCCCCTGGGTCCCTGGGCCCCTGTACCCCTGGGCCCCTGGGTCCCTGTACCCCTGGGCCTCTGGGTCCCTGGGTTCCTGTACCCCTGGCCCCTGGGTTCCTGTACCGCTGGGCCTCTGGTACCTGTTTCCGGGACCTGGGGCCTGTGCTGACTCCGCACGTCTGGGTCCTTATATTCTTAATAAGGCGGGGCCTGGTGTGTGGTTTTAAGTCCGCGAGGCCGGGTCGTAGTCACTCCCTCGGGAAAGTGACCAGAAATTCTCTTTCTCTCTGTTCCATTTTCCTCAAACTCCAACTTTTCTTGGCACTTCACCACATTGCCCTACCGGGCGCACACCAGGTTTCGAAAAAAAAGGTCCAGTGCCCCGAGGTGGTCCAAGGTACTAAGGTCAAAATAGGTACAAGTTATTTCAACGTGCAGAGTCGGTACAGGCCCCACGGTCCAAGAGCCCAGGGTACCAGGGACCAGGGTACAGGTTGCAGGGTACCGAGGCCCAGGGTACAGGGTACAGGGCCCAGGGTCGGATACAGGGTCCAGGGTACCAGGATACCAGGGCTCAGGGTATCAGGGCCCAATGCTCGAGGGTGCAGAGACGGTACACGGAATATCGAAGATTACAGAAAGTACAGGTACCAAGGAGCCAGTTCTTTCTCCAAGAGTCGACACGTGGCACTATCCAGATCAAAGGGTTAGGGTTAGGCAAGAAAAGCATACAAAGTATAAGGTAAATAAACACACTCGAATTTGCATTACACGTGGCAGCTCCAAGCGCTTCCTTCAAGCTTCTCCGTCACCTCACCTATTCCGGGCGGGATATCCTTTGGCCCCCGACGTCCAGCAGGTGTTAGACGGCTCAAGCAACGCAAGTTGAACCTCAGGATAGTTGGCCTGAGGTGTCAAGTTAGTGTCAAGACTCTACGACCCGCTACAGGAAGCGGTTTCCCTACGGGGAAGAACACAAAGGGGTCCAAGGACCAAGAACGTCAGTCACCAAAGGGGTACGCAGTACCAGGTGCATCGCTCTCGACTAAGTCGATTGAGCCCAAGAAATCCGGTCCCAAGTGAAGTATATCCACTCGGGGACCACCAAGTCGAAGTCTTATACAAAGACCAAGTTTAAGCCTTCTGCGTCAACCGAGGAGCAAGACCAGCCAAGCCGACGGGTACACAGGGTGAGAACCAAGGCCAACACGACACGGTATCGGGGTACCCCCTCCGTAAGTCGGCAAGTGGCGCTGTGTGTGTTTGTGGTCATCTTACGTCGTTTGAGAATGCACTCCACCACACTGTCGTGTCATGGGCGTGCAAGAAGCAGACGGGTGTGTCGCTGAGCACTATGGAAGCTGAGTTCATCGCGGCATCCCACGCTGGTCGCGAGCTGTTGAGTTTAAAGGAACTATTTGGCGAATTGAACATGAAGATTGTTAAGCTGATGCCGATGTGGATGGATAATCAAGCCGCAATCAACTTGTTGAAGGCAGAGAAGAGCTCATCAAGTTCAGAGCATGTGGACATTCGATTCAAGTCCATCTGCCACTACGCTCGAATAAACGAGGTTGAGCCACGCTTCATCAAGTCAGAAGAGATGATTGCTGATCTTCTGACTAAAGCGCTGGCAGCACCAAGGATGAAGGACCTACGTGCGATGTTCAAGTTGAAGAACCCTCCGGATACGATTGAGGAGGAGTGTTAGAAGCTATTGTTGTTGACAGGTTGTGAAGGTCAAGGGCAATACCCTGTCACGCGGTAAGTAACAACCTTACCTGATTGGCTAAACAGACTTGACGTGCTGACAGATGGGACGAGGCGACGATATCGTCACGTCGGACCACCAGGATGTTGCGACATATGTGACGAGGCGACGAGATTACCACATCGTCTTGTCGATGTCGTAACAGATGGGACGGAGCGGGATAGACGTGAACTATAGACGGTATAGTTGCAGTCGGTTTCGCATGCATGTGTAGGTATTAACGAACGAATAAAGTTAATGCTTAATATATATCACTTTTATTTCTACATCTTCTGCAACAAGTGCAGCAACACTACTACCAATTTCTTACAGTATTAGGGTATCGTAAGGAAATATTACAATAGTCGGTTCTACTTCAAATCAATTATAACCATTTGTAGGTTATCAGGTTACGCGTCCAGCTCCATCTATGGTCGCTAAGCTTTAAGTTATAGGTCATAATCAGCAGCACATTATACGATAAGTAGATCTGTGGTTTTATAAGAGAAAATCTACTTCAATAACATGTCAAGGGTAGTTTGGGTGGTGAGCGCGCTGCAAATATCAAGTTAAGGGTCGCGGAAGACTCTATAAGCAGCTCTGCGAGTTTCCTGGGATACATCGAGCAAGGAGCAGGAATTACGAAAAAGAACGATCGATCGTTTCAATTCTGGTGAAGCTGTCTGCGACAGATGCTACATCTTAAATGTTTATTCCTCCTTCTTTTCCCCCTTAACCTCTTCCAGAATCTCGTTTTCGGTCATCCTCTTTGATAGGATCGAGAATCTCCGAAATCGCCATGGAATCCCGAACACGCAGCTGTTTAATTTGGTCTCTCATATCCTTCTCCAATTCACTTTCCGCCTCTTCAACCTCCTTTGTAAAGTAAATGAAGGTAGTTAACAACTTGATGGTAACATGTAGAGTGATTACATATAGGTCCTTAGTTCACACAAAGCTACCTCTAAGCCTATCCTTTTGTAGAAGCTTCAGCAATGACGTCAATCGATGACGCCATTCCGTGACGTCTTACGATGACATCACAAACACGGACACCTTACCGGCATGTGGGTACATCTCGAGTCGTCTTCTTGACAAAACTCCCACTCGACTCGATGGTGTACCACGCTTGAATTTCCAACTTGTTTCGCAATATCGCAAACTGCACCGCGGCAACGGGCTTCGTCATGATGTCAGCTCACATGTCTTGTGTCGGGCAATACTCCAGCACCAATTGATCATCTTCGACCTTCTCACGCACACAGTGGTTTTAAATGTCGATGTGTTTGCTGCGCTTGTGGAACTCCGGGTTATTGGCGAGCGCATAAGCACCTTGGTTGTCTTCGTAGATCTTGACTGCTTCCTTTTTCGCTTTTTCACATGAACACCTTAAGCCAGACCGCTTTTTGCGTTGCTTCCGACAGCGCCATGTACTCTGCTTCTGTAGATGATAGTGCCACCGTCTGTTACTTCTTGCTCCTCCAGCTGATACATCCGCTGTTCATCATGAACGCGTAGCACTTGTACTTCTTCGTGACTCGATGTCGCCGGCTCATCCGCATCCGAGTAACCTTAGATCTCGTTCTCATTGTTCGCTTGAAACTCAATGCCATGTGTCTTCGTTCCTTGAATGTGCCTGAATACCCTTTTTAGTGCTTGCCAGTGAGTTGGGCACGGGTCTGCTGCAAACTGGCTCAGCACTCTCACTGCAGCTGCGTGTGCCGACCATCAAGTACATAAGGCATCCCACTGCGTTTCGATAAGGAACGTTCACCATTGTTTCTTCATGCTTGCAGCCTCCTTCGCACATGGCCTTGGTTAATTTGAGCCCTGGATCTTGCGGTGTCTTGACTGATATACTGTTCTCCATGCTAAACTTACTCAGAATGTCTTTGGCGAACTGGGTCTGTCGCATCGACACCTTTCCCGTCGCCGTATCTTGATCGATCTCCATCCCCATAAAATACTTGAGCTGGCCCATGTCAGTCATTTCAAATCGATTACTTAGCGACTGCTTTGTATCTTGGAGGATGTCGTTGCTGCTGCTGGCGAGAACCAAATTATCGACGTAGAGCGCCACAAAAATCATGTCTTGGCCATCGCGCTTAAAGTAGATGCAGTGGTCTGACTCAAATCTTTTGGACCTTATTGCTTGCATGAACTCATGATGGTCTTGTTCCACATGCGCGGTGACTGTCTTAATCCATACAGTGAACGCTTGAGCTTGCACACGAAGTCTGGTTGGCCTTAATCGATAAAGAAATCCGGTTGCGCCATATAGATGTCTTCTTCTGATTGTCCGTGCAGGAATGCTGTCTTCACGTCCATCTGGTGCACTTTAAGCTTGTACTTGACAGCCAAACTGATCAAAATCCTGACGGATGTGAATTTGGCCATTGGCGCAAAAGTCTCCTCGTAGTCAATGCCATACTTCTGTGAGAATCCCTCGGCCACTAGTCGCGCCTTAAACCGCTCAATCTCCCCTGATTTGTTTTCTTTAGCGCGAAACACCCATCTGATGCCAATTGCCTTGCGTCCTTTTGGTTGGGATGAGAATCCATGTCTTGTTCTTGTGAAGCGATGCCATCTCCAAGTCGCACGAATCCTTCCACTTAATTGCGTTGCTGGATTCCATTGCCGACTGAAACGTTGTCGGAATTTCTCCCACAGAATCCACGACGTAGGCACTCTCATACCCGTCGCTTACCTCTGCTGCTGCAGACATCTCTTTAAGTGTCTGACGACCACTTTGCGACGCGTAGCGCTTGCTGCTAGGCGTTTCAGTAGCGTTTTCCAGCGACTGCGTCCGAGGGTGTCGCTTGCTGCCGGGGGCAAAATCTTCTTCCCGCGCAGGTTCACCTTCGTTTTCGCTTGAACTGGACAAAAAGTCTGCATCCGTGGAATCTTCCTCTTCATGTTGTAGATCCACTAATACCTCTTGCGGTGCATATTTACGTCTCCCACCGTTAAAGGTATCTTCCATGAGCTGAGCGTCACGTCTTATCAATAAGCGACCGCTGTCCAGATCTTCGAACCGATACGCTTTCTCATATTCCGAATACCCGAGGAAACGACACCGCACCGATTTTAAGTCGAATTTGAACCGTTTTTCCTTCGGCACATGCACGTACGCGTGGCATCCGAACACCTTGAGGTTCGACAAAAATGGTTTCTTGCCTTTCCACATCTGGTATGGGGATTTGTCTTGCCTGATGGCGCGTGTCGGACAACGATTTCAAAGAAACGTGGCCGTCATAACTGCTTCACCCCAATACGATTTAGACAATCCGGCGTGCTCCAGCACACAGCGAGCACATTCCACCAGCGTACGGTTCATCCGTTCTGCCACTCCATTCAGCTGAGGCGTGTACGGGGGTGTGATATTCTGCTCAATGCCGCGATCCTTGCAAAAATTGGCCATCGCTCCAAAAGTGTACTCGCCACCATTGTCACGGCGTAAAGTCTTGATGGTTGACCAGTTTGGGTTTCAGCCAGCGCAACAAACTTCGCAAACTTGGTCGCTAACTCGGACTTGCTTCGCATCAAGTACACCACGCATAAGTGCGACATGTCGTCAATTAATGTGAAGAAATAGCGCTTGCCCCCTAACGTCGAAGTCTTCATGGGACCGCACACGTCACTGTGGATCACTTTTAAAACTTCCGTGGAATGTCTTGGCGAGGACTTAGCAAAGTTGACTCGCGTTTGCTTGCCACGAGCGCATCCATCACACAGCTTCCACTGATTCATCGACTTGATGTCGATGCCTATCCCGTAATATCTCTTTACCATATCACTTAGACCTCCACAGCCGATGTGGCCAGCTCGAAGGTGCCAGAGGTACGAAGTGGTGTCCCCTTTGCGATCCTTAAAACTTGCTGCATTGGACTCGTCAGGCATCATCGGCGTCATGCACAGCTTAAAAATTCCTTTTTCTTCGCGAGCATCGAGCTTTCACTTGAGACGTTTCGTATTCACGAAGGAATCGTCGCACTCGAAGATCACTGGCCCGACGTTCTTAGTAGATCTTCTGAATAAAAACAAGCTCCTCAATAACTTGGGAATTTACCACACGCTCGTCAGTACACCCTTCTCAACACCATGTGCTGTCTTCGTTGACATGACAATGTCGCCGGTTTCCAGAGCTTGGACCACACCATCGTCTGCGAGATGCACGTCCACCGAAGTTATCTTCTTGAAGTCCTTAATGTATTCTTCGGAATTCGTCATGTGCTGCGTCGCACCCGAGTCGACCAGCAACACTCCACTTGATTTAGCAACTCCCGTGTCACCACCGCCCGAGATAAAATAGTCGCCAGAATAGTCTTCACTATGCGCGATTGTCGCTCGCTGCATCCTCTTTCGCTGTGACTTCTCTTGAATCCTCATTGGACACTTGGCGATCCAATGTCCATGCTCACCGCAGTAATGACAAGCACTAGCTTTCGGTGCCTTTCTTCCTTTGCTCTTCATGTTGCCACTCGTCATGAACGCTTGACCTTGGCCGTGCGCAGCTCCGTCGATGCCACCACCTTGTTCCTTACGCTTCATGTCCTCATGCAGCAGCCGAGACGTCACTATCTCCCACGTCAGTGCATCGGAACGCGATTCCAATGCCGAGATAAGGAACTGGTTCGACTCACTCAAGCTTTCAAGAAGCGTGATCAATAAGTCGTCTTCGCTGACCGAAGCACCAACCGCGTCGAGATGCTCCGCCAGGGTCTTGACTTTGTTGATATGCTCCAGCATACCATCATCTTCCTCCATTATCGTTTTGAAGAAACGTCGACGAAGAAAGAGCTTGTTTTCGAGGCTCCTCTTCTCGAAGTGTCCTTCCAGTCGTAACCATGCTCCATGCGCGCCACTTGCCGACCGGACCAGCGATAGCTGTGAGTCCTTTATCGCGAGACAGATGATTGCTAGTGCTTTGCGCTACTTCCTCTTGAAGGTTGCCTGGTCCAACGCGTTAGCGCAGTGCTCCAGCTTAACCTCTCCACTGACGACCTCCCACAGATCACGCTCTTCGAGCACCATTTGCATCTTGAACTTCCACGTGTCGAAGTTGGTTCCGTCGAACTAATCGATGCGCGTGTTGAGCGGATTTTCCATGGCGAAGGCGTAGTTGATGTCTTGGGAAGAGTCTGCGGGGCTTGGGCTCATAACCTAAAGTAAATGAAGGTAGTTAACAACTTGATGGTAAAATGTAAAGTGATTACATATAGGTCCTTAGTTCACACAAAGCTACCTCTAAGCCTATCCTTTTGTAGAAGCTTCAGCAATGACGTCAATCAATGACGCCATTCCGTGACGTCTTACGATGACGTCACAAACACGGACACCTTACCGGCATGTGGGTAAATCTCGAGGCGTCGTCTTGACAACACTTTGCACCATCGTTGTTTTTCTTCACCTCAAGAACACCCAATGTTGACACGCTCGTGACTTGCAGAGGATGGTTCCCGTTGGCTGACTTCATGATAAATTGAGAAGTGATATTGTTTGTTAGGACTGCTTTGCTATCGCATCTCAAGTCATATGTTTTCCTACACTACTCAAGTGTGGGCATACGATACCTCAGATCCAACCTTGAAGGTCCATAGTTGTCGCCAGGTTTATGACCGCTGTCCTGGCGTCACTTTCTTGCGGACGATCCGACAGTAGTATTTAGAATCTTCGACAATCTTGTCACTCGCCCTTATGCTGGATACTCGACAGCTTTAACGCGGAAAAAGTCGGCGGATGTTGATTGGTTGTTGCGTGACTCCGAAGTCAAGCGTCACGGTGCCGTGGTCATGCACGTCAGTGACAGCGTAGGGTCCAGTTGCGACTTGACGCTGCTTCTTTCCGCGATATTTCGTATCTATGCGGATCATGACATGATCTCCAACAGAGTAAAAGTGCTCAAGTCGCCTGTCGTTCTCGCATGTGTTATCACGGAGGATTGCTAAAAATCTGCTTTGGGTAGGTAGTGTGACGAAGTACAAGATGTCGTGTCCCTGATTCTAGGTGGGACATCGAACAGTTAGTCGTATGATGCTGGGACGCATCGTTACCGTTGACAGTTGAGGTATACCTGTTGGTATCCACTGTAGTCTAGTCTAACAGAGAGGGTTGTCACCTACGAGGTTTTTCCCTCCTCAATCCCAAAGTTGCTTAGTGGGAAGCAAGTGTTCCGTGTTCTCTATTCCCTACTCTGTATACAGAGCAACGACATTCACCTGCGCAGTGATAAGTGTGACAGGTAGCTCCAATTAGCTTTGTGTAGCTGTCGCGTTAGTATATCTTGACCGAAGATCATGTGGGCGGGCGTCGTTCCTAAGATGCTGTGATAGCTTGTGCGCACTGCAGAAGCAGCATACTGGATAGCTTGACGCCAGTCATCGTCCGGGTAACAACGTATACTATTCATCAGCTCAAGCTAGACGCGCTCGCATATTGCATTGGTTTGGAAATTCTATGCGAAATAGGCTTTGGATTGATTTCGTAGCTAGCTAACATCTCTCGAAATACAGCGGTATTAATTCGGTTCCTCTGTCGAACACCACCTTTACTTGGTGGGGGTATCGACACAGCCAGGTCGTATCAAAGTTCTCAGCCGTAGTCTTGGCTTGCTTGTTGATTTGCACAGAAACTTCTAGCCATCGCGTCGCCTCGTCAACCACTGTCAGTGTATTCAGGCCCATACGGCCCGATAGTGTCCACATGGATCATGTCGAGCGGATTTTACGGTATTCATGTCGCGTGGAGGTAGCTTACCATGTGCTTGAGCACCTCCGTGGAGTTTTGCGCGCATGTAAGTGATACAGGCTCGGATAATCTCACCTATACTTCTCTACATGCCCAACTAGTAAAATGTTGGTTTCGTCGTGTGATACTGGCGCTTAATACCAGGATGACTGACACAGGTTCAAATAATACCATTCGACAAAATCCATGCGCAGCTCCTCGGGAATAACCACATGCTTTTGATAGGCTAAGAGGCGCGCCCCCATCGTGTTGATGATGCTATAATCGGGGTCATTAGTTCCCTGTACACAACACTCGATGATTCTACGAGTTATATCGTTTGCAGCTTGATTTTTCTTAATATAGTGTCCAGCAACAATACATTCGATTGTGTTTACATCTGTCACCATTGCTTCCACCTTTGCGTCGACTTCATCCTCGGCAAAATTGGCTCCATCACACAATAGTAATCGCGAAAAGGCATCAGCACCGATGTTGTTCTTTCCTGGAATGTACCTGCACGTGAGTCGATACTCTGAGAGAAAAAGTTTCCATCTCTTTACGCACAAAGAGTTCTCCGTCGGGTAGATTAAATTCTTGTGGTCCGTGTAGACCACAACTGGGAACTCAAGTAACATCGTTCGGTATTCTTTCAAAAATTTCAACCACAAAGCAATTCCAATTCTATCGTCGTATATTTTTGTTGCGCGGCCGTCAAGTTTCGAGAATAACAGGAGATAATCTTGTCATTCTGCTGGATGATGCCGCCAAGTTGTTTGCCGCTTGCACCCGTGAACAGGTCGAAAGGTTTACTATAGTCCGGGAAGGACAATAGTATGGAATGAGGCAACTCTCTCTTTATTCCTTCGAAAGCGATGTTTGTAACGATAGCTCAACTACTTCACTGTGCTGCCAAATGAAAAGTAGTATTAAGAGTTAAACTACTACTAAAGTAAATGTATAAACCCTTCATAAACTGATCACACAATCCAGATCATTCGAAGAACACTGTCCATGCAAGTTGTCCTTTTCACGACACACACATCACTGACGTAATTCGTGATCCTCTACACTCCCCTTCAACTTGCACTCTCGCGAATTCCAGTTTCATCGCGTAGTCGCATCAATTGTGGAGCACCAAGCGGCTTCGTCAGGTAATCAGCAAGTTGCATAGCTGACGGAACATGTTTGAGCTGGATATCACCTTGCTCAATGTGGTCTCGAACAAAATGCATCCTAAGGTCAATGTGCTTAGCTCTTGGAGTATATCCCTGATTCGTCGCAATACTTATAGCCGACTTGTTGTCCATGTGCACTGTAGTCGCAGTCTTACATGTGACACCCATCTCTTTCAGCAAATAACGAATCCACATAACTTCTTGCGTAGCTAGTGCCAGTGCCATATATTCCGCTTCAGCAGAGGATAAAGCCACCGAACTTTGGCGTTTGCTTTTGTATACGACAGCTGCACCTCCGAGTAAAATCAACACTCCAGACGTAGATCGACGAGTTTTCTTATCATTTCCCCAATTCGCGTCACAGTATGCCCAAAGCATCATCTTTTTGTCGTCCGATTTGTTATACTTAATTCCGTGCGATTTTGTTCCCATGAGATAGTGTAAAACACGTAAAGCCGCTCGCCAGTGCATCTGTCGTGGCTGGTCCAAGTACTGCGATAATACTGACATCGCGTAGCTTATGTCCGGTCGCGTTGCATTCGCAATATACAGCAGCGAGCCGACCAATTTGCGATACGAAGTAATGTCTTTAACCACTGGGTGTGATTCATCCGGAGTTAGGTCCTGTCCTGCGCAGATAGGGTTGCGAACTGCATAAGCTTCATTTTGCTTAAACTTCGAGACCACCTTCATAATAAATTGGGACTGTTTCAACACCAACTCCCCCTTTTCTTGTGAGTAGTTAACTTCCATGCCCAAAATAAACCGCGCAGCTCCAAGTGACTTGACAGTAAAATGTTCTGACAATTCCTTATAAATCGTGTCCGCCTCTGCATCTGACTTGCATCCAATAAGGAGGTCGTCCACATACAAGACTATGTATGTGGGTGACTTATTTTTTGCATTATTGCGTCGAACAAAAAGACATGTGTCTGCTCGACATTGTTCGAAGCCCATGGCCGAAAACACAGAGCATATTTTCTTGTGCCAAACCGCAGCCGCTTGTTTTAATCCATATAAGCTGCGTCGTAATTTGCACACCATTCCAGGTGCAATTTCAATTCCATATGGTGCCTCCATGTAAACGTCTTCTTCCAAATCACCATTCAAAAACGCCGTTTCCACGTCAAATTGTCGAATTACATATTGCATACTGCAACAAACAGACAAAAATACACGAATCGTGTTTGAGCATGCTACAGGTGAATATGTGTCGAAGTAATCAAAACCATGCGTTTGCAGATATCCGAGGGCAACCAAGCGTGCTTTGTAACGAACAATTTGACCGTTTTCATCGTACTTGTAACCAAATACCCACTTGTGACCAATGACCTTGACACCTGGAGGACGATTGACAGCATCCCATGTGTGGTTCTTAAGATGAGCATTAATTTCTGCTTGAATTGCTGCCTTCCATTTTTCTGCGTCCATCGACTGTAACGCCTCTCGTAAATTCATTGGTACATCAGTAGCAGAAAGCGATATTTCGTAATCGTCAACACATTGACGTTTAGGGTCCGGCTCATCATTTTCGCCATCGACAGGTGATCCATCAGTTAAAAGCGGTAGATCAATCCTCTCATCGTCAAAATCATCATTCGTGAGTAGACGAGATGACGTGAATGTACTATAAGGTCTTTTGTTCGACCCTGAGTATATCTCCATTCGATCATCTGGGGCACGGGAATTCTCACAAACTATAATAGCTCGCGACTGATCAGGTATTCCTGAGAGCATGTGTGTACCATTATTGCTACTTCCAGCGACCGATCCGTGTGAAGTACGACGTATCATCGAATTGTTTGTGTCAATGACTTGTATGTCTGTGCGCTCCCCCTCAATCGGAACAACATCTAAGTTTTGTGACTGATTGAGATCTCCAGACGCATCCACAACCATGTCTTCCCAACTAGTATCATTGTCAGCAGTTTCATCAACGTCCATTTCGTCATCCTCGTTATTCTTGTTCAAATCAGGTACTTCCACCTTTACTTCGTCTAAATCATCATGATAATGATTGCATTGAGCTAAAGGTTCACCTAAAACAACAACATCTTTGTACCGCGAAGGAGGACTCTCGTTTAGCGTAACGGACCTAGTCGTAACCAATTGTCCTCTCGCAATATCCCACACTCGGTACGCCTTTGAATTTTCCGAATACCCGAGAAAAATACACTTGTTTGCCTTGCTGTCCCATTTAGTGCGCTTGCAATCCGCGACTCGTAGATAACCAGTCGAACCAAAGACACGGAAATGACTTAAGTCTGGCTTCGACCCATACAGAGTTTCAAATGGACTAACGTTGGGTCGCGCAGTATTAGGAATTCGATTGATGGTGTAAGCAGCCGCCATAATCGCCTCACCCCACCAAGAACGATCAACTTCCATGTGATATATCATTGATCGGGCCATCTCAACAAGAGTTCGATTCATCCTTTCTGCTAAGCCGTTTTGTTGAGGATTGTACGGCACGCTCCTCTGGTGGATAATCCCTAGATCTGCACAGTACTTGTTAAAGCGATGA
The DNA here is from genome assembly GCA_947646735.1 of Peronospora farinosa. NCBI lineage: Eukaryota > Oomycota > Peronosporomycetes > Peronosporales > Peronosporaceae > Peronospora > Peronospora farinosa. The sequence goes on along the minus strand of CANTFK010000848.1, from coordinate 113,686 downwards.
TTCGTATACTCTCCACCATTGTCACTACGGATGCATTTAATCTTGCAATCCGTTTGCTTCTCCACCATAGCACGAAACGCCTTAAATCGCTCAAAAACTTGGGACTTTGCTGCTAGCAAATATACGTAGACAAATCGACTGTAGTCGTCGATAAATGTGAGTACATATAGAGCCCCACCTTTCGACTTCGGGTTCATAGGTCCCATAAGATCGGTGTGTACAACCTCAAGTGGTCGACTTGTTTTAACTTCACTTCCTGAAGTATGACTGAACGGGCTGTTTGTCATTTTTCCGCGTGCACATCCATCACATACACCGCCATCAGATGCGACAACTCTCGAAATACCATCGCAAGACTTCATCGCTTGCATAATCTTTTTCGTAGACACATGACCGAGGCGAGCATGCCACAGTCCACTAGTGTCATTTATCGCACCACTGCTCTCAGCCTTGTGTGCCTCTAACGTGATATGTTGTTTTACATTCCACGCAAACAGCTTTCCCACTCGTTTAATTACTGCTACAGTCACGTCGTCACTTATCAAAACTGCTTGATCACGCTTGAACTGAACAAGCACGCCTCGGGCCGTCAACGCTGCTACAGACACAAGTTTCTTGTCTAGCCCAGGCACATACAACACCTCCGTAAGTTTGACTGTACGACCATTTTCGAGTATAAATCGAACTTTGCCTGTTCCTTGCGCCTTCAACTGATGTCCATTTGCCACAGTGATGTAAATTGGGGTACTTAAATCTTCGTATTCCACAAATTCACGCTTGTCATCAGTCATATGACGACTTGCCCCACTATCCAGCAACCAAGTTGAATTCGAAATTGGTTCTTCACTGAATGCCGAAAAAACGAATTCATCACCAGGTCTCGATGGTTTCACGTTACGACACTGCGATCTCTTGTGTCCATGCCGCACACGCAAAGCATTTGCCTTGAAAACTCGCATAAGCTTTTCCTTTCCTCGAAGTTTGGTAGCGATCTCGATTTTCTTCTTGACCACGGTGTCCTCGGTTACTTTGAAAGCGTCGAGGTTCATTACGTTGAGCGTGTGCCTTAAAAGCGGTTTCCTTCTTGTCTCGCTTCTGAAGAGTGTCATACTCTCGGCGGAGCATCTCTTTTGCGTCTAACAGCGTCACGTTGCTGTGCGCCTCAATGATGCGCACCATATCATCATATTCGGATGATAAACTTCCCAAAAGCAAAACTAGCTTTTCATCATCATCCATGCTGTCACCGGCAGCTCCGAGCTTGAGACACAGCTCATCAAATTTTAGTAGATGGTCCATAAGACTCGCACCAGTCTCCATCACAAATTCATGTAATTCTTTCCGAAGTTGCACTCGGTTGTGAAGATTTTTCTTCGCAAAGAACGTCTTCAGAACCTCCCAAGCTTCAAACGCAGACTCACATTCCCGAACCATGCACTGATAGGTTGGAGAGAGTAGCTTCACCAGTACAGCCAGAGCCTTCATATCGGCGACTTTCCATCCGGGATTCTCCCGCAGCACTGCCGGCTCTGGCTTAATCAAAGCGTGATCCAAAATATCCTTGCGCGCGATTGTCATGCGTGCATTAAATTTCCACATGAAGTAATTGTCATCCGTGAGGATGTCATTAGGAGCCAACGTATTTGGGCTCATAACCTGTAACGATAGCTCAACTACTTCACCGTGCTGCCAAATGAAAAGTAGTATTAAGAGTTAAACTACTACTAAAGTAAATGTATAAACCCTTCATAAACTGATCACACAATCCAGATCATTCGAAGAACACTGTCCATGCAAGTTGTCCTTTTTACGACACACACATCACTGACGTAATTCGTGATCCTCTACAATGTTTCCTGTCGAAGTCCATATGAAGGGAACCTTGTTCGACGTCAATATGCTAAGCAATTTATGCTACTCCAACTTATTGCGCACCTCTCACGATAGTAGTTGATCAGTCCCAGAATTTTTCGTAGCTGGCGTTTATTTTTGAAAACTGCAAGCTGTTGAATCGCGCTTCTCCTGGGAATTTATTCCTTCTTCGCTTAGTACAAACCCCAAATACTCGACGTTTGGATACAAGACACGACATTTGCGGCCTTTTAACGTAATGTTAGACTGACGCAGACGCTCAAACACATTTCATATGTTCTCACGATGGTCTTCGATCGTACGAGAAAATACGAGGATGTCATCCAGGTAGATAATCACAAGGTCAACGTAAATATCTTCATCATGCTAGCCTGGTACTCGTCAGGTGCCGTTAAAATACCCATGGGCAAACGCTCGTACTGATTTTTACCAAACGGCAGGAAGAATGCAGTAAGCGGTCGACTCTCTGGCGCTAGCTATCGCGCGTAGTACCCCATATTCGCATCAAAGTCGAAAAAAACTTAGATCCTCCGAGTCTCTGCATGACTCGACGTGTGACAGGGACATAATATGGACTGCGCTTCAAGAACTTATTGAGACCGCGGAAGTCGATCAAGAGTCGAAGAATCATATCTGGATTTCTAAGAAAGAAGGCTGGAGAGGCCATCTTCGAGTCGTAAATTTTCTCAAGCACATTAAGTTTGATCAGACGCTGAATCTCGGCGAGAGCTGCATGTTATTGACTGCAAGCAATGGGATACGGTTTCGCAAGTACCGACGTGTAATTTATCGCAATAGGGAGTACATAGTCTGGTAATTTGATCTTGCCAAGGTGGCCGTTGTACAGATTCTAGTATTCCGTGGGAAGCTCAATAAACTGCTTTCGCACGTATGGGTGAACTTAAGCATCACCTAAACGATCGGTTGACTTCACGATAGTCTGGTTGATCTCCTTGAGCTCATTGTATCTAGGTTCAACGACTTTAAGAGGTGATCGCTTAGAGCCTAGGCTCAATTTGTAATTGTTGCCGGCCCATTCAATTTGCGCATCGCGAAAGGTGACTATCATGCCTAACGCACAAAGCAAGTCTCGACCGATAACCATCTCGTCTTTCGCATTGGGTATCACTGCAAAGCTATGAGTTATGAGGTAACTCGCGCTTCATGTCGGAAAGCGGTTTTTGAGCTGCGTTGACCCAATACTCTTCACACTTTCGTCTATTTGCTCGAACGTGACTGTCCATGTTGTAGCTTGTGACCGAGCATCTGGTTTACTTTTTAACAGGCTACCTTTGATAAAACTGGTTGAACAGCCTGAAACGACCAATGCAAGGTGTTTCTCCTTGGCCTTGGATATACGACTTAGCAAGCGAATTGGCGGTGGCTGTTTAGGTTGCGTCGCCAGCATGTGCATCAACACCTTGCACTCTTCATTCTTGCACTCTTCGTCACTGTACGGGTAATCAGAAGCAGCTTCTTCAACCTGTGTAGCCTCAGCACGTTTTGCTTGGCGTCCATTATATCTCGTTGCCGGTGCTTTCTTTTGCTGCGTGAAGCATTCGGCATCGCTATGTGAAGACGTCCTTTGAAAGCTGCACCACTTGTTGTCCTTCTCGGTCTTGTTATCTTTTTTTGCCATCCTTGGCACGACGAAGACTACCACCATATATAATATTTTAAAAATATTACCTTTTCTAATAATATTGTTTCTAGATCTCCTTGAAGTTGGAGATGCCCTCTCATTGGTTGATATGGGCCATCATATCAACCAACGCGCTGACCAATGACCGATGGACGCGCGCAATGAGTGGAGGGCAAGTCGTCAACATACATAGTTGTAGTTTAATATAGTTAACATAGGTTATAACAGATTAGTTTTATTAAGATAGTTAACTATATTAAATACAGTTTTCTTTTCCTCTACTTCTAAGCGTTTGTTTAGAAGTAAAGCTTCCTCTGCCTCTTGTGTAAGAAAGGTAATTGAGGCACCTGCTTTCACTGTAATCAGTGAAAGTAGACTATACTGTAATCAGTATAGTCGGAGGGTGCCCCATTACACCTGGTAGCACTTCGTGGTCCGTTCAGCGACCACCGCACCACTCGCTATGGAATCAGCTGGTGATGAATGTCATCACGCAACGCGTGATGATTTCCGCCATTTGAGTGACCTCGAATGGAATGCGGTTTAGCGTATGGCTGAAACCATCGGCAACCCTGCCGTTGGTGCCATGTTGCTCTCTCTTAGCGGAGACGACCAACATGCAACCATCGCCAAGTTCATACAACATGAACTTGACGAAGTTGTGAAGAAACTCACCTTGCTAGAGGAGCAAGGTTCTCAACAGGTTGAACTGTTGAGAGAACAAGGTAACAATATTGTTGATGAGCAGGTTAACAGTCTGAACTGTTGAGACAACAGCAGGCTAGTGCTGTTGCTGCCGGGTCGACGTATACACGTCGACCCGAGTCCTTGAAGATTGATGTCTCCAAGTACAAGGCAGTCGAAAGCGACTCCTTGTTAAGATGGTTCGTCGAGCTCGACGATGCCATTGAGGCTCGTCGCATCGATGACGATGCGATGAAGGTCAAGTTCGCCATGTCGAACTTGGCAGGACGTGCCAAAGCTTGGGCCTTAGGGCTCAAACTGCACGACCCATACGTTTTCCCAACGTATGACGTCTTCAAGGCGCGGCTCAAACACACGTTTGAACCGCCTCGCGCCGAATTCAGGGCTCGGGCTGAGCTCCTGGATTTGAAACAGGGTAAGCGTGATATACACGCTTACGCCCAACACGTACGATACCTCGTTAGCTGTATCGTACTGAACCCAATCGATGAACACACGCAGGTTACTGTGTTCATCAAGGGTCTGACAGATGGTCCTGTCAAGACCCACCTGTTCCGCTTGGAGCTAGAATCGCTGGATCAAGCGATCTCTGCAGCGGAACAGGAGGACTTTAGCCTGCAACAGGCTCACGTCCACTCGGGGTCCTATCGTCCACCGAGACGACAGGAGGGCGGAGGTCCAGAACCAATGGACCTCTCCTATGTAGAGAGCGAGCGACCTCGCTCTCCAGGGTACAAGCGATTGCAAAAGTGCAATCGCTGTCAGAAGTTGGGCCACTACGCTTATGAGTGTAGTGCCCCACGCCCAGTGTCTCGTAACACTGGGAGTGACGATCGACCGTCTGCCAAGAAGGGCCAGAGACGTGGGTCCCACGTTGCTGCGAAATCGCAACAACGTGGTGGACCATCAAAAAACGGTCGGGGTCAGTAGGGGCGGAGCGCCCTACTGATCCAGCAACGTCAAGAGAGTTCGCGGGACTCTTGACGAAGGTTGCTCCCAACACACAGTCACTGTGTGTTGCCGCTCCCAGTGATGAGGTATCCCTCATCACATTGAAGATCGAAGTGACAAAGAACATGTCACTTCGCGCCCTAGTTGATTGTGGGGCTTCGAACAACTTTGTTCGACGCCAATCGCTAGATGATCGTAGGCTCAAATATGTTGAGCGCGAGACCCCTCCAACGAGGATGACGGTGCGCCTTGCAACTGGCGCATCCGTAACAGTAAAGAAACGTGTAGTGGGAATTCACTACACGCTTGAAGGCAAAAAGTACGATGATGATTTCATCGTACTTGATCTGGATGACAAATTTGATGTCATCCTAGGATTACCATGGCTCAGAAGGTACGAGCCATGGGTCAGCTGGCAGCATCGAACCGTGAAGATGCCTGCCGCTTGTTCATCAGATGGCCATCTGATGAACGTCTTGGAGCGTTCACAAGCGTGTGAATGTACTACGAGTGAGTGTGATGGCCTCACTTGTGGTTCGGTCGTTAGTACGACTGCACAAGAACTCAGCGTGACAGACAGTCACGCTGTGGAGCAAGCTGCCGGCGGCTGTGCACAAGCACAGGCAGCGCCGAAGGTCCACCACTCGAATAAGTCGAGTGGACCGGGACATGAATGCTCGCCTAGAGGGCAGCATTCACCGAAGAGTAAACCGGTTGCCCAGAAGCGGCAACACGGTAATCCTAGATCAACTGGAGAGTTGATCGTAGAGGATCTCGCTGTGGTTGCGCCACCACAGCTAGAGGAAGTCGATGGAACAAGTTCCATCGAGCCTGCGGGAATAAGTCCCCAGGAAATAATCACTGAGGGAATAAGTCCCCAGTGCCCTGAGGGAATAAGTCCCCAGGAAGTAACCGAGACGTTGAACGTCTTGGTTAATGACGGATCAAACGTAGGCGCTTATACGCTTGATCTGATCGCGCCTCCGAAGTTAACTTCGGAGATAACTCAGTTGCCTACGCTAGAACCTAAAAGGTTCTTGCGTGATCTGCGTAGTGGCAAAGTCAAGCAGATCTGTGTGCTCGTCGCAGAGGACGAGTACATGACTGACATTCGGTCAGCAACAGTTTTTGCCGAGAACGAACGGGTTCTCAGCAGCTCATCAATGGACGAGAGTGTCCTTGATGAGAAGACTCGGATTGAGCGATATACATCGCAATCCTGGGAGTCGCTGAAGTCAAATCCTTTGTACAAGGATTTGGTCGAATTCAAGGATGTATTCCCTGAATCCGTTCCGTGCGAGTTACCTAAGGATAAAGGTACTCGACACGAGATCGACCTTGTTCCTGGCACAAAATATTGTGTCATGAAGCAGTGGCCACTGCCTCGGGAACAGGTCGAGGCGATCGACAAGTTCTTTGCCGATCGCCTAGCAGCGGGCCATGTGAGGGAGTCAACTTCACCTCACAGCTCTCCGACCTTCTGTGTGCGCAAGGCCACAGGAGGGTGGCGGATAGTGCACGCGTTCAATAAGTTGAACGCTGCAACGATACCGGCGCAAACGCCGATACCGAGAAAGGACGTAATCATAGATGGTATGTCTAAGAGTACCATCTTTTCGTCCATGGATCTGATGGATGGTTTCTATCAGATCCTAATGCGTGAACGGGACATCCCGTACACAGCAGTGAGCACTCCCAGTGGTATGCTCTGGGAATGGTTGGTGATGCCGCAAGGGCTTAGTAATGCACCAGCCACATTCAATAGATGTGTTTCACATCTATTGAGACCGGTGCGCGAATTCGCACCGAGTTACTTCGATGATGTGTTCGTCCATAGTCGGGCTATGGACGGGAAAACAGACGTGGAAGTCCATAGACTCCACGTCCGTAAGGTTCTTACACTTATGCGAGAGCATAAGTTGTACGCCAACCTCAAGAAGTGTATATTCGCAGCTAGCGAAATACCACTTCTTGGGTGCATCGTCGGAAAGAACGGCGTACGCCCTGATCCAGAAAAGATCAAGGCGATCACCGACTGGCCAGTGCCAGTCGATGTCAAGGGACTAAGGAAGTTCCTTGGGCTAGCGGCGTACTTGCACAAGTACTCGCGCAATTACGCCGAAATGACAGTACATCTTTCTTGTTTACTCAAGAAAAATGTAAAGTGGAATTGGAACGCTGACTGTCAGCGTTCCTTTGAACGTATCAAGCAAAGCTTGATGCAATCGCCAGTATTGGCGATTGCCGATCAAGACAGACCATTTCATGTGGTCTGTGACGCCAGTGATTTTGCAATCGGCTGCGCACTGATGCAATATGATACAGACGGCGCCGAGCGTGTCGTCTGTTATCAATCGCGTCAGCTGCAACCGGCTGAGCGCAATTACCCGGTGCATGACAAGGAACTCCTTGCCATGAAGTATGCACTGGCTAAGTTTCGCGTCTATCTCTTAGGAGATAGACCGTTCATTGTATATACAGACCATGCGTCACTACGCACGGCTGTAAATAGTCCACACCTCTCGCAACGAATGGCGAGATGGTTGTCGTTCTTCGCGGAGTACAACTTCTCCGTGGAGTATAAGCCGGGACGACTTAACGTCGTCGCCGATGCTCTCTCACGTCGGCCTGACCTAGAGCCGACTGTGCAATCCGACAGTGATGTGAACACCACTGTCGCCACGCTGAGTACCAGCGTCTTGTCGTCGAGCTTACTCGACGACATTAGAAGGGCATGCGCACAAGATAATGATCTTGTACGCCTGATGGAGTATCTCAAGGACCCATCCACGCAAGCTAAGAAGCGCTTGCCTGCCATGTATCGATCTTCTCTCGATCGATACACCCAGCGGAACGGCTTACTGTACTACACAGCCGTCAACAACGACACGCCTCGTGTCGTTGTACCGCCACAACATGATCTCAGGTTACGGATCATGTTTGAATGTCACGATGCACCAATAAGTGGGCATCGCGGCCGTGAGAAGACTTACCTCACGGTCAGTCGCGACTTTTACTGGCCACGCCAGTATAAGTTTGTGCGCAAGTACGTGCGTGCTTGCGAGGTGTGTCAACGAGTGAAGCCTAGTCCTTCACTCCGTGCACCATTGCAGCCTCTACCTGTTCCGGCAGAGTGCTGGGAGTCCGTATCAATGGACTTCGTCTTTGGGTTTCCCAAAGACGCTCACGGGAATAATGGTATTCTCGTGTTTGTAGACAGGTTCAGCAAGATGGTACATCTTGTTGCTGTACCTGAGTCGATCACAGCAGAGGGCTGTGCTCGAGTGTTTATCGATACAATCTTTCGATTGCACGGTTTACCCCGTGAACTTGTGTCCGATAGGGACCCCCGGTTCACGGCTGAGTTTTGGCGTTCCGTGTTCCAAACACTTGGAACACGGCTCACAATGTCTACTTCTGACCATCCAGAAACCGATGGTCAGACTGAACGCGCCAATCGCGTCCTCGAAGAGATTCTTCGAGGGTACGTCCACTCGTTTACGAGTTGGAGTGAGTTCTTGTCGATGGTCGAATTCGCCATCAACAACTCCGTGCATGCGTCCACGACGCATACACCGTTCTACGTGAATGGCCTTCGCCATCCACGTGTCCCCACCTTAGTAGAGGGTGACTCTAATTTAAGGGGGGAGGGACTCGCTCGAGCGAGAACCAATCTGGCTCTTGCTCATCACGCGACGACGTTATGGTCGACGCGAAAGTAACCGAAGTCGTACCATTCGACTTCGGTGAAGAGGAAGAAAGTAAGAGCGATGACGCTCTTACTGACAACGATGCTGAAGATATCAGCATCGTTCGAGGTATCACAAGTGAGAACAGTAATGTTCTCGCTGAATTAGTAACCGATATCTCTGCAGTGCATTCACAATGCACTGCAGCCAAAAGCAACGAGTCAGCTGAGGATTTCCTGCTGACTCGTGAAGCGGTAGTCCGTTTCGTGCAAGACTCCATCGCAGAAGCGGTGGATAAGCAAAAGCGAAACGCAGACAATAATGGAAGGGCAAATGCTCAAACATTTATTGAAGGTGATTTAGTTTTACTGTCAACAGTAAACCTACCTAAACATGTAGTGACTAACGTGGGCAGCAATAAATTGTTGCCCAAGTACATCGGCCCGTTTCGTGTATTGCGCCGCCTAGGCAACGCATACACGATCGAGTTGCCACGCAGGATGCGTACGCATCCTACGTTTTACGTGGGACGTCTTCGTCCGTACGTTCAGTACGCGGCTTCTTCGAACGACGAAGATAGCCATTACTCTCAAGAATCCCCTTCAGATTCTTGTTGTCACGAACCAGATTCGATACCTGGTCGTGTAGAGATGAGATCTTCCCATGATATTGGACGATCTCCTGACGAGCTGTCGCCAGCTCGTTACTCAGAGAATGAAGTCGCCGTTCATTCTCCAATAGTGCGACAGCATTGTTTGCCCGAGACCTCTCATGGTCAAACCCAAGCTGTCGCACAATGTCCTCTAAGCGGCGACGCTTATCCCGTTCGTGATCAACATCACAACGGAGCTCACGAGTTACACGGGCAAACCCGTCTAACTCAGCAGCCAAGTCCGATGAAAGAATCGGACAGGGTTTTCCCTCCACCACCGCATCCGCTGGTGGACTCCCATGGTGGGAAGCGCTTCCTCGTGGAACGCTTACTAAAGCACCGCGAGGTGAAGGGACGTCGGACGAGTTATCTCGTCCGGTGGCGTGGCTATCCGCCTTCGGCGGATAGCTGGGAACCTCGGGCCCAACTGATGGCCGACGTTCCCGGCCTTGTCGAACAGTACGACAAGGGGCACCCGATGGTGAAGGACCATCGGAAAACGAGCGCCCAGCGCGCTCGTAAAGGGATTGCAAAGTAGCAATCCCTTCACGCATTTCGGAAGAGATGCGAGCCCTCCACCAGGGCTCAGTAAGGAGGTACGCCTCCTTAGGCGCTCTTGACGAGGTGCTCAGGCACCCCGGGCATGGGTCGCCCCAAGAGAGGCATAACAGGCCTGCCTCTCTAGATAACCGGTGCAAACGATAGCATGCACCGGACGTACTTCGTTTCTCAAACTTATTGCGGCTAGCATAAAGTCTTTGAAACCAAGCCTCTTTCCCAACGTTTAAAACGTTGGTGATAAACGCGTTCCAAGATTGGAGGAACGCGTCAGCCTCACGCTTCTTGTGTGGGCCATACCATCGATGTTCAAGGAACACATCGATGTAATAATCGTTCTCAGTGCGAAAGTTCTTCGCACTGGCGTCAAGGCCATGAAGCTTTGACGCATCAAACAACGGTATGGGGAACCGTTCGTTGGTCTTTCCAGACCAACGATCAAGCAGATGCTTAGGTAGCATCCATGGCTTGCGATCAGGAGCAAGACGCAATACGTTGCGGTCTAAAGCCTCCTGCGTGGTGTCAACAGAAGTACCGACACCACGAGCATTAGTGTCAACAGAAGTACCGACACTATGAGCATTGATGTCAGTAGAAGCACTGACATCACCCTTACGGTCCCCACCCGAGTCACTATCCTTCGACTCGTTTGGCGAGTCGTCTGATTCATCAGACGACCCGAACATTTCACGGTACATTGATTCACTCAATGTACCACGATCCCTCTTCGTAACATTAGACGACGAGGTATCACCCCGGGGAGAGCCCGGGAGTGGAATAGGTGACTTTGAGTCGGATGCGTCATCCGACTCACCAGAGTAGTCAACGACTAACTCTGGGTCAACATCTTCACGTGGCGAAGCGCTACGTGAACCTGCAACAGGCGTTGCAGGCTGATGTTGACTTCCAGCAGACACATTAGTGTCTGCTGGCTGAGGCTGTGAAGCCTCAGTAGCGGCTGCACACAGGCGTGCAGCCGAGCTCTTGGCTGCCTTAGCAGCGACGCGCATTGACTTTGTCATAGCGTAAATGTTGAATGAAAGAAAATTCAACAAGTTCTCCTTTCCCATAGTCACTAAACAGTCACTAATGTGACTGTTGGTTGAGGGGGGGGGTGATGTAACGGGGCGAGCCCGTTACATAATATTGACACTTATATGAAGTGTCAATAAAAATATTATTATAACTAATAATATTTTGACAATATTACCTTTTCTAATAATATTGTTCCTAGATCTCCTTGAAGTTGGAGATGCCCTCTCATTGGTTGATATGGGCCATCATATCAACCAACGCGCTGACCAATGACCGATGGACGCGCGCAATGAGTGGAGGGCAAGTCGTCAACATACATAGTTGTAGTTTAATATAGTTAACATAGGTTATAACAGATTAGTTTTATTAAGATAGTTAACTATATTAAATACAGTTTTCTTTTCCTCTACTTCTAAGCGTTTGTTTAGAAGTAAAGCTTCCTCTGCCTCTTGTGTAAGAGAGGTAATTGAGGCACCTGCTTTCACTGTAATCAGTGAAAGTAGACTATACTGTAATCAGTATAGTCGGAGGGTGCCCCATTACAAAAACGCTTCAGTGTAGGCGTGCAACGCCTCGTGTTCGAGTACTATACCTAAATATAGATTCTTGTATCGTGAATCTCATCGTTGTAATTTCGCAAGGCGCTCAAATTTTGGTAACCACTGCAGCCAGTCTTGTGCAGTACCGCCTCGGAAGCGAGGTAGGCTGACGCGGACAAACTCGCGCGGTGTCGCAGGCGTCGTTCCTTGGGCAGCCATTGTTGCCTTGAATGTGACCTCGAATGTAATCAGACCCCCGTGCGACTGGCTCATTAGCTCGGAGCCCTCATCGGCGATGTTTATTGTCTCGCATCGGGGGGGGGGGGGGATAAACCAACGCTACAATTAGAAATTTTCAAAATAACACGCTCGTGGCTTGCAGAGGAGTAGTGATATATTGAGAAATGAACAGATTTTGTAAGGACTGCTTTGCTAACGCATTTCGAGTCATACGTTTCCTACACTACTCAACTGTGGGCATACGATACCCCAGATCCAACCTTAAAGGTCCACAGTTGTCGCCAGATTTATGACCACTGTCCTGGCGTCACTTCCTTGCGGACGATCAGACAGTAGTATTTAAAAATCTTCGACAATCTTGTCAATATGACCAAATTTTTGAAAACAGCCTCGTGTGGTTGAAGCATTGGCAATGGTAGTGACCGAGATTTCGTTCCAGGCAGCCACCGACCAGTGCATGGCATGAATTTTCGACATTGTAAATGTTTTTGGCCTCCCCACGCATGTCACAATCGATCTCATTTTGCAGATGGTAGCGCCTACAGCTGCTTATATGCTTCAATGACGCCGACATCCATCGGCTGAATCTTGGACGTCTAATGTGGAGGGTGCAGCTGTATCTTGATATTTGTTAAATCCAGGCCTTGTTGAAAATGGAGAGCCTTGTGCACGAGAGAGGAATTTAGAGAGTAAGTAAAATATATATTCCTGAGCATAGCAACTCGCATTTGAACCTACTTCGTGTTGGTTTCACACGACTGTTACCTAGGGTCATCCAGCAGTGTAACTGCTCACGCGACTGCTCCCAGGAGTCGGCCAGCTCAGCGACTGTTCACCAAGATTTCCAACAGGCCTTCCGTTATATGCGACGGAGCATTGTCGAGCAAAAATGCAAAAATGTTTTTCTTGGTCCAAAAAATATATTAGAACCAGTAGAGAATGGAAGTTATAGCTGACCACTCATTCTTCATTGTTTTGTCCACCTTTCCAAGCCATACCTGGAAGAACACGCCCATCACCCAAGTCTTTGTGTTTTTTCGGTAAAAACAAGTTCTTGGCCTGACTTCGTGTTAATGCATCGAGGCTTCTTGGCTTTACCGACAAAGAAAGGCTGCATCTTGTTAGATACATCGGCATTTGCAGTGAACACAATATAGATTCGTGTCTGCAAATGATACCGTGTGTCATTAAATAGCTATCAGCCATCTCTAAATTCACACACTCAGTTTTTCTTGGGTACATTAATCGCTTGCTGAAATAAGTAGTCCTGTCACGTGTCATGCTGTAGTACAGTCCTGCAAAAAATGGTTCAGATTCCACTTCAAGTAACAATTAGGCAGAAAGAAGTTACCGGCTTCATCCATGTTGTAAATATCATGCTTGACAATGATCTTCTCCACATATCAAAAAGATATATATATATATTCTCCACGTCGACCGAACCGCTTTGACGTGGATGAGAACAGCGCGAAGCTTGTGACGTTTTTTTTTAATTCTGAAGCTTTCCATGCGAGAAAGTGATGGCGTCGTCTGGAATTCCAAGCGATTTGGCAAGCCGATGGGCCTTTGATGTAGATGAGGTACCTGGTGACAATCACTCCGCGGTGTTGACACTGCAGGACCCAAAGGGCCAAAGCTTCTTCTAGTATAAGCTGTTTTACCAGTCGCTGGTGCTCTGCATTTAGACTTCTTGGAATTTATGGTCTCCAGATTAGCCCACTAAGTGGGTCAAACGAATTTATGACGACATCGATGTTGCATAACTGCGCAAGACATTTTCGAGCAGTCTGTTCACGCGTTCCGTTTGCCCATCCGTCTCTGGATGGAGCCGCCGTTGACAAAAACAACCGCATGCCTAATAGTTGGAATAATACGGCCCAGAAAGCCGAAGTGAAACGCAAATCACGGTCCAAAAGAATGGATTCTGGCAAGCCGTGATGCCTAAAGATAAGATTAATGAAGATCTTTGCTGTCGTCTTGTCCATAATGTGAGCAGAGACCGGATCAAAATGCACCATTTTGCTAAATCGATCCATTAATGTGGAGAAGTGCCAGGAGAATCGGGGCCCCTGAGAATATCACAATACAGAGGAAAAGAATCCAGGCCTCGCAGGGTCCCAACACGTTCAAACGAGATTCACCAGGGACAGGGGTACCACTTACCAGGAACATGGGTATTATTCACCGGGGACAGGGTTTTCAGTAATTGGGGACAGGGGAGGATAAGTGCCACGGAATTGGAGCCCCTTTGCAATATTTATAATAACTGGCGGGAAGGGTCTCGGTCACTCTGTCAAATGAAAGACAGGGAGTGACCAAGACCCCGAAGTGGTCCAAGGTCCTGAATCAGAGAAGGTACAAGGTCGCTCTACATTGCAAAGTTGGCACAAAGCCAATAGTCCGAAGGGTCCAGTTGCGAGAGGGTAGTCCATATTCCCAAGGTGGATCAGGACTTAAGGTGACCCGGCACCCCAGGTAACTAGGAGGACCCAAGGTGGCCTCGGCACCCCAGGTAGAACAGGAATTAAGGTTGTCCCGGCACCCAAGGTGGACCAGGACCCAAGGTTGACCCGGCACACCAAGAGAAACATGACGGTCATCATTACTATGATTATACCTCGCCAGTACATCAGGTGACCAGGAGTACCCAAGGTAACCAGTACCCCCAGGTGGCGCAGGAGGCCCTAAGGTGGTCACGGCACCCCAGGTAGACCATGGCTCAAGGTGGACCTGGATTCGAGGTTATACAGATACAAGGTTTCCCTACACTGCATAGCCGGTACAAGTTCAGTGTACTAAAAGAGCCAGTTGCTCTTTATGGGATTGACACGTGGCACCATCCAGAGCGAAGGTTTAGGGTTGGCAAGAAAAGCATACAAAGTATAAGGTAAATAAACACACTCGAATTTGCATTACACGTGGCAGCTTTGAGTGCCCCCTCCAAGCTCTTCTCCGTCACCTCACCTATTCCGGGCGGGATACCCTTTGGCCCACCGACGTCAGGTGAGGTGACGGCTCAAGCAACGCAAGTTGAACCTCAGAATAGTTGGCCTGAGGTGTCAAGTTAGTGTCAAGACTCAAGTGCAAGCTTGTTTCGATCTACTCACCTGTTCCGGGGAAGGGATTTATTTTGGCCCCCCCCCGTTGAAGACAGTCGTGTGGTAAGATTCAAGCTCGAACGAGCCCTAGGAAGTATTTTGGCCTGTGGATTCGTCTCGAGTAGCACCGGTGCTCTTCTCATCATCGTGTTCCAAACATAATTTTAGGCTTCTTGTTCCTTTTAAGTACCGCGCAATACGCTTTGCCACTTTATGATTCATCAAAGTCGGCGCGTGTGTACGTCGTGTAGCCCGATTAACCGCAAAAGCATATATCTGGTCGTGTGCACCTCGAAATCCAAAGTAGACTGCCGACAATTGACTGAATTTTTTCGACAGTGGGTGCATTCCCGCTTGACTTCACTGGGAGTAATTCGTTTAACTTCTCATACATTTCTAACTCTGAAATCGGTGGTCGCATCTTTTAGTCCATGCTTTTCCAGCATTTCATTAATCGTTAATTCTTGATCAATCGTGTATCCAATCGCTAAATCTCCTTCGATTATCATGCCCAGAAATTTTTCAAGAAACCTAAAATCTTAAAAGTCGAGACCTTTCATCTCATCAAAAAACTTGTCAACTGAAGCTACGCTCGTTCCAGTCACCAATAAATCGTCGACGTAAACTCCAATCAGTACCATTCCGCAATCCTCCATACGAGCAAAAATACACGTGTCAATTAAACACGGCATAAACCCCATATTGATCAGCGTTTTTCGTAACAGTTCATACCACATTCGACCTGCTTGCCTTAAACCGTAAAGGTTTTGTTGTTACTTTAACACCAAATCTTCTGTGCATTTTGCACCAAGTTCGTTCATTATTTCACTTGAAATTTCCATCCCTTTCGGTATCTGTAGATGTATTTTGTAATTTCCCTCCGTTTCAGCCTTTGGGTATGCGCTTGGTACGTCACCTTGACGGGCCGGAACTTATCATATTATAGCCATAATCAAGATAACTTTTATGTTGTTCAGCTCCATAACAGTTAAAAAAGTTACGTAGTAATCTTCACCAAAAATTTGTTTGTCACCACGAGCCACAAGTCTCGCCTTGTATCGTTCAATCGTACCATCTGCCTTCAGTTTCGTCTTAAAAACCCACTTAGTCGGCAACAGTTTTTTGTTGTCATCCCGACCATTAATTTGCCATTTCCCAAGATATTCTAATTGCTTTAATTCGGCTTCTTCCGCCGCTTTCCACATTTGAGAATATTTCCCTTCTGGAGCTTCGTTGTAAATTTTGGGTCAGGTAGTGACGCAAATTTTCCATCATTTGACACACTTGAATCGGTAACTGCGAGTATCATATATATATTTCCTTCATTGTTTGAAATTACGTTGTCTCTGTTTTCGAAATTGCCTTTTTTCGATTGTTTTCTTCCAGGGTTTTCACCTTATCAATGCAGCTGCCCTGAGTGTCTGTTTGGCCCGTCGGCCCGATTTCCTAAAGCAAATTTTTCAGCAACTTCATCATTACTTTTGCGTGTATCAGTTTCATTCTCATCACAACCTTCGTTGCACAAATTGTTATTTTCTCCACAAGGTGTTCGTTCCAGTGCGAGTTGCTCCAACTCGTCTTCTTCGTCATCCTTTAAAATTTGAACAATTTTATTGTTAAATTCATCGTTGAGCGTTTCAATATTGCTTACGTGACGAGTGGTGGTTACCACTCTGTTTTTCAAGAGTAAAATCTTGTAACCTTTCATTTCGTCACTTTTTCTAAGTTTTATTAGCGCCTCCTCGGCGTGTCACTCCAACGACTTTTTTCAGATCACGCCATGCCATGCACGGCGACCCAAAAACAACAATATTGTTTACACTTGTTTGTGCTTTCGTTAGCAATTCAATAGGAGACGCTCTTCCAGGGTTTGATCTTGTGGGGCTTCGGTTAAGTTGGTAGGTTGCATACTCTGCCACCTCTGACCAATACATGAGAGGCACTCCAGAACCAAAAATTATGCATTGAATCATATTAAAAATGGTTCGGTTCATCTTTCCTGCTTTTCCATTTGAGGCTGGACTGCCGGCTTCCGTAACTTGACGCCTAACACCGGTCTCTTTATATAGGAGATCAACATTTCGATACTCTCCACCACCATCTGTTCTCAACACGTGAATCCTGCATTTAAACTCGTTTTCAAACCAAACAAGAAAATGCTCAAACATTTTTGCCGCTCTGTCTTTTGTTTGAGCAGCAAATATTCGGACGTTATTTAAAATATGGTCGACTAACACCACTAAATAGCGATCTCCACGTCCATCTCGCGGGGTAATAGGATTTTTCAGGTCGCTGCAGACAACTCCACCCACACGGTCAATCGAAGCGTGTTGGCCCGTGTCTTTCTGCGCTTGCTTTGCCCTTGTGGATTTTCCTTCGGCACATGCCAGACAATTCGGTCTCGAGTGATCCGTTATTGCAATGCCTGACCTGGGATCTTTTGCCAGTCTCTCAATTGTGTCATAAGCTAGATGACCCAAACGAGCGTGAAAATGATGTAAAGTTCCTTTTTGGACATCGCTTTGCACGCCTTTTGTCGCCACGTTCATAACCATATTTGAAAAGCTCTTAGTCACGTCAATAGGTTTATTTGCGCGTACCCATACAGTTCCACACGAACAAAACGTCCTTTCCAAGCGTCATATCCATATGTTTACCATTGTCTCTCAAAATGCACCCTTTTTTCTCAAACATCTTAAAGATATGAGATTCTTTGCCAGAGTCGGTGCGTAGTAGACTCTCGATAGGACAATGATTGACTTAATGCCAGATGTACTTTGTAGTGTTACACTTCCAACCTTAGTTACCCGTAAAGTTCCATTAGCCGGAAGAATTTAATTTTCTTTCTCGCTGCAAAGTTCTGCATCTTCAAGAAGACTTTCATCTGACACCAAAAGCCGACTAGCTCCACTGTCGACTATCCATAAATCATCACTCAAAAATTTAGATTCTTCAGAACTTGAAAAAATATTCCAATTTTTCGTCGACTGTGACCAACGCGAAGCGTCGATCGTTGTCTCCATCATTCTGGCGTCCCTTCTTCTTCTAAAATTGTTTGGTACGTTTTCGTGCATGTGAACAATCCTTTTGAATGTGCTCTTCCATGCCGCAATTGTAGCAACTTCGATGTGGCTTCGCCTCATTAATCGAATTCACGTTATTTTTCTACAATTTCTTGGGCTTATGCAAATCACCTTCCAGCTCCTGAGCCCACGCAATTAATTCTTGTGCGTGCTGAATGTAATCTTGTCGCTGGGGATTGTAGCGAATCATCAATGCCATTTTCAGATGAGGCGCAGCATACTTAACGATATTTTCCACAATAAACTTCTCGTGCGAACCGCTCTCTTTGGCTAAAGCCACAAGATACAGGAAATGTTCGGTCCACGACCAAGACACATTCTTTTCCGCGTCGAACCTGTTTGCAGCCTGTTGATGCGTAATGTCGACCTTAAATACATTGTGCATCTGGTCCAAAACATAGTATAATTGAGGCGAAACTGCCCATCAGATGCCAATATTTGCTTGATTGTAACTGGCCGCATGGACTTCCATATGCTCTCCAAGCTTGTTTAACTTCAAACGTTCCGTCCAAGAAAAACCAGAGGACAATTCCGCGACCTCAATTGCCTCAATAAACAGTTAAGCCCACTGCTTAAAACCGGCACCGAGTCCTGAATATATTTCAGCTCCGTTGAAATTCTGAAAGCTCAACTTTGGTATTTTACACCCCCAGATGGGCCAAACGGATTCATCACGGGATGTCTTTGCGGTGACATATCTCCGAACATCCCTTGATCCTGTGCTTGACAAAGGTATTCTTGTTAAGCGCGAGATGCCCCAGCACGTATATCTCCACCCCGCTCAATGCCATCCTCTTCACTGAGATCATTTACTGTCATCCTCTGGCCAAATGACCCGTAATTTTTGAGTGTCTCGTGAAAAACACTTGCGTTGTCCGAGGTATGAAAACCTCGCTGTGACCCGGGAGGCGTACTTGAAACCGATGCTTGAGATCAACAGCATCCAATCTTCCTTCCAGACGCTTGACATAGTTCAAAGATCGTAAATGACAGCGGCTGTTTTATCCTCGCTGTCCTCCATCTCGAGCTCAACCCTTCCTTTACCAAAGGGGACTTCCACGTAATCGCAACGAAGGTCTTTGTTTAATACTTTGTGAGCTTAATAAATGGTCGTAATCCTTGGGCTCGTAACCTGCAGGAAGAACCACGCGTGACTAGACGTAAGCAGAGGGAACCTGTTAGTGAATCCACTGCAAAAAATAATCACACGAGTAAGTTGGCGTGTTAGTGCCAGAGAAAGCTGCCGGAAAAAATCAGCTAGCTTTAAAAGAAAAAAGAGGAAGTGTATTAATCCAAGGAGAAAGAAAAAACTCCTGAATTATTTTGACCGTAATCCTAAAATATAGAAACATACATAGAACGCCTTTATAGGCTTCTTCTTTTACCAAGAGTGTAACTCCCTTGCCAATCGTTTCGCATCACACTCTCAACCTCTGTATGCATTTGCCCACGGTAAGTTTGTATACGGAAATGTTTTCTTTAAAAGACAAACCCATTTCCAACACCTCCAACTTCTTCGCGCGAAGGCAACACTTCCTTGTTACAATATATTTTCTAAATGTTTCTCAGTCTTCGGATACGGCTGAACATGCAATGTTAATTCTTTCAGCGTGGGATGTGATTCTATATATTATGACGCTTACGGTATATTAAGCCCCCCGAGCACGTCTTGGTTGGTGACAACCCATAATTTCTCACCAATCTTACGATTCCGCTTCTTTCGGATGATATACTATGGTCGCTTTGTATTTATCTCTTTTGCTAAAGATCTGCGCTCGTACGATAGTGTTCCCAAATTATGAAAAACTGATTTAGGACGTCAAATCCCTAAAGCCGACTTCAACTAGATTTCTTACCACTCGCCTTCGCTTCTAGATAGGCTTTGGATGGGCAATTCAATGAAGCTGCCACGTGCTACTTTGCACACACCTTCAAACATGCGGTGTAATAGGGCACCACTCGACTATACTGATTACAGTATGGTCTACTTTCACTGATTACAGTGAAAGCAGGTGCCTCAATTATCTCTCTTACACAAGAGGCAGAGGAAGCTTTACTTCTAAACAAACGCTTAGAAGTAGAGGAAAAGAAAACTGTATTTAATATAGTTAACTATCTTAATAAAACTAATCTGTTATAACCTATGTTAACTATATTAAACTACAACTATGTATGTTGACAACTTGCCCTCCACTCATTGCGCGCGTCCATTGGTCATTGGTCAGCGCGTTGGTTGATATGATGGCCCATATCAACCAATGAGAGGGCATCTCCAACTTCAAGGAGATCTAGGAACAATATTATTAGAAAAGGTAATATTGTCAAAATATTATTAGTTATAATAATATTTTTATTGACACTTCATATAAGTGTCAATATTATGTAACGGGCTCACCCCGTTACATCACCCCCCCCAACCAACAGTCACATTAGTGACTGTTTAGTGACTATGGGAAAGGAGAACTTGTTGAATTTCTTTCATTCAACAATTACGCTATGACAAAGTCAATGCGCGTCGCTGCTAAGGCAGCCAAGAGCTCGGCTGCACGCCTGTGTGCAGCCGCTACTGAGGCTTCACAGCCTCAGCCAGCAGACACTAATGTGTCTGCTGGAAGTCAACATCAGCCTGCAACGCCTGTTGCAGGTTCACGTAGCGCTTCGCCACGTGAAGATGTTGACCCAGAGTTAGTCGTTGACTACTCTGGTACGCATCCGGCTCAAAGTCACCTATTCCACTCCCGGGCTCTTCCCGGGGTGATACCTCGTCGTCTAATGTTACGAAGAGGGATCTTGGTACATTGAGTGAATCAATGTACCGTGAAATGTTCGGGTCGTCTGATGAATCAGACGACTCGCCAAACGAGTCGAAGGATAGTGACTCGGGTGGGGACCGTAAGGGTGATGTCAGTGCTTCTACTGACATCAATGCTCATAGTGTCGGTACTTCTGTTGACACTAATGCTCGTGGTGTCGGTACTTCTGTTGACACCACGCAGGAGGCTTTAGACCGCAACGTATTGCGTCTTGCTCCTGATCGCAAGCCATGGATGCTATCTAAGCATCTGCTTGATCGTTGGTCTGGAAAAACCAACGAACGGTTCCCCATACCGTTGTTTGATGCGTCAAAGCTTCATGGCCTTGACGCCAGTGCGAAGAACTTTCGCACTGAGAACGATTGTTACATCGATGTGTTCCTTGAACATCGATGGTATGGCCCACACAAGAAGCGTGAGGCTGACGCGTTCCTCCAATCTTGGAACGCGTTTATCACCAACGTTTTAAACGTTGGGAAAGAGGCTTGGTTTCAAAGACTTTATGCTAGCCGCAAGAAGTTTGATAAACGAAGTACGTCCGGTGCATGCTATCGTTTGCACCGGTTATATAGAGAGGCAGGCCTGTTATGCCTTTCTTAGCGACCCATGCCCGGGGTGCCTGAGCACCTCGTCAAGAGCGCCTAAGGAGACGTACCTCCTTACTGAGCCCTGATAGAGGGCTCGCATCTCTTCTGAGATGCGTGAAGGGATTGCTACTTTGCAATCCCTTTACGAGCTGGGCGCTCGTTTTCCGATGGTCCTTCACCATCGGGTGTCCCTTGTCGTACTGTTCGACAAGGCCGGGAACGTCGGCCATCAGTTGGGCCCGAGGTTCCCTTCTATCCGACGAAGGCGGATAGCCACGCCACCGGACAAGATAACTCGTCCGACGTCCCTTCACCTCGCGGTGCTTTAGTAAGCGTTCCACGAGGAAGCGCTTCCCGCCATGGGAGTCCACCAGCGGATGCGGTGGTGAATGGAAAACCCTGTTCGATTCTTTCTTCGGACTTGGCTGCTGAGTTAGACGGGTTTGCCCGTGTAACTCGTGAGCTCCGTTGCGATGTTAATCAAGAACGGGATAAGCGTCGCCGCTTAGAGGACATTGTGCGACATCTTGGGTTTGACCATGAGAGGTCTCGGGCAAACAATGCTGTCGCACTATTGAAGAATGAACGGCGACTTCATTCTCTAAGTAACGAGCTGGCGACAGATCGTCAGGAGATCGTCCAATATCATGGGAAGATCTCATCTCTACACGACCAGGTATCGAATCTGGTTCGTGAAAACAAGAATCTGAAGGAGATTCTTGAGAGTAATGGCTATCTTCGTCGTTCAAAGAAGCCGCGTACTGAACGTACGGACGAAGACGTCCCACGTAAAACGTAGGATGCGTACGCATCCTGCGTGGCAACTCGATCGTGTATGCGTTGCCTAGGCGGCGCAATACACGAAACGGGCCGATGTACTTGGGCAACAATTTATTGCTGCCCACGTTAGTCACTACATGTTTAGGTAGGTTTACTGTTGACAGTAAAACTAAATCACCTTGAATAAATGTCTGAGCATTTGCCCTTCCATTATTGTCTGCGTTTCGTTTTTGCTTATCCACCGCTTCCGCAATGGAATCTTGCACGAAACGGACTACCGCTTCACGAGTCAGCAGGAAATCCTCAGCTGACTCGTTGCTTTTGGCTGCAGTGCATTGTGAGTGCACTGCAGAGATATCGGTTACTAATTTAGCGAGAACATTACCGTTCTCGCTTGTGATACCTCGAACGATGCTGATATCTTCAGCATCGTTGTCAGTAAGAGCGTCATCGCTCTTACTTTCTTCCTCTTCACCGAAGTCGAATGGTACGACTTCGGTTACTTTCGCGTCGACCATAACGTCGCCGCGTGATGAGCAAGAGCCAGATTGGTTCTCGCTCGAGCGAGTCCCTCCCCCCTTAAATTAGAGTCACCCTCTACTAAGGTGAGGACACGTGGATGGCGAAGGCCATTCACGTAGAACGGTGTATGCGTCGTTGAGGCATGCACGGAGTTGTTGATGGCGAATTCGACCATCGACAAGAACTCACTCCAGCTCGTAAACGAGTGGACGTACCCTCGAAGAATCTCTTTGAGGACGCTATTGGCGCGTTCAGTCTGACCATCGGTTTCTGGATGGTCAGAAGTAGACATTGTGAGCCGTGTTCCAAGTGTTTGGAACACGGAACGCCAAAACTCAGCCGTGAACCGGGGGTCCCTATCGGACACAAGTTCACGGGGTAAACCGTGCAATCGAAAGATTGTATCGATAAAAACTCGAGCACAGCCCTCTGCTGTGATCGACTCAGGTACAGCAACAAGATGTACCATCTTGCTGAACCTGTCTACAAACACGAGAATACCATTATTCCCGTGAGCGTCTTTGGGGAACCCAAAGACAAGTTCATTGACACGGACTCCCAGCACTCTGCCGGAACAGGTAGAGGCTGCAATGTTGCACGGAGTGAAGGACTAGGCTTCACTCGTTGACACACCTCGCAAGCACGCACGTACTTGCGCACAAACTTATACTGGCGTGGCCAGTAAAAGTCGCGACTGACCGTGAGGTAAGTCTTCTCACGGCCGCGATGCCCACTTATTGGTGCATCGTGACATTCAAACATGATCCGTAACCTGAGATCATGTTGTGGCGGTACAACGACACGAGGCGTGTCGTTGTTGACGGCTGTGTAGTACAGTAAGCCGTCCCGCTGGGTGTATCGATCTAGAGAAGATCGATACATGGCAGGCAAGCGCTTCTTAGCTTGCGTGGATGGGTCCTTGAGGTACTCCATCAGGCGTACAAGATCATTATCTTGTGCGCATGCCATTCTAATGTCGTCGAGTAAGCTCGACGACAAGACGCTGGTACTCAGCGTGGCGACAGTGGTGTTCGCATCACTGTCGGTTTGCACAGTCGGCTCTGGGTCAGGCCGACGTGAGAGAGCATCGGCGACGACGTTAAGTCGTCCCGGCTTATACTCCACGGAGAAGTTGTACTCCGCGAAGAACGACAACCATCTCGCCATTCGTTGCGAGAGGTGTGGACTATTTACAGCCGTGCGTAGTGACGCATGGTCTGTATATACAATGAACGGTCTATCTTCTAAGAGATAGACGCGAAACTTAGCCAGTGCATACTTCATGGTAAGCAGTTCCTTGTCATGCACCGGGTAATTGCGCTCAGCCGGTTGCAGCTGACGCGATTGATAACAGACGACACGCTCGGCGCCGTTTGTATCATATTGCATCAGTGCGCAGCCGATTGCAAAATCACTGGCGTCACAGACCACATGAAATGGTCTGTCTTGATCTGCAATCGCCAATACTAGCGATTGCATCAAGCTTTGCTTGATACGTTCAAAGGAACGCTGACAGTCAGCGTTCCAGTTCCACTTTACATTTTTCTTGAGTAAACAAGAAAGATGTACTGTCATTTCGGCGTAATTGCGCGAGTACTTGTGCAAGTACGCCGCTAGCCCAAGGAACTTCCTTAGTCCCTTGACATCGACTGGCACTGGCCAGTCGGTGATCGCCTTGATCTTTTCTGGATCAGGGCGTACGCCGTTCTTTCCGACGATGCACCCAAGAAGTGGTATTTCGCTAGCTGCGAATATACACTTCTTGAGGTTGGCGTACAACTTATGCTCTCGCATAAGTGTAAGAACCTTACGGAGTGGAGTCTATGGACTTCCACGTCTGTTTTCCCGTCCATAGTCCGACTATGGACGAGCACATCATCGAAGTAACTCGGTGCGAATTCGCGCACCGGTCTCAATAGATGTGAAACACATCTTTTGAATGTGGCTGGTGCATTACTGAGCCCTTGCGGTATCAAAAACCATTCCCAGAGCATACCACTGGGAGTGCTCACTGCTTTGTATGGGATGTCCCGTTCACGCATTAGGATCTGATAGAAACCATCCATCAGATCCATGGACGAAAAGATGGTACTCTTAGACATACCATCTATGATTACGTCCTTTCTCGGTATCGGCGTTTGCGCCGGTATCGTTGCAGCGTTCAACTTATTGAACGCGTGCACTATCCGCCACCCTCCTGTGGCCTTGCGCACACAGAAGGTCGGAGAGCTGTGAGGTGAAGTTGTCTCCCTCACACGGCCCGCTGCTAAGCGATCGGCAAAGAACTTGTCGATCGCCTCGACCTGTTCCCGAGGCAGTGGCCACTGCTTCATGACACAATATTTTGTGCCAGGAACAAGGTCGATCTCGTGTCGAGTACCTTTATCCTTAGGTAACTCGCACGGAACGGATTCAGGGAATACATCTTTGAATTCGACCAAATCCTTATACAAAGGATTTGACTTCAGCGACTCCCAGGATTGCGATGTATATCGCTCAATCCGAGTCTTCTCATCAAGGACACTCTCGTCCATTGATGAGCTGCTGAGAACCCGTTCGTTCTCGGCAAAAACTGTTGCTGACCGAATGTCAGTCATGTGCTCGTCCTCTGCGACGAGCACAAAGATCTGCTTGACTTTTCCACTACGCAGATCACGCAAGAACCTTTTAGGTTCTAGCGTAGGCAACTGAGTTATCTCCGAAGTTAACTTCGGAGGCGCGATCAGATCAAGCGTATTAGCGCGGTTTTTGGTTATATAACACCGATTTTTTTAATAATTCAATATTAGAATCAATCAAATCCTTAGGTGAATTATCAAAGGATTTACATAAAATAGATCAAACTGGTGTTTTATCGGCTTTAAAGAAGTTAAATGAAAATTCAGTGGATTTATCTAAAGAAGAGATTAAATTATTATTGGAAATTAAAAATTTATTATTAAAAAAAGGAATTGATGAAAATGAATCCTTAAATTGTTCTCTTTCAAAGATATTACAACCGAAAAATGGCGGTATTGTTTGGGATGTCAGAGTTAACATATTATATGGAAAGAACAGTAACAGAAACAATAACACAATTTACAACATCAAATGAAACACGAATGGTATTGCGTCCTACGTTTGATCCGTCATTAACCAAGACGTTCAACGTCTCGGTTACTTCCTGGGGACTTATTCCCTCAGGGCACTGGGGACTTATTCCCTCAGTGATTATTTCCTGGGGACTTATTCCCGCAGGCTCGATGGAACTTGTTTCATCGACTTCCTCTAGCTGTGGTGGCGCAACCACAGCGAGATCCTCTACGATCAACTCTCCAGTTGATCTAGGATTACCGTGTTGCCGCTTCTGGGCAACCGGTTTACTCTTCGGTGAATGCTGCCCTCTAGGCGAGCATTCATGTCCCGGTCCACTCGACTTATTCGAGTGGTGGACCTTCGGCGTTGCCTGTGCTTGTGCACAGCCGCCGGCAGCTTGCTCCACAGCGTGACTGTCTGTCACGCTGAGTTCTTGTGCAGTCGTACTAACGACCGAACCACAAGTGAGGCCATCACACTCACTCGTAGTACATTCACACGCTTGTGAACGCTCCAAGATATTCATCAGATGGCCATCTGATGAACAAGTGGAAGGCATCTTCACGGTTCGATGCTGCCAACTGACCCATGGCTCGTACCTTCTGAGCCATGGTAATCCTAGGATGACATCAAATTTGTCATCCAGATCAAGTACGATGAAATCATCATCGTACTTTTTGCCTTCAAGCGTGTAGTGAATTCCCACTACACGTCACTTTACTGTTACGGATGCTCCAGTTGCAAGGCGCACCGTCATCCTCGTTGGAGGGGTCTCGCGCTCAACATATTTGAGCCTACGATCATCTAGCGATTGGCGTCGAACAAAGTTGTTCAAAGCCCCACACTCAACTAGGGCGCGAAGTGACATGTTCTTTGTCACTTCGATCTTCAATGTGATGAGGGATACCTCGACACTGGGAGCGGCTTCACACAGTGACTGTGTGTTGGGAGCAACCTTCGTCAAGAGTCCCGCAAACTCTCTTGACGTTGCTGGTGTGGTGGAGTGGGTTCTCAAAATTGTATGATGAGACCCCAAACCACTCACTGTGCCGGACTGCCGACTGTCGGAGGGGGTACCCCGATGCCGCGTATGAACCTTCTCTCACCTTGTGTACCCGTCGGCTGGCGGGTTGCACTCTTCGGAAGACTTGGTGAAGATGTAGACGTCTGCCTTGAGGGAGGTAGACCTGGGGGGCTTCGAGTGGATATTCTTCACTCGGTGGGCCGGTAGGTGGCCACTCGATCGACCTTGTCGAGAGTGGACTTAGAGCCAAATTCTTCAGGGCGCTTGTCGTCCCTGGCCTTTTCCTTCTTGTTTCAGGGGTATTAACCACCTGACCTTTACGTTGCTCCCGGACCTTGAGGTGAGGGAGACCGCTTCCGATAGCGGGTCTTGGGGGGGGGGGGGTGTTGCTACTCGAACGAGCTCACAGGCCAAATATATCCTGGAGCTCTATTCGCACTTGAACTTCGCTACACAACTGTCTTCGACGGGGGGCCAAAATATATCCCTTCCCGGAACAGTGAGTAGCTTAGAGCAAGTTCTTTTTTGGGTGACGGAGTCGTGCCACGTGGGGTTCAGCTCGCACTTGAGTCTAACCACACGTCTGTCTTCAACGGGGGGGGGGGGCAAATATATCCCTTCCCCGGAACAGGCGTGTGGCCAGACTCGAGTTCCTTTACAGCGCGACAAAGACTTTCCAAGTAGATCGCAAATTGAGTAGTATTTAATATAGTCCTATCCTTTTAACTCCTTTACTCTATCCTTGCCTGAAGCTCTGATTTCTTGCGTCGACTGGTCTTATCCTTGTATAACTGGTCAGGAGTGGCTGAACCCCGAGGGGCCGAGGTTGAACAATGAGGGACCCAGGTCAACCAGCGAGATACCGGGTGGACCAATGAGGGATCCAGGTCTACCAACGAGGGACCGGGTCGACCAATGAGGGACCGGGTCGACCAATGAGGGACTGGGTCTACCGACGAGGAGCCGAGGTTGACCGATGAGGGACCAGGTCGACCGATGAGGGACCTGTTCGACCAATGATGGACCGGGTCGACCAATGAGGGCCATGGTCGACTCCCTTCGGTACCGGTTAAACGTAAGCTGGTAATGACCTCTCCTTCGTTTGTCTTCCAAATTCTCAGCCAACGGTCGCTTCACTCCGAGGTTCCCTTTATCTCCGGTCCCTTCTCTCGAGTGCGTGATCCCTTCTCCCTAGTCCACGGCCCCTTGTCCCTTCAATCCAACTAGCCCCTGGGTTCTTCACAATTTAGGAAACCACTTCACCACAGCCGCCCCTCGCACTTGCTCAGCCGTACAGCGGCTTGAGCATAAGCATGTATTCCCTCGTCAATCACGTTGGGTTTTCTGCTTGCTCTTTGGTTGGTAGTCCGTGGCCAACCTGGGTCACTCCAGCTGTAGTTTCAATCTTCGATACAGTGAGCTGCATTCCTGAGTGGCTTAGGTCTACTGAAGAGGGACCGAGGTTTACCGAAGAGGTAACCAGGTATACCAACGAGGGGCCGAGGTCGATCAATGAGGGACCCAGGTCTACCAACGAGGGACCGGGTCGACCGATGAGGGACCGGGTCGACCACTCAGGTCTACCGATGAGGGACCGGGTCGACCGATGAGGGACTGGGTCTACCGACGAGGGGCCGAGGTCGACCGATGAGGGACCGGGTCTATTGACGAGGGACCCAGGTCGACCGACAAGGGACCATGGCCAACCATCCAAGGAGCTTTCTATTGGATGAAAATTCAACCAATCAGAAACCTGGATTTTCGTTGGTTGTCCACGCATCACCGTTTCGTGAGCTCGCTGTTCCTGCTTCGCGCCCCTCGCTCGGGACTTCAGCATCGCAGCACCTGTCGGTCCCAGTGGCATCCTGGTTACATAGCTAGTAGCAGATGAACCTTGCGACGAGTGCTAAGCCGTGACTTGTACAGTAGAACTTGGGTCGTTTTGAGCGGTAGTCACTTGCGCCCCTAGTCTTCCTCCGGTCACAATCCCGTCAGGGTGTTCCTGCGGTCCTTGACGCGCTTGCAAAATTTTGCCATTGCCGCGTCGATAGGGTTTGTAGATTACCTACCGGTCTTCCCTCCTCCCGTACGGCGACTTGAGCACGCGCATGTCTTCACCACGTCAATCACGTAGGTCTTTCTGCTTGTCCTTGTTGAGTAGTCCGTGGCCAACCTGAGTCACTCTAGCTGTGGTTTATATCTTCGATACAATTGAGCTGAATTTTTAGGTGACCCAGGTCGACCGAAGAGGGAACGAGGTCTACCGATTAGGGACCTAGGTCTACCATCGAGGGACCGGGTGTACCGACGAGGGGCCGAGGTCGACCGATGAGGGACCGGGTCTATTGACCAAGGGCCAAGGTCGACCGACAAGGGACCGTGGCCAACCATCCAAGGATCTTTCTATTGGCTGAAAATTCAACCAATCAGAAACCTGGAATTTGTTGGTCGTCCACGCGTCACCGTTTCGTGAGCTCGCTGTTCCTGCTTCGCGCCCCTGGTCTTCCTCCTGCTACACTCCCGTTAGGGTGTGCCCGCGGTACTTGACGTTCATTCATAAAACTTGTCATCGCCGCGTCGAAGAGGGTCTGCAGATCGCCTACCGGGTAGGTAGGCCCTTCCCCCCAGCATCTTCGTCACGGGGCAGAGCAAATTCCAATTTTTTCTCTTGCTGATTTTCCATTGGCTGAAAATTGGAATGATTTTCATTCTTGCCACGCGTTGCCGTTTCGAGACCACGTAGTTCCTACTCCGCGCTGCGCGCTCGGGCCTGGAGAAGCGCCGCCCCAGTTGGGCCTAGGGGCATTCTAGTGACCAACCCAGTTGAGGACGATCCTGGGGACCATGTTGCTGCTGCTATTTGGCCGCTTGACGTCAGGTGTTGGGATGGGCCTTGATTCGCCCCTGGGTGGCCGGCGGCTCCGTACATGTGAGGATCCACCGTGATATCTTGAAGCGTCATCTGGCTGTCCTTGGACCGTGTTTGTGTGGGTGTCATCAGAGGTGGGTGTTCCTTTGCTGGCGTGGTACCAACTAGAATCGACAGACGCTTGTGCATGTGCTCTAACGTTGTTGTGATTCTGTCGAATCCCAGGGATAGCAGGTCGTCCGGATCGAACCGCCCTGCGACCATGTTCGCTTCACGAAGAAGGGTGACCAGCGCAGTGATCGCGTCCGTGACGGTTTGCAGCCGTGGTAGGGTCGACACCGGCCCAGTAAGTTGACCCAGCTGCCGGGTCTCCAGGGTCCTCGCGACGGGGTCGCTCTCCAGGAACGCGTTCAGCTTGCGTTGGTGGTAGACCCTCGTGTCGTCAGCGTCTGACCATGATGCCAGTCATGACTTTTCGAGGCCTATCGACTTGGTGTTTCCGGGTGCCTTCATTCGGAACTTTTTCGGCTTGGATTTCGCGATCTTTGTTTGTTGTTTCTTTGGGGACCTTAGCCTCTTGGTTTTCACCGTCGGCTGATGGTCCTCTGGATCATGATAAGCATCATGACCCAAGGTGTCCTCTACGAGGACATAGGGAGGGTATTTAGGTTTTTCTTCAATAAGTTCAACCTCGACCATGTTGACCGGGCCCCTCCCAAGGCCCGGTCGGTCCTTCGATCCTTTGTTTGTTTCTTCTTGAGTCACTGGCGATCAGTCTTCCAGTGACTCTTCGGTCTTGTGCTCCTTCTTGACATGAACATCTTTATCGTCTTGGTACTCGCGGTGAAATCCCGCGTCTTCCGAAGATCTGGGCACGCGCACCATTGTGGTGGAGTGGGTTCTCAAAATTGTATGATGAGACCCCAAACCACTCACTGTGCCGGACTGCCGACTGTCGGAGGGGGTACCCCGATGCCGCGTATGAACCTTCTCTAACCTTGTGTACCCGTCGGCTGGCGGGTTGCACTCTTCGGAAGACTTGGTGAAGATGTAGACGTCTGCCTTGAGGGAGGTAGACCTGGGGGGCTTCGAGTGGATATTCTTCACTCGGTGGGCCGGTAGGTGGCCACTCGATCGACCTTGTCGAGAGTGGACTTAGAGCCAAATTCTTCAGGGCGCTTGTCGTCCCTGGCCTTTTCCTTCTTGTTTCAGGGGTATTAACCACCTGACCTTTACGTTGCTCCCGGACCTTGAGGTGAGGGAGACCGCTTCCGATAGCGGGTCTTGGGGGGGGGGGGTGTTGCTACTCGAACGAGCTCACAGGCCAAATATATCCTGGAGCTCTATTCGCACTTGAACTTCGCTACACAACTGTCTTCGACGGGGGGCCAAAATATATCCCTTCCCGGAACAGTGAGTAGCTTAGAGCAAGTTCTTTTTTGGGTGACGGAGTCGTGCCACGTGGGGTTCAGCTCGCACTTGAGTCTAACCACACGTCTGTCTTCAACGGGGGGGGGGGGCCAAATATATCCCTTCCCCGGAACAGGCGTGTGGCCAGACTCGAGTTCCTTTACAGCGCGACGAAGACTTTCCAAGTAGATCGCAAATTGAGTAGTATTTAATATAGTCCTATCCTTTTAACTTCTTTACTCTATCCTTGCCTGAAGCTCTGATTTCTTGCGTCGACTGGTCTTATCCTTGTATAACTGGTCGGGAGTGGCTGAACCCCGAGGGGCCGAGGTTGAACAATGAGGGACCCAGGTCAACCAGCGAGATACCGGGTGGACCAACGAGGGATCCAGGTCTACCAACGAGGGACCGGGTCGACCGATGAGGGACCGGGTCGACCAATGAGGGACCTGGTCGACCGACGAGGGACCGGGTCGACCGATGAGGGACCGGGTCGACCGATGAGGGACCAGGTCGACCGACGAGGGGCCGAGGTTGACCGATGAGGGACCCAGGTCGACCGATGAGGGACCTGTTCGACCAATGATGGACCGGGTCGACCAATGAGGGCCATGGTCGACTCCCTTCGGTACCGGTTTAACGTAAGCTGGTAATGACCTCTCCTTCGTTTGTCTTTCAAATTCTCAGCCAACGGTCGCTTCACTCCGAGGTTCCCTTTATCTCCGGTCCCTTCTCTCTGGTGCGTGGTCCCTTCTCCCGAGTCCACGGCCTTTTGTCCCTTCAATCCAACTAGCCCCTGGGTTCTTCACAATTTAGGAAAGCACTTCACCACAGAGGTATCGTACGTGTTGGGCGTAAGCGTGTATATCACGCTTACCCTGTTTCAAATCCACGAGCTCAGCCCGAGCCCTGAATTCGGCGCGAGGCGGTTCAAACGTGTGTTTGAGCCGCGCCTTGAAGACGTCATACGTTGGGAAAACGTATGGGTCGTGCAGTTTGAGCCCTAAGGCCCAAGCTTTGGCACGTCCTACCAAGTTCGACATGGCGAACTTGACCTTCATCGCATCGTCATCAATGCGACGAGCCTCAATGGCATCGTCGAGCTCGACGAACCATCTTAACAAGGAGTCGCTTTCGACTGCCTTGTACTTGGAGACATCAATCTTTAAGGACTCGAGTCGACGTGAATACGTCGACCCGGCAACAACAGCACTAGCCTGCTGTTGTCTCAACAGTTCAGACTGTTGAGCACCCTGCTGCATCAACAAGTCAGCTTGTTAAGCGCCTTGTTCTCTCAACAGTTCAACCTGTTGAGAACCTTGCTCCTCTATCAAGGTGAGCTTCTTTACAACTTCGTCAAGTTCATATTGTATGAACTTGGCGATGGTTGCATGTTGGTCGTCTCCGCTAAGAGAGAGCAACATGGCACCAACGGCAGGGTTGCCGATGGTTTCAGCCATACGCTGAACCGCATTCCATTCGAGGTCACTCAAATGGCGGAAATGATCACGCGTTGCGTGATGACGTTCATCACCCGCTGATTCCATAGCGAGTGGTGCGGTGGTCGCTGAACGGACCACGAAGTGCTACCAGGTGTAATGGGGCACCCTCCGACTATACTGATTACAGTATAGTCTACTTTCACTGATTACAGTGAAAGCATGTGCCTCAATTACCTCTCTTAAACAAGAGGCAGAGGAAGCTTTACTTCTAAACAAACGCTTAGAAGTAGAGGAAAAGAAAACTGTATTTAATATAGTTAACTATCTAATAAAACTATTCTGTTATAACCTACGAGGGCATTTACCCGTCGTTCCGACGGATACCCCTACAGTACATGTATACTGGTCAATCACTTTGCTTAAAATATCAGGTTGATTAGGTAAATTGATAGGTGTTGAAGTCAATGTGTTTTTAGGCCAATGTAAACCCGTCGTTCCGCCGGGTACAAATTGACGAATTTCTGTAACGCGTTGATATACAGTTATTTACATTTAGATAATGCCTGCACCCTAGTGAATCGATAGACGATTGCACCATGTTTCATAGACCCACCTCTTTATGGTGTTCGTTCTGATGGTGCAAAGTAGAGTATATTGGCATGTTAAACGCAGCGATTTACTAAGATGTATACCCGTCATTCCGACGGATATAGTGCGCAAGTCAACGCTTGTAATATATTGATCTATATAACATCGTATTACCAATTTGGCTGACTACATTAAAATTGTGATATAAAAGTTAATGTGTACTCGTCGTTCCAACGGACATGGTGACTAAAGTTTGCCTTTTGACCTTCGAGCCCAACATTTTACCTTACACTATTAAGGTAAAGTGATGGGTATAAGGTTCAATGTGCACCCGTCTTCCCGACGGATAGTAACGTGCGGATCGAATATATCGATGTAATTATGTATATAGGACCGTATGTAATTTAATCTATGTCTATCAATCAATTTTTAATACAACTTTTTGCCTGTGTGCAGTTTTGGTAGTGCCCCTTGTTCCGTCGGATAGGGGCGCGATTCTACGCTGATAGTACCCTGGCCCACCATATATCTTAAAATAAAGATGCTCACTCGTCGCCCCGATGGACTTGGTAAGCAAACATATGCTAACTAATCGTCGTACCCACTTATCATTCTGGTTGAGTCAGATAATTGCTACATATGAAGTCAATTGCTACATATGAAGTCAATAAGTATGAAAGGCAACGTCTAACTGTCGACGCTGGTCAATGTGTACCTGTCGTTTCGCAGATCAATATGTACCCGTCTTTTCGACGGACACAGTAAGCGAAGTATGTCGTCTAATCTTCGTACCCATCATTTTACTTCTATATATCCGGTTCAATAAATTGGGTATAAAGGTGAATGTAAACCCGTCGTTCCGTACTGTAGAATGTCCGGTTGACTCAGGTAAATGAATAAGTATGATGCATTACATTCGAGTCGATTCGCTTATTGTAACTGCATCCACTTAAGCCTATAACTACGCTTGCTTTTGCCACTTTTAGTGAATTAAATGAGCACGGAGCCCATGTTTGAAAAACGAAGTGATAGTATGTGTCTCATCTACTCTTCTTAAAAATAGCTATTTTGATATAGCACTATGTAATGAAGCATATGAACATTTATGTGTGCCATCGTTTCGTATACAAATTTGCAATATGTAATGATGCATATGAACATTTATGTGTGCCATCGTTTCGTATATATACTTTATAGATAGAAGCACGATATATGGACACTCTGTTGCGGAGATCTGCACATATAATTATCAATACAAAAATGCAAACTCTGCCAGTGCAAAATGAGCCAAAAATGCAAAATCAGCCAATCCAAATTAGCGAATAATGCAAAAGTAGCCAATCCGCATGCCGGAAAAGGAGCGCCCGGACGAACGGACACTTACCTTTTATTATATAGATGTTAACTATATTAAACTACAACTATGTATGTTGACAACTTGCCCTCCACTCATTGCGCGCGTCCATCGGTCATTGGTCAGCGCGTTGGTTGATATGATGGCCCATATCAACCAATGAGAGGGCATCTCCAACTTCAAGGAGATCTAGGAACAATATTATAAGAAAAGGTAATATTGTCAAAATATTATTAGTTATAATAATATTTTTATTGACACTTCATATAAGCGTCAATATTATGTAACGGGCTCACCCCGTTACACGCGGGGAAGCAGCTAAATCGTGCGCGGTGGTGGGATGCTTGGTCCAACGCTTAAGCGGTCACACCAACGGTTGCAGTCGCCGAAGCGAACCGCGCAACACACTTTTAAGGCAAGTGCTTCACACGCGCCACGCAGAAGCATATTCAGCCTCTCGAACGCAGTGAGCTTTGTTAAGGAAATTCATGACTGACTTACATTTAATGATCTAAAAATTAATCACATAAAATTGAACCAGCTAATTGGTTAAATGTAAAGATCGGATACTGGTGCCTTGGGTAAGCACCGGCCTGTGTCGTAAGTGGCGCAAATTCAAATTCCCCTATGACAATATAAGGTCCAAAAAAATACAGGTCTAGCTGCTAACCTCTTGACAGGCTTGCGCGAGTTCGATGACGACAAAATCGGTCGTCAAGGCAATACTGTCTACGGTTACATGAATCCTGCCTTCTTTTCATTGTCTGCCACCATCTTGGCAAGCTCAACTCCACACTTGCGGCCGATGTCGATGCCGCTACGGAGGGATGAACCGATATGCGTGGGTTTTCGAGCAGACTGAAATAGGCTGCTTGGCCCTTTTACAGCCTCGAAGAGTGCCGTACAAGTCTATTGTGGATTACGCGGTGGTGGTGTCATCTGACATGAACGAACGATACGCGACGAGTGCTTACTACCAATACCTGGATGGCATTGGTGAGATTATTGGCAGTGAGTCAGCAAACAGTTTGACCAGCAACTACCTGCGTTTCCTATGGGTCGCCCTTTCGCTGACACGGTGATTTAGCATTGGTGTGAGGTACGGGATATGAGCATGCTACTGGGTGAAGAAAGCACGCTGAACCAAGGTGTTTGGTTAAGCTCAGAGCATTTTCGCCTTCCGAGAGGGCAATACAAGAGGTTTACCACGTGCACTTTCCCGTTTATAATTTTTGCTGCTGAGTGCTGCCACGACGCTCCGACACCTTTGTCATTACTCAAAAACTCAGTACTGAAGCTGTCTGAATAACGCCGTCTATTGACAATGTAAACAAAAATGCATTCGAAAATGTATCGCGATAAGCCAAAAGAGGTGAGTAGGTCATTTGAGACTTTTTACCTTTCTAGTTTGATATTCGAACTAGCAGGCTTCTTAACCCTGTTAAACGAATCAATATAATGGCGAGTCTTATCAGTTTTTGATTCATTGGTACCTGCGCAATGTTGTTCATCCGACGATATCTGCATTCTTCGACGTCTCTATCGTGCTCTCGAAGCTCAATTACTAGGGCAAAAAAGGTGACAATATTAGAATCTCCCGTCGATTGTAATACGACAAAACAGACAGAAACTCAAGCTAAACATGGCAGGTTGAGTACAACTAAAAGTCCACGAAATGCTCGCACGTATTTCGACAGAATTCAAAAGCGTAATGGTCTTGGACTCTCAAACAA
The DNA here is from genome assembly GCA_947646735.1 of Peronospora farinosa. Classification (NCBI taxonomy): domain Eukaryota; phylum Oomycota; class Peronosporomycetes; order Peronosporales; family Peronosporaceae; genus Peronospora; species Peronospora farinosa. Next base: position 77,425 of record CANTFK010000848.1, on the reverse strand, counting down.
TGTTGCATCCACACTTCTCTTGACAATGGCAAGACAAAAAAAAGTTCAAGATTGTGCCGAGATGTTGCAATACTTTGAGAAACAAGACGTGTCTCCAAAACCTTTTGCACTTTTGACTGCGTTTAGTGCCTTTTGTGAAGCAAAAAAGTTTGAGTATGCGTTGGGTATGTTTGAGACTTTGTATAAGGGTAGCGTCACTCTAGATCCATGGGTGTTTGGGTGGGCACTGGATGCAGCTACTGCCTTGGACCAACATGAACTAATTGCTAGTATCTTTCAACGCTTATTGAAAGTTGGAAGAGAAGGAGAAGAAGACTTTGAAATTGCTGCAAACCTTGAGGTGAATGCAAGTAATTGCATCGTATCCGAGATGCTGCATGATGTGCATGATCGTGGAGTACCAATGTCAGAATTTGCACTACGAGCGCTTGTGAGTTTTGCAGACAAGGCATACAAGTCTGACTTGGCACTAGTTGCTGTGTCCATGATGCAGGATAGAGGGATAGCACTTTCGAGTGAGCTTTATAGCAATGTATTGAAGGCTTGTGGCAAGAATGAACGGTGGAGTGATGTCCTGGATGTTTTTGAAGTCGTGCCCGAAGACATGTATATGGAACTAAGTGGTTCCGCTTTGGGCTCCGTCGTTATGGCACTTGCCAAAAGTGGGGACGAGGAGCTAATTGAAGTAGGGCTTGACTTATTTAACGATCATCCATCGAAATGGTTTGGATATGCGTGCAACGCCGCCATGGAGGCACTCTTACAGACCAAACAGTTTGATGAAATTCTCGCTCTAGCGAACGAAATGAAAAATTATCGGCTCAGGTGGAGCCCGTTCACGTACAGAATGGTGGTGGTGGCGCTAATTCGCAATGGGTCCATAGAGGAGGCAAGACGAGTGCTACATACCAATGCAAAGCGCATGCAGAATGATAGTGCAGCTTGTTACGGCGAGCTTATTGACTACTATGCACAGACGCGTGGAGATGCCATCGAGGCTCTTCATCTTTGCGAAGAGATGCTGCTGACAAACTGGCACATACAGTTTACAGACTGGTGTACTGCGTTAAATCTCACGCATGATCTTCCACATCATCCAGCGTCCTGGCGTGTGCGCAAGCAATTGTGGCTGCGTGCTGAGTCTTTTGGGCAGAAGTTTGAACAAAAGATCCCTTACAATTTGCTGGTACTCCCCCAACAAACAAGCACACGAAATCAAGTCCTTCTAGTCGACGGCGCGCAAACGACACAAAACGTATCGCCAGAACCTGTAGACGTATCATTTGGGCTAGAAGTGCTCAATGATTTTCGGTCAGCTAACGGATCAGGTCTAACGAGTATTATTGCCACGAAGCTGCTTGAGACGATGGCAAATCATAACTGCATTGACGAGTGTTTGGAGATGTTGGACTTTTTCGAGGAACAAAAGGTATATCCGAAGCCGACGGCCCGTATGGCTGCATTCAAGGCGTTTTGTGCCTCAAAGGAGGACGGTCAAGCACTAAAAGTGTTTGAATCGATGCTTTTCGACGATTTGGCCTTGAAGAGACAAAATTTCTCGACAAGCGTGATTGCTGCGATGGAGTTTGAGAGACACGAGGTAGTCCTAAGCATTATTGATCGTGTACGGAAACAAGGCAAGTACATCAGCATCGAGGAATACGAAAAGATTCAAGAGTGCTTTGAACACGATGAAAAATGGCGATCGACAATCGAGTTGCTGTCTACAGTGACGCGGAACAGATTTAGCTGATGTTCGTGGGATTTACAAGTCAGTGCAATGCATGCCAATGTTTTGGCAGGGTTCCTTGCTAAATAAACAATAAACGCTGCTGGAAAATTTGCATTCATGCTACGCTGGCTCAACGGTAGTGTAAACATTGCCCGTGGACATCTTGTTTCATGAAGTCCGACATTAACGCCGAAAGCCTTGATGTACTTCTCTGCAAGGCTGAGCAACTTACGCGCCGTGGATGACGTCATTCGACAGAGTCATCACGAAGACGGAATTTGTAATACATCACCGGCACCATCACGTTTTTTGCAGACCTGGATGGTGATGTCTGCATCGAAAACGGAAAAGGAGGTCGCGATCTTTCGTCGTCTTGGAGATTGTCATTGGGCCGTAATACACAGACGACGTGGCTGCCTATAAATTGACATACCATCGTGCAAAGACAGTCGACCGAAGATAGCGAAAGAGGAATGCTAAGAAGGCTGTGTAATATTCTCGACACGGAGAAAAAAAGTGTGGGTCTGGCAAGATTCTTGCTGGCGGATGCGTTTGCGATGTAGTTGCAAACGCATGTCATGCTGGTCGTAAGCGCTCTTTTTGCGCTTAATTTAGGTTATTGCGACCTTCGCGAGCAAGTGCAAAGGTGTCAATCTTAAAATCCGATACTAAGCCGTGGCATGTGTAACAGAACGGAAGTTAGAGCTCAAAAGGTTTACCTGAAATTAGTTCTCGAGCACGACACTGTAGAGTACCGTGTACAATGTGAATCATCTTGATGTTCTTGTTCACCTTACGCTACGGCATCTTTTGACTCACGGGATGCATGTTCTTATTCGTCGTCATCTTCAGTACTGTCCTACGGACAGCAGTTGGAGTCATAATTGTGTACCATGCGTAGTGTGAGTCATGAGATCGTCGGTGACCTGTATTCACACCGTTTAGAGAGGCGGACATTAAGCCCGCGAGTATACGGCGGTCAGTGTGCCAAGGCCATGGTTATTACGAAGTGGTAACTTTTCTCGCTTTGCCTACAAAGAGTAGAGAATCCGTCGACTAGGTACTGATCATTTCGTCATGTACACGGACGTAAAGCAGGCGGGAAACTCTGAATATCCTGCTCATTAAGGCTGATGTCAACGACATGCCCTACATCCTATTTTCTAAACATTTTGGCCGTGCACGTTATGGTGATCATCCAACGTTTAGTTGTCATTGTAATACTGTAGTAGGCGCCTTTTACTTATTCAAATACTTGATACAAAAAGGTCTATATCATAATATCGCTATAAAAGGTCATATACAACAGGTATTAATTTTACACAATTGACATTCATAAGCGACACTAAAAAAAGTAATCTTTTTTCTACTTGTATCGGTTAATTTTTTGTTTCATGTATGTATGCATAATTTCCATAATTTTATTAATTCAGTAATGAATGTAGTGCTTTGGACCATTTTATTGAAAGTGATGTGTTTACAGGGCAAGTCTATAAGTTGATACGGCGGGTCTTCTTAGTCTCCTACAACACCAGCGATGCCGAATGAACTTGTACGATGCTTAAGCAACGTACACATGCTTGATACATACGCATTAGTAAAATACCAATAATCAAGTTTGGATCTGAAATATTACAATACGCTTTCATCGAAGATGGCGGCACAATCTGATCCACAAGCTTTTTGCGTCGGCTAAAAATGTGAACGACACATGATGTTCCTGAGGATACCACGTAGACGCTATGGAAGTCCCAGGTGCACTTGATCGGCCCTACACCGAGATGATGAGGTCGACAGAAAAGATTAATAACAATGTACTTTTATTGTTTCCTGTTGCTAGAATTACGATATAAATCAAATCGATAACGAATCACTGCTTGCAAAAAGTAGTGGGCGTATGTATTGTCGTGCTTATTGTTGTATTGCGTAATGGAGCAATCTATAACACAAGTAGTGATAGGAAAAAATATTATTACATAACTAGGCATTGGGCAAGTATCCGATTAGTCAACCTTCAACATCTCAGGCGTCACATGGCTAAGCATAAGCTTACATCACAGCTTCATACGCTGGCGACCTTCTTCCTCGACGGCTGTTTCTCGGTCAAGCATTCCAACTAGACCATATTCCTCAACAATGCTATTAAAATCCATGAAACCTGTAATCCGAGCCTCGACGTCGAGATTAGACAAATTCATCTTCAACTCTCTAGAAAAGAGCTTGGTGACGTCTGGGACACGATCGTTAATCATCGCCCCTGCCTTCCGCTTCATCTCGGCGAACCGCATGTCGTCTGACACGCTACTAATGTCTGTCTTCAGAATATAGAGCGCCACATGCTATAACACATCAGGCTTGATTGTTATTCGTACGCTTTAGGCCACGGCGGCTTCGACTTCGCCCGTCGTACGGCACCTTGCCTTTGTATTGCCTTCGGTGGCGAAGAAACGTCATGATCGCTGGCTGGCGCCCATACTTTCAGTATGGAGCTAGTAGCTGGTGTGGCTTCAAAGATCGTCTGAGGCACCGCCATCTTGGCATCTCCTTCGCATCATTCTCGTAGTCGGGTCCCATACCCGGCATAGCGATGCTTGATTTAAAAATGTTAGTAAGAGATCTATATGAAGTTTGCCACTGAATTGCAAATTTCGAAATGAGATTAGACTGCACGTTAGCACAGCACTTATCACTAAACCTCAATCTTAATGTACCATTTATCTCAAACAGTGACCCACTGTGTAGACGGTTCAAATCAAACCGCAGTTACTAGAGAACGACCGTTCAAACATCTTCAACATCATCCAGCAAGTCGATATGGTTCACCGTCTCATGGCAATGCCTCTGGCCATTCAGATCGTCGTGGCGTCTGGAACACATCCTAACAGCCTTTTAGATGGGCTAATTCGAGTATATTGTGAACAGAAAGTAATCGAAATGTTCAGCATGAGCTTCATTGTATGCCAGGGATGGCACTCCCCACTAATACCACACAATATGCATCACAACTAGAAATGACATGCTACCTCACACAAGAAATTTTGGAAAAAATATGATAATAAAATTTCATTTTTAGGAAGCAGCCAAAAGTGCCACCCCCCCCCCACCATTTTTCTTCAGACTCGTCAACGTGCAGATAGTAGTTGTGAGGGGATGCCACAAGAGTACTTCAATATGTGACGTACATACGAGCAATTTCCTTGGCCACGTCTTCGGAGACATTTTCAATGCTAAGCTTCCTTTCGACAGCTTCCACGTCCGTTTCTTTATCCAACCACAACGTAATTGTTTGTATAGCAGATGCTGTTAAAAATAGCATCGCACGCCTATCCAATCTTTATACATATATATAGCCAATCAGTAATTTAGTATATATTTAGTTATAATTATTTAAATATAGCTCAGTCTTGAATTTTCTAACACCGAAGCACCACGCACGAGAAGCTGAAAAAGCTTCTGCGTGACGTCGGTGCCTTCTTGTCTTAGAAGTTCGTTGCACTCTCGCTAAAGCGAGAGGAAACTGGTGGTACGACGGCTTAAGCAGTCGACCAACCTCCTAACCCACCCTCGCACGCGAAGGTAAGACGGTCTAACCGCTTCCTCGCTTGTGCATAAGGTGTGTGCTAGTAGTACGAGGCAACTTCGTAAAAGTTCCCGTCTACACTTGGTAGCACTAGTAGTCCTTCCCACGACCCGTCTCTCTGAGCGTGCGTGTGGTTGACATGGTCCTTAATATGGACTGGAGTGACTTCCCTCACCTCTCCCAACATCATAGGGAGTTGGCAGAGCATATGGCGCAGGGACTTGGTGAGCAAGCCCTGGTCAACCTCTTGCATTGTCCTCCTGAGCAACATGTTGCTCAGTTGGAGCAATTCGAGGCGTTTGTGCTCGGACAGCGTAGAAACGCGTCCGAGGTAAACAGCCAAGCCACCGCTGAGTCCATCACTAAGACTCAGGATGAGCTTACGCTTGAGCAGGCACGTAATGAGGCGCTCAACAGGACTGTTGAGACGCTCTCTGCCCGGCCTGCTCAACCGAGGCCCATTCGGATGGACCCTCCGAAGTTCGATGGAACTAGCCCTCTCACGATTGTTCACTGGCTATTAGCAGTTGAGCAATGTGGAGTGGCGCAGCTCATTGAAGACGACACCAGAATAGTGTCGTATGCCATGTCCAACTTGCGTGGCAAAGCGTCAGAGTGGGCATACTCTGCGCTGATGGCTAACGCTGATGCATTTCCATAATGGGCGATCTTTAAGGCAAAGATTCGCGCCATGTATCAGCCGCCTAACAACGAAGTTTTGCTTATGGCGCGCTTCTTTGGAGCACGACAGGCGAAACGCTCTCTGCAAGAATTTGTGCAGGAGATGCGTTCGCTGTCGGCGTCCATCAATGGGGAACCGATACCAAGCGTATCAAGGTAGCCACGTTCATGAACGGACTTAGGCACGGCCCATCGCGTCAGGCCCTTTTCAGAAAGGTGCCAGCGACGATGGAAGAGGCAATTGACATTGCCTTAGTTGAGGAACAATCCTACAACAGCGCCTCGGCGACAGCCTATTACAGGCCGTCGTCCGAGAAGTCTGATGCCACTCCTATGGAGTTAGGCAATGCAGACGTGGCCTGCTACAAGCGCGGCAAGCGAGGCCATATGATGGCTCGCTACTATGCCAAACTTGCTGCTGGTGCTAAAGCAACCAGCAAGAAGGCTACCAACCCGAAGGGAGGTGCTAAAAACCAGCGTGCACGACGCACGGGTTCAGCACCTGTTTCCAAGATGGGTCGGGAAATGCGGGGGCGCAATAGGGGCGGGATGCTCTACTGTCGCGGACTCTGAAGCTACCCCTAAGTTCATAGTGTTCGAACAAATGGGTAGCATAGTCCCTGAGGTTCCGAAAGGTCGCAACCTCAACCCTTTTAATCTAGTGCTCGAGTACGAGGCTATGACCAAGTGATGACCTTTCTCGTGGATTCGGGTGCATCACAAAACTTTGTGAAACTCGAGGCTCTGAAAAAGAGACCGGCGAGTTATGAGTCGCTTTGCCAGGATGGCAAGCGAGAAGAGGCGATCGTTCGTTTAGCGATCGGCGCGCTCGTTAAATCGGAGGGAGTTCAAGTTGAACTCGCCTCTAGTTTCAGTGACTTCTCTTGTAAAGAGAAGTTCACAGTGCTAGGTATGGAGAGTCCGTATGACCTCATCCTAGGCATGCCTTGGTTGTCTAAACACCAACCATGGATAGACTGGCGTACACGCACAGTCGCTAGCTCTACGCAAGACACCGGAAAGGATGTGCTCTTGCGAGAGGCTTATGTGGCTGATGCTGTGTCCAACACAGTCGAGGGTGCGATGACGGTATGCCAATCGGCACCAGGAACTACCCAGCTCGAAAGGAGTGGTGTAGTTGGAAGTGCCCTAGCAGAAAGCCAGGTGACACATATTCCTACACAGGTCAAAGAGACTGGTGTAGTGAATGGGGCGATGACAAGTAGTTATGCGTCCAATATTCCTGCACAGAGCCGAAAGCCTGTGGCAGTTAATGGTGGGCTGACAGGAAGTCAAGCGTCACAAAACCGGCACAGAGCCATGAGCCTGGTGCGGTTGGAAGGAGTGCGTTAGCTAATACAGCAACGACACCTTTCTTTAGGTCCAAGGTCGTGGTGACTCGAAGAACGAGCACCAGACGTATAAAGACGATCAAGGGCACGTCGAAACGAGTGACCCTTGGATCAGTCTCGGTCCAAGAGGACGCACCTACGAACGAGTTGCTCGAGTTCGTCGAAGACAAATGCCGGAATCATCCTCAGTTGAGGTGCTCCAACTTGTCTTGGCATCGGTCGAGGAGATAGTAAATCTCTCGGAGATGACGTGGGATCTGTTCTTGTCCGAACTAAAGGAAGGAAAGAGTCACGAGATAGTCGCACCAGTTCCAGAAAAGAACATGGTGGAATGTTGCTCTTCATCCTCAATGGATGAGAGCGTCTTGGAGACCGACTAAAAGAAACGGCTTTTGCTGCTAAAGGCTGGGATGCCTTGAAGGACAGCCCGTCTATGATGTTCTGTGGAAACACCGTGATGTGTTTTCAGCAGAAGTGCCGAGCCGCCTACCGGCCGATAGGGGCATCAGGAACGAAATTGACCTGGAGCCTGGATCCAAGTATTGTGTGACCAGGCAATGGCCGTTGCCGAAGGAACAAGTCGGTTACATCGATGAGTTCTTCGACAAGCGAGCCAAGGCGAAACATGTACGTGAGAGCAAGTCGCCTCACTGCAGCCCGACCTTCTGTGTGCGTAAAGAAACAGGTGGGTGGCGCGTGGTTCATGCTTATAATAAGCTGAACACGGCCACCATTCCGGCTCAAACGCCGATCCCGCGGAAAGATGTTTTGTTAAATTCCATGGGAAAGTCAACTATCTTTTCCGCGTTGGATCTGAAGGATGGCTACTATCAGGTTCTCATGAGAGATACCGATGTAGCCAAAAAGGCAGTAAGCACCCCAGTTGCTATGGGAGTGGCTTGTGATGCCACAAGGGTTGAAAAATGCTCCGGCAACATTCAACCGAGTAGTGGCTCACGTGATGCGTCAGCACCGTGCCTACGCGCCCCATTACTTTGACGATGTATTCGTGCATAGTAGGGCGGAGGACGGTCTGAGCGCGATAGAGTCGCACAAGCGTCATTTAGACGCTTTGTTGCAGACTCTGGGTGACGCCCAATTATACGTTAACTTGCAAAAGTGCGTAATAGGGGTCCCCGAGATACCTGTACTGGGCTGCATCGTAGGTGCACATGGTGTGCGAGCAGACCCAGAAAAAGTAAAGGCTGTAAAGGAATGGCCAGTCCCACGACACGTGAAGGATCTGCGCCAAATCCTTGGGCTCACGTATTACTTGCATAAGTACAGCAAGAATTATGCGGAGCAGACCAAGCCATTGTCTGATCTTTTGCAAAAGGATACAGAATGGACTTGGTCAAAGGAACAAGAAGATGCGTTTACATTAGTGAAGCAATCTCTTGAAGAGGCACCGTTCTTGGCATTGCCAGACGCGGATAAGCCCTTTAGCGTCGTCTGCGATGCAAGCAATTTGCAATCGGCAGCGCGCTCATGCAGAAGGATGACAACGGTGTTGACCGCGTCATTTCTTATCAGTCTTGGCTTTTAAAAGCTGCCGAGCTGAATTACCCTGTGCATGAAAAGGAGCTACTTTCAATTTAGTATGCCCTTGTCAAGTTTCGTGTGCACTTCTTGGGCCCCGAACCTTTTGTGGTTTATACGAGATCACGCATCACTGCGGACCGCTAAAAATGCACCGCGCCTCTTGCCGAGAATGGCGAGATGGCTAACATTCTTCTCTGAACTTAATTTCAAAGTTAAATATATGCCGGCTAAGTCGAATGTCTTGGCTGAAGCGTTATCGCGCAGACCAGACTTCGAGGCAAGACATCAGGATAGTGTGTCTCGTGCGAAAGCACAAGTTGAGTCGTCAACACTAGCAGCCGTGAAGGCCTACCATGTTTCGAGCTTATTGGCCTCCGACATAAAGGAGTGCTACAGTCAGGACGAACATTGTCGCCTGCTGTTGGATCATTTTGGTGGACGAAAGGTTACCCTTTCGTCGCACCTCAAAGCTAAACTAAATCGCTTTAGTTACAGTGATGGCCTGTTACGGCATCAACTGTCACCCTGTGATCCCTTGAGAATCTATGTCCCTCATGACACAGATCTCAAGCTGATGATACTTCACGAGTGCCATGATGCGCCATCTAGTGGGCATCTGGGCCGTGAAAAGACATTTTTACGAGTGTCAGAGGAATTTTGGTGGCCCCACCTATATCGGTGGGTGACCAACTATATTCGCTCTTGCGAAGAGTCTCAGCGCATAAAGCCTGCACCTTCTAGCAGTGCGCCATTGAAGCCACTGCCGATTCCAACTGAATGTTGGAAGTCGATCAGTTTGGACTTCCTGTTTGGCTTACCGCCTGACCATAAAGGCAGGACGGGGATCGTTGTCTTTGTACACAGACTGAGCAAGATGGTGCATGTAGCACCAAGATCTCAGGAAAAGAGGCTGCCCTCTTGTTTCTGGATCACGTGTATCGACTACACGGGATGCCCGAGTCCATAGTATCGGACCGGGATCCGCGTTTTACGTCGGGGTTTTGGCGACATGTGTTTGAGATGCTGGGTAGCAAGCTCCACATGTCAACCGCTGATCATCCCCAGACCGATGGCCAAACAGAACGGGCCAATCGAGTCGTGGCGGATGTGTTGCGTACAGTAGCGACTCCCAAAGAATGGAGCAAGCAGTTTCCATTCGTGGATTTCGATATTAATAGCAGTGTTCACGCCAGTACGGATAAAACACCGTTTTACATTAACGGACTGCGTCATCCTCGAACGCCAGTCTCGTTTGTACGCAGCCCGAGTCTAAGTGGGGGAGGGCCCTTCACTTCGCTCGGTGCGAATGCCAAAGAGGGCCAAGGTTGCCCTAGTGACACTGCTAATTTAGCAGTGGTCACGACACCTATAGGTGTCACAGAGGAGTCACGGCAAGAAAGGCCAGTGCTCCTTGATGATGACACTATAGTGTTGTCAACAGCGTCGACCCATGAACGACCTCTTGGAGGCGTCATCGGCGAGCTGGATGCTAAAAGCGTGAGCGAAGCTCAGCGCTTTGTGGATGAGCGATTAGCCATCACACGTAAAGTCCGTGACGCGATGGCAAGCGCACAGGACAAGCAAAAACAATATGCAGACCAGCATGGTCGCAAAAACAATGAGCACTTTAGTGTGGGGGACAAAGTGCTATTAAGGTACTGCTACCCTACCTAAACATGCAATCTCTGTACTACCTGGTGGTACTACTAAGCTATTGCCCCCGATTCATTGGGCCCTTTACAAGTTGGAGACCTAGGTTCTAGGCTCACTCTCCCACCGTATATGAAGACGCACCCCGTATTTTTACGTGGGTCGTCTGAACAGTATGTTGATTCAGAAGAGATCACATATCCACATCGGTCTAACGAGACCGATGGTGAAGTCGACTGTGAGTCGAGCGTCGCGGCCGATCAGGCGACGAGGAAGCTGAGAGGCTCCCCGTATACGAACGAGGCGATAGAGGACTAGGCGATCGAGGAGGAATCCGCGCTTGACGCGGGTCTCTCATCACCAGTCGCTCTAGGATGTCCAAACGGGTCTTCTGGCGGTCATACCCCTGACGGTCCCTCGTCCTCACATCGCGCAGATCCGAGTTCAGTCGCGAGACTTGACTCTCGAGATCTGTCACCTGCCTCTTCAGCGCAGCGGACTCAGCCTGCGACTGAACAGCAGCAGGGTAGGCAGCCGCGAGTAGGTGGGCGTAATTGCCACTCCTATTGGGCGCCACCTGTGTTGGTGGACACGGAAGGGAACACGCGCTTCCTTGTTGGAAGGCTGTTGGCCCACCGGTTTGTGAAGCGAAAGCTCCAAATCCTGTTCCAGTGGAAGGGTTACCCAACGAGCTTTGACTCATGGTAGCCTGTTGATGCTTTGCGCGTCGACGTGCCTGGGCTGGTGGCTGCTTATGTGAAGCAGCACTAGCTGTCGTCTTTCTGCTAGGTCCGGAAGGACTAGCAGAAGAAGCGTGGCGAAAATCAATTGGGGGTCGCTTAACACCCAAAATTTCATGCGCACGCTTCATGGCGAAGCTGATTCGCTGCGACCGTTGTTTCGTAACATCTTCCTGCAAAGTTACACGGCGCCGAAGTTCAGCTTCATATTCGTCGGCTGTTTCGTTAGAACGCAGCAAGACTGGAATTGGGAAAGCATGACCAAGTGCTTTGCCCTGCTTTTTCCACAAGGGAAAGACGCTATAAAACTTATGAGCGTCTATAGTTGCACGCTGCAAAAGCGCTGCAATAGACCCATCCGATTTCATCCACTCAGATGGAGGTGGCATTGGTGGCAAGCCACCACTCACGTATCCGCCCTCGCGACGGCGGGCTAGTGAGGCCGAAGGTGTACTTGGTGGAGCTTTCAGCTCACACTCACCTGAGCATGACTCTTCATTATGGATTGTCAAGACATCAGCTTGAGAAGTAGCGTGCTCAGTCTTAATTGCTGCGCTCGTAGGCGCAGAAGACGAGGTTTTACCTTCGCTTGTAGGAAGCATAGATGCTTCCTCAAGGACGGGTGCCTCAAATGATGGGGACATATGTCCCATCAATGAGCTTTGCTCATCGCCACTTTGGGGTGATGGCAATGGCGTAGTCTCATTGTAGTCTACAATGAGAGATGGATCTTCATCCACATTATCGTGAGAGAAGATTCACCCCAGTGACTGACGCACTTTGCGACGGCTGCGATAAATCGCGGCGCGTGCGCTTAGTGCTGGACTGCATGGGTGCCTTTGCAGGCGACCCATCAGCCTTACCACGTTTCGGTGGCATGAGTACTGAGCAGACTAAAGCGGAGCGTTTATAGCGGCTCGCAAGTCTCTCTGTCTCTTAGGCGATGTTTTACAAAATGTAAAAATCGTTCTAAAACGGGGAATGGTGTAACAGGGCATCTAGTTACACGTAAACATTAAGTAATATACTTAATGTTTGGTCTAAAAGTATCCATGATTACTTTTGACCTGTCACTTGGGTGCGATACACAAATGTGATCCACCCTCGTGAATGTGATATCCATTGATGGATTCACATGAGAAGGTATGACGCTAGTTAAAGCTAAGCATCGCGACGTCTCAGAAGGACGTCAGTTGCGATCTTAAATCATAGATTTAAGATCATGCGACAGGATACGCTTCTAAAGAGTCGCGTATCCAATCTTTATACATATATATAGCCAATCAGTAATTTAGTATATATTTAGTTATAATTATTTAAATATAGCTCAGTCTTGAATTTTCTAACACCGAAGCACCACGCACGAGAAGCTGAAAAAGCTTCTGCGTGACGTCGGTGCCTTCTTGTCTTAGAAGTTCGTTGCACTCTCGCTAAAGCGAGAGGAAACTGGTGGTACGACGGCTTAAACAGTCGACCAACCTCCTAACCACCCTCGCACGCGAAGGTAAGACGGTCTAACCGCTTCCTCGCTTGTGCATAAGGTGTGTGCTAGTAGTACGAGACAACTTCGTAGAAGTGCTCGTCTACAAAACCGCTTCTTAAATCGCTTCAGACAACGCCATGTACTCGGCTTAGGTTGACGAAAGCGCAACTTATCGTTGTTGATTCGATTGCCAGCTCACACATCCGCCGTTAAGCACGAAGATGACCACTTGTGCTGCGATGCGCGTCATGGTTGCCATCCCCGTCGGAATTCGAAAATCCGTGCAGTTTGCCATCTTAATATCGTCTTTGCGCTTGCCGAATACAAGTCCAATTGTTGTCGTTGATTGCAAGTAACGCATACGCGCTTTGGGTCTTGCCAGTGTGGTCGAATGCAAACTGGCTGAGTACTTCCACTGCAGCTGCGAGATCCGGTTGAGTCGTCACCATAAGATACATTAAGCAACTGACTGCTTGGCGATACGGAACATTGATCATCAGCTCGTCGTGCTTGCATCCTCCTTCGCATATCGACTTGATTAGATGAAGACCTTCAGATCTTACAGCATCTTCACCGCTTACACTCTTGCATTCCGAACTTAGCCAAAATTGAATGCAGAAACATCGACTACCAAATCAATACAGTTCCGGCATCGTGGTTGCACGCGATATCCATTCCGAGACAAATTTGAGCTCACAAAGATCAGACATGTCGAAACATTTGTTAAGCGCGGTCTTGGTCGTTGACAGTAGCTTAACCGAGATGCGCGCAATAATTAAGTCGTCCACATAGATCCCTATGAACGCCCAGTTACTACTGTCGTCGATGCGCATCACAAACATGCAGTGATCGGACTTGCACTTATCAAACCCAAGAATAATCATGAAGACGTCAATGGTCTTGTGTCACATTCGAGGGGACTACTTGAGGCCGTACAACGACTTCTTCAACTTGCACACAAAGTCGGTCGGCCGAGTAGCGTCAAAGTAGCCATCAGGATGCTTCATGTAGATGTCTTCGTTAAAATCGCCGTTGAGAAACGCGGTCTTTAATACCATCTGGTGTACAAGCAAATCGTAGTTGACGGCATTTGCGGAAACGAAGCGGATAGAAGTAAATTTCGCGACTGACACAGATGTCTCGTTATAGTCGATCCCAAATGTCTGCGCAAAACCCTATACCACAAGGTGTACTTTGTTTCGATCGACTTTGCCGTGCTAATTTCTTTAATATAGAAATCCGCTTGCACCCAATTTCCCGCGACCTTTTGGCAACGGCACGATGTCGCAAGTGTCTTTCTTCATCAACAAGTCGTACTCGCTGTCTCACGCTTCACGCCACTTGCTCGCGTCGCTGGATTACATAGCTGACGCGAGTGTTGTCGATAAATCTCCCACGAATGCACGACGTGAGCACAGTGGAGCACCGAAATATAATCGATGGAAATTAATTGCGTCGTCGAGGTGGAAGCAGCATCGCTCAATCAACCGACTTCGACTGCTAGTCGACTGGTCGAACGCTTGAGCCTTGGCGTCTCGGTCACATTTTCCAGTGAATTTGATCAAATATGATCAGGCGGTGAGCCAAACATGAAGTCTAAGCTGACCAGCGCACAACAATCAGTTGGTATCGGCAGTAGCTTCAATGGCGCACTGCTAGACGGTGCAGAAATAATGCGCTGACACTGTTCGCAGGATCTTTGATAGTTTGATACCCAACGATATAGATGGGGCCATCAAAGTTTGTCTGACACTCGTAAGAATGTCATTCCACGGCTAAGATGCTCACCCGATGATCATAGATTACCATGGGATCATAGGGTGACAGATGATTCCATAACAGGCTATCACTGTAACTAAAGCAACTTAGCTTTGCTTTGAGGTGCGACGAAAGGGTAACCTTTCGTCCACCAAAATGATCCAACAGCAGGCGACAATGTTCGTCCTGACTGTAGCACTCCTTTATGTCGGAGGCCAATAAGCTCGAAACATGGTAGGCCTTCACGGCTGCTAGTGTTGAAGACTCAACTTGTGCTTTCGCACGAGACACACTATCCTGATGTCTTGCCTCGAAGTCTGGTCTGCGCGATAACGCGTCAGCCAAGACATTCGACTTAGCCGGCATATATTTAACTTTGAAATTAAGTTCAGAGAAGAATGTTAGCCATCTCGCCATTCTCGGCAAGAGGCGCGGTGCATTTTTAGCGGTCCGCAGTGATGCGTGATCTCGTATAAACCACAAAAGGTTCGGGGCCCAAGAAGTGCACACGAAACTTGACAAGGGCATACTAAATTGAAAGTAGCTCCTTTTCATGCACAGGGTAATTCAGCTCGGCAGCTTTTAAAAGCCAAGACTGATAAGAAATGACGCGGTCAACGCCGTTGTCATCCTTCTGCATGAGCGCGCTGCCGATTGCAAAATTGCTTGCATCGCAGACGACGCTAAAGGGCTTATCCGCGTCTGGCAATGCCAAGAACGGTGCCTCTTCAAGAGATTGCTTCACTAATGTGAACGCATCTTCTTGTTCCTTTGACCAAGTCCATTCTGTATCCTTTTTCAAAAGGGCATACAACGGCTTGGTAACATCATCTGCTATAACCTTGTCTTAATTATAGTAAATTACAAACATTCTGTCGACTACTTGCTCTCTACCCATTGCGTGCGTCTATCCTTCATTGATCAGCGCGTTGGCTGATCTCATGACCTGTATCAGTCAGTATGAAGGGCACCTCCAACTTTAAGGAGATGCGACGACAATAGTATCTCAAAGGTAATAATACTGAGTATGTTATTATTTGCGATAATATTTGTAAGTATTATTAGCTAAGATAATACTCTCATTAGTACTTAATATTGATGCTAATGTTATTTACCCCATCAAGCCGATCACAGTCGCAACATACTTTCTGTGTAGCGGAGCTGCACAGCTCTTTAGCCAGAGGAAGACTTTCGGCTGGAAGCCTCTTAGTTCGAGAGAACTAAATAGAGTTAAGGCTAAAAGCCACTTAGTTCTAAGGAACTAATTAAACGACTGAAAGTAACCCTGTTCTAAGGAACTAGGAGAGAGACTTTAGTCAGTCAAGCAATAAGCTTAAGGTTCAGAGAACCAACGCACAGGGTGCAAGAACAAGCTAGAAGCTTAGAGGTTCAGAGAACCAACGCACGAAGTGCACAAGAGAACAAGTCAGAACGACTTGTGATCTTAAACTCAAAAGGAGAACTGATTTTATTTATGCTTTAAGATTTTATGAATAGTCCTACTCTAAGTACACTACAATAGATTAATTACTATAATAGTAATTATTATATGCAGACTTTGCTATTGGACGACGTATCGTCTAAACATCTGTGTATGATGTACTTAGTACAGCGTTATCGATTATCGAATCCTAATCGATAAGATACGGTATTACCGAATACCGTATCTCAACGCTTATACTTAATACCTCTCTAAAGAGAAGTATCATAATGCATTATATGCAATACAAGGGGAGTTTAACCGTAAACTCCCGGAAAGACGCTACAACCGTCGTGTAACCCCGTTACACCCTCCCCCATCAGACTGACGTTCCCATAGAATGTCACTCGACATCTTTCCTCTTAGAGGTAGTGCTTTAGCGAACGCTTAAAACCTCACGGTTTGTTCACGGCACACAACATGACGCCTCCCGGCAGTGAGTCACAGACTCTTAGGGACCTCATTGAGGACGACCTTGAAGAAGCGGTTGATTACGAAAGTGACACCGTCTTTGTGGGACCCGATGGGTCCCCTTTAGCCACCCTCACGGGTGAAGATGACACTCGTCAGGCACCGAATCCGTTCCCTGAACGTGGTGCAGCAGATGCGCTAACAGCGTTACGTGACCCGCCTGACGTATCCTCAACGGTAACGGCTACCAATCCACTCGACGAGCAGCAACAGCGGTCCATCGACCAAGAGGAAGGCGCCAAGCGCCGAACGAAGAACATGACGCGGCTGAAGGATCACCGACAGTACAGGTTCAAGCCACCTACGGTAGAAGAACGCCTAAAGGAAGCATCTGGGCATTCCCTTTCTGGTTGGACCATTGGGCCTGAGGCCATTTCTCCTGAGGATGTTGCCACACGCACGGCACTTCGACAACGATATCTGGAGCCCCATATCACTACTCAAAGCCAATACTTGGCACGCCTTAATAGGCAAGTGCGCGGTGCGCCAGTTCCTCCGATGAAGGGTGTTCCCATCCTTCTGTTCGCGGGGGAAACCGAGGACGAAGAAGACACGGCTTTCAGCCGCTGGGCGCATTATGCGCGACGTTTAAGCAGCATCTGGGCCCTACGGGCAAGCGCCGATGTGGCAGATATCCGACTTGAGCGGAAGATGCGTTATGATTACGCTAAATTGAAGGCCCGGGGAAAATTGAAATCCCAACGAACGCATTATGCGCCTGCTGCCCAGCAGCCCAATGTTTCGGCTACCCCTGTAGCCGCGAGTTCACGACAGCCCGAGGCCGCTAAACCGCCTACCCTCACCATTACTGGTTAGAAGCGTCAGCGCCAACAGGCAGACCCTGCGCACGACGCTCAAAAACGTCCACGGCATATGGGCAGTCCTGCCGAAGGGGAGTCTCAAACTCCCATGAATTCCATGATTCGGGATAACCCCGCCATTTCACCAGATACTGGTTTTGACCATGGCGGCGACGCTTCTGCAGTAGACGTTCCACATGGAACTGCAGGTTCCCCTGCGCATCGAGCAAAGGAGGAGGAGGTCGGTGTATCGGAACAAGCTCATGCCGAGCTTGTTCAGGAGGTGCGGACCCTTCGTGAGGAGAGGCAGACGATGAACTCCCGGCTGGAGTCCCTGGAAGAGAGTCGGACCCGAATGCAGGTTCAACTTGACTTGTTGGTGCAGATGCTTCGTCCCGCGACAATGCCAATGGGCTCGGCGCGAGCGCCTTAGCGTCTATTTGGGATGGATCCCGATAAGGTTTTAGCATGGCGACATAGAACACAGGATGTGTACGCAATTTGCGCGGCAAGTTAAGCGTATACGCTGTGCCTTTCTTGGCAATGACCTTAAAGGGTCCGATAAAGCGCGGACGCAACTTCGTCTTAAAGACAGCGGATACTACATTGGTAGGTAGGTTTTTAGCATTAAGTAATACTTGCTCTCCGACCTCATAATCATTAATACAAGCTCTGCCTTTCGCATCTGCATATTCCTTTTGTTTATCTTGACTATCAGCCATTGCGTCTTGCACATGTCGTAAGACATTTAGTCGCGTTGCGAGAAACGCATTTACCTGTTTCCTAACAGTATTAGGGCTGACATCAGCAAGCCGATCGGCAACCTCTCCCTCACCAAGCCCTGAACCACTCGGTGGTAGCGTTAACGGAACGCGTGGGTGTGTGAGACCATTGACATAGAACGGAGTGTAGCCGGTGGAGGCGTGCACGGAATTATTGAGTGCAAACTCAACTACAGGGAGCATAGAGCTCCAACGCTTAGGCGTTTCAGCACAAACGCTGCGTAGGATATCTTCAACAACGCGATTTACGCGTTCGGTTTGACCATCGGTCTGCGGATGATCCGCCGTGGACATGTCCAAACGGGTGCCCAGCACCTGGAAGACGGACTTCCAAAATTTACTCGTAAAACGAGGATCACGATCAGAAACAATTGCCACTGGCAAGCCATGTTGGCGAAACACCCGATCGATAAACAGCTCCGCTGTACCCACACCATCGATCGAATCTGGCACAGCCGCTAAGTGAGCCATCTTGCTCAAACGGTCAACAAAGACCACAATTCCTGTATTGCCATGCGAATCTTTCGGTAGGCCAAATACAAAGTCCATACTAATGGACTCCCAGCACCCAGTGGGAATAGGCAAACTAGCCAGCGGCGCTGCCGAATGGGGCGAGGGTTTCACCCGCTGACACATTTCACACGTACGCACATATGTGCTCACCCATTTGTATAATTTGGGCCACCAATAACTTTGGCATACTGCCCCATAGATCTTTTCACGACCCAAATGACCACCGATGGCGGTGTCATGTACCTCATAGAGGATACGATGTTTCAGGTCCTCGTCATGAGGAACTACAATACGCGGAGGATCCGCTACATCTGTACGATAGTACAACAGCCCCTCATCGATAGAATATCGAGGGAGGCTTGCACGCAATCGTGCCGACAATTTAATGTTCGAGTCTTTAAACTCCTCACTGCCAAGAGCATGTAGCAACGCTATACAGTGATCATCTTTAGCATACGCCGTACGAATGAGATCGGTGATAGAAGACGACAACATCGTCACATGAGCAAGCTCATAATCAGGTCTGCGTGACAACGCATCAGCCAAAGCATTTTGCTTGCCCGGCTTATATTTCACCTCGAAGTTATATTCGGCAAAGAATGACAGCCATCTGGCCATTCTCTGCGAGAGATGCGGCGACTGAGTCGCAGTGCGTAACGACGCATGATCGGTATAGATCACAAAAGGCTTTGAGCCCAGCAGATGAACTCTGAATTTGACCAGGGCATACTTCATCGCAAGTAGCTCTTTGTCGTGAACTGGATAGTTCTTTTCTGCAGCTTTCAGCTGGCGAGATCAAAAGCGATTACACGCTCACGGCCTTCATCATCTGATTGTAACAGAGCACTGCCAATGGCAAAATCCGATGCGTCACAGACGACGCTAAACGGTCGGTCAGGGTCTGGCAAAGCCAAAATAGGAGCATGTAGAAGGCTTGCCTTCACTGCTTGAAAAGCATTTTCGTGTTCGGCATGCCAACACCATTCCACATCCTTTTTAAGGAGATTGGATAACGGCCGAGCCATATCAGCGTAATTTTCGCTATACTTGTGTAAGTAATTGGCAAGGCCAAGCCATTTACGCAAGTCCTTCTGAGATTGTGGAACAGGCCAATCGACTATGGCTTTGACTTTGGCGGGATCCGCTCGTAGTCCTCGCTTCCCAATGAAGCACCCTAGAAAGGGAATTTCTTCGGCCCCGAAGATGCACTTAGAGGCATTAGCATATAATTTATTAGTGCGCATGCACTCGAGCACTGCTCGTAAATGAACAATATGGTTCTCAATATCTGACCGCCCATGTTCAGCTCGGCTATGGATAAAAATGTCATCAAAATACGTCTGTGCATAACTTCGATGGGGTCGAAACAATTGCGTCACCAAACGGTTAAACGTAGCCGGAGCATTAGATAGCCCTTGGGGCATCACTAACCACTCCCAGAGCATACCGCTCGGAGTACTAACAGCAGTAAGCGGAATATCACTAGCTCGCATGAGCAATTGGTAATAACCATCGACTAAGTCGAGCGCACTGTACATGGTACAACCGACCATATTGTTCTGAAGAACATCCTTTCTAGGTATCGGTGTCTGTGCAGGTATAGTGGCCGCATTGAGCTTATTATAAGCATGAACAATACGCCATTTACCATTTGGTTTCTTAACACAGAAAGTGGGTGTCGAGTGCGGAGATTTACTTTCACGCACCATGCCCGCCGCGTGCTTTGTACGAAAGAACTCGTCAATGACGTCACACTGTTCTTTGGGTAAAGGCCACTGCCGTGTTACACAGTATTTGGTTCCGGGAACCAAGTCAATTTCATGACGTACGCCCCTATCAGGTGGTAGAACCGACGGTGGATCGTGACACACCACGTCCTGGAATTCTTTTACCAAAGGATAGTAGGGATCTGAAGGTTCCTTTAGAATAGATTCCCCACTACGTGCACTTAGTGCCGCTTTGGTATCTTCAAGGACTGTCTCATCGACAAGCGAGGATGAGTTCAGCTCGAGGTTAGGTCGAATGACCACCATATCGGACAGAGCACCTGCCTTCAAGGCCTGATGAAATACATCCACAGACATTTCGCCTAGCTCTAAAAGAGCATTTAATGATGGGAGGGCCTCAAGGTCAACCTCACCATCTACATCACCTGTCACTCCGTTGACCAGGGTGTACAACTGGTCATTGACATTACTATGCGATAAAACAGACGCTTTGCGTCTCGCAGCCGCCATCTGGCGACGCTGCCGTCTCCTTGACGAGACCGTACTCTTCAAAGTACTTGGGATGTTATCGTCCCCAAGGTCAACAGACCCCTTGTCGTTTACCTGCCCTATGTAAGGGCCGATGTCATTACCGACACCCAATGGGTCACTAGTACCACTGACTTCACTAACAAGGTCATTGACCTTCACTCGCTCTATACGAGAGCCGATGTCATTACCGACACCCATTGGGTCACTAGTACCAGTGACTTCACTAACAAGGTCATTGACCTTCACTCGCTCTATACGAGAGCCGATGTCATTACCGACATCCAGTGGGTCACTAGTACCAGTGACTTCACTAACAAGGTCATTGACCTTCACTCGCTCTATACGAGAGCCGATGTCATTACCGACATCCAGTGAATCGCATTTCCAGCCAATATCACTAACAAGGTCATCGACCTTAACTTGCTCTATACGAGAGCCGATGTCATTATCGACATCCAGTGAATCGCATTTACAGCCAATATCACTAACAAGGTCATTGACCTTAACTTGATCTATACGAGAGCCGATGTCATTACCGACATCCAGTAAATCGCATTTACAGCCAATATTACTATGATTATCACTTAACGGAGTACGTGCCGTTCCACTAAGTGTCATTGAGCTCTGCTCGACACTATTATTGTTGACATCGGAGTTTATCAACTCAGACACTCCAATGTCCAGCACATTAACTGAATCAGTTAATGGCTCGCGCCAATAGCACTTTTGTTTTCTAGCGAAGGTGGGTTCATGACTCTCCAAAGCTTCGCTAGGAACATTGCGCGTTGCGCCTAAGGTTTTGGATCTCCAATCGATCCACGGCTCATGGCGTTTCAGCCAGGCCATACCGAGAATGAGATCATATCTCGAGTCCAAATCTAGGACAAGACAGCGTTCAACGCTATTGAAATCTAAAAATTTCACACCTAAGTTCAACGGAACTTTAGGAACGGTGACACGTACACCAGTCGCGAGACGTACGGTTATACTGTCACCCTCTTGTGCTTCCAGCGCCTCAGCATACAGCTGACTCCCCTCAAGGGAGCGACGTCGGACATAGTTCCCTGACGCCCCTGAGTCAATTAAAATTGACCAGGGTTTCTCAAAACCCTTAACGGTTGCCGACACAACCAACAAGCCTGGCTTGTAATTTTGTTCTATGGGAGCATCCACAGAACCACCTGGGGCTAAGCCCTGTTTACCTTTACCTCCTAAAGATTCAACAGAACTTAGTTCTTTCCCAGTAGGGCGCCCCGCGCCTACTGGGAGTCGACATTTTCCCCTGCGGTGCTCGCCTTTTGGCTAGGAGCAGGGCTTCGGCTTTGCTGATTTGAACGTTGCTTTCGCAACGGACAGCTAGGGCGGAGATGCCTAGTGCTTCCGCACATGTAACATCTACGGATGCTACCTTGCTGCTCAGCAGCTTGAAGCTCAGCTTCCTCAGCATGGCTGAGGTCCATGGGTTCCGCCCTATTAGAGGTATTTGATTGATACCAGGGCAGACCATATCGAGCAGATTTAAAATTGAATTCAGCGTTAAATGCTACGCTTACTGCCTCCTCAAAAGTTGAAGGCTGGACACGGAAAACTTCCGTCCTGGCGACCCCAGTGCGAAGTCCCTCCATAAAAATGGTTACTCGGACTTCCTCTGCCAGTGGGTCCTGCTGCATAGCAGCAATGAGAGTTCTCAACTCTTGGACATAGTCCGACAATTCTTTCTTACCCTGTCGGGTAGCTAGGAAGCGTGAGCGCACACGATAAGCCTGATTAGGCGGTGCAAACACACAAGTTAATTGCTTTTTAAGCATTTCCCATGTGGGAAATGCAGCATTTACAGAGACACCGCTCGTTAGAGCCCACTCTCTAGCTCTTCCACCGAGCTTCGAAATGGCCAAACCAACTCGTTGCTTATCTGATACAAGCATGGCGGCATCCATTGCCATTTCAACTTCTCGGATCCAGAGGAGAAGGTTCTCTCCCTCCTTCCCCTCGAAGGTCTTTACATTTAAAACAAGTGGGCGAGCCTTTGGCTCTGCATCGGGCACAGGTACCGGGATGTACTGTGTAGGCGCAGCTGACGCTGCCTGGTCATGGACCTGCCCGAGGAGCGTTGCTTCATAACGCATA
This sequence comes from Peronospora farinosa, assembly GCA_947646735.1. Taxonomy (NCBI): domain Eukaryota; phylum Oomycota; class Peronosporomycetes; order Peronosporales; family Peronosporaceae; genus Peronospora; species Peronospora farinosa. The sequence goes on along the minus strand of CANTFK010000848.1, from coordinate 54,476 downwards.
AAGGCCTCAAGACGAGCATTTAGAACCTCGGGGCCTTGGGCCAAAAGGGCCTCGATTTGATCGGGCCCGACGAACGCCGATAGTTTATCTAAGGCGAGTCGTTGTGCCTCAGAGAGGTGATTTTGATTTTCCATTCTCACAGAGGGTCAGTCTTTAAAGACTCAGGTGTAGGATTGACTATGAGTGCTACCAAGTGTAGCGGAGCTACACAGCTCTTTAGCCAGAGGAAGACTTTCGGCTGGAAGCCTCTTAGTTCGAGAGAACTAAATAGAGTTAAGGCTAAAAGCCACTTAGTTCTAAGGAACTAATTAAACGACTGAAAGTAACCCTGTTCTAAGGAACTAGGAGAGAGACTTTAGTCAGTCAAGCAATAAGCTTAAGGTTCAGAGAACCAACGCACAGGGTGCAAGAACAAGCTAGAAGCTTAGAGGTTCAGAGAACCAACGCACGAAGTGCACAAGAGAACAAGTCAGAACGACTTGTGATCTTAAACTCAAAAGGAGAACTGATTTTATTTATGCTTTAAGATTTTATGAATAGTCCTACTCTAAGTACACTACAATAGATTAATTACTATAATAGTAATTATTATATGCAGACTTTGCTATTGGACGACGTATCGTCTAAACATCTGTGTATGATGTACTTAGTACAGCGTTATCGATCCTAATCGATAAGATACGGTATTACCGAATACCGTATCTCAACGCTTATACTTAATACCTCTCTAAAGAGAAGTATCATAATGCATTATATGCAATACAAGGGGAGTTCAACCGTAAACTCCCGGAAAGACGCTACAACCGTCGTGTAACCCCGTTACATTCTGTTCCTGTCCAATAGAAAAAGTGATACTCAAAGTCGAAGATGTTACGACCACCTGTCTAGGATCAGTAGACAAAGCGTATGCAATCATTGGTGTAAGAAGCGAGTATATTGAACGCACACTTTATCATTCAACAGCTTCGTAACGAAATACGTCAGTACTTTCATCTTGCCAATGACATTTCTGAATCTTCACGGGTCAGCAACTACGGCAATAGTCGAGATAGGAAGCTGAAAATCCATGTGTGCTACGTATCGGGGCTTTGCTAAAGGAGCGGCCTTCATCTCGCTAGTTGTCCCAGAGGCCGTATCATCATTTTCCGGATTAGATGATTCAGTATCAATCGGCTGCTGGTTTGCATCACATTGTGGAGAATGTGCTGAGAGGTCTGCTAACATCGTATCCGACTTGACAACCTCATTGCCTTCTTTGTGGCCTTCGCTAGTAGCTTGACTATCCTCGTCGCGTCGCTGCGGCTTCACTGGAAACATCAGTGCACACACCAACGTCTCACTTATTATCAAAACACTTCACACAAATAACAGCCCATCGCATGAAAGCTTGTCTTACAGAACGCATCCGTTGCAGCCTTGGCATCCTTAGGTAGATTGACAAAACCCACCGATGAACCAACAGTACCCCGATAGACAGACGGCAGTCGATGCAAGTAACCATGGCCAACCTCAGCACCAAGTACACCATCACCTCCCCAACGCTCTGTCGGAACGATCGACACAACGCGAACCTGGTCATCAAGCGAGCTAGACACACACAAGAAATCGTAAATTTCGACTACGTTTTTTCTCATGGTATCATAAATCTCAGTCACCCACTTGTACACATAACATTGGAATGATCCATCCAGTGCGTCCAGAATCTCATCATGCAGATCCTCTGCACTAGTAAACACACGTTCCGGTGTGCCCAGTAGATAGTCCGAATTTGCTCGGAGTCCTGCACGCTCGGCTGGTGACGATTCTGCCACGTCCTACCAAGAGAAGAGAAAAAAAACACATGTATAAAGTGATACATTGAATAGCTAAATGGACAACAATGGACAAAGTACCAGCACGTGAAGTAATTGATCCTCAGCGCCTTCGTAGGAATCAAAGCGAATCGTCACACCTAGTAATCCTTTGCCTGGCCATTTGCGACTAGGTGTCAATTGCAATTCTCTTGAAGTCTGTGCCTTAACATTAAATACTCGAAGCTGCATAGGACGGTCTTCACTCTGAGCAATAAGCTCCATTAGGGTAGCGTCCCGAGTGTCCTTAATAAATCACACACGTCACAGACGACGTTTTAGATGATAAATGACGTTAAATTACGGATAAAAAGAACTTACAAGACGAATACCGTTTGCCTCGAGGATAAAGTCAAAGAAGCTCACAAAGCCCACGGTCGAAGCAGGCGACTGTTCCTGGATGCCGAGAACACGAAAACCATAACATTCGCCACCTTCAACTGAACTTTCGCTCTTTCTATCGTGATGAAGATATTCCTCTTCAGCTAACATCGAGCTTTCATTCCCCATATTTACGGGCTTTTAAGGTTGCGTACGTACGTGGTTTAAGCCTTAGAAATGGACCTATTTGCCCAGATTTAGCTTAGTCAAGTACGAATAAAGTACCTATAAAGAGTGCAAATGGCAGATTGTTCTCGGATTTATTATCGACTCCGCACGATGTGCTAGGAAGAACGAAAGTTATTAGATGATTGATTGTATCGTCATTGAACGTAACACGTTGTGTTGCTAATAAAACGTCTCTGAGTGTAGAGACTTTCCTACTAGTAGCTACTGCAATTGTTATTATTGTTATTAATGGGAGATCAGAAAGTAAGCATGATTCTGCTCATCGCACGAGGGTGTGCGATCGCACGCGGTGCAAATCGCCATCTCTCGCACTCATACAAGAGGTGTCAGAATATAAAGCTATTCATCACTTATCCCATGACACGGGTAGAAGAAAATGGAGAGTTCCTCAGTAAAAACAGCCAGTTTATATCCTCATTCTTCTTCAGACGGTAATTCCAAAACAAAAGTTGGACATCACTGGAACCTCCTTATAAAAATAGAGTAATGCTATTGCCATCTATAGGCTTGCCTTCTAATCAGTTGCAATTGTCGAAATGCCCCATGCGATGAGCGTATCCAGTCAAGACATCAGTGGCCTCTTCAACACCAGTGGTTAAAACGTAATTTGATTCGCTCGTACGTTGGTAATTACATCCCGTAAAAACTAGCTGTTCCAAATTAAGTGATATTGCATTTTCGGTAAACATTCGGTCGACAAGACACGCCAGCGAAGTCTTTCCTACTGATATGCTACAAATTCTCTTACATCAGTCAGGTCGAGATCTGCTAAGTCAGCGTGCGTGGTGGGCGGCTGTTGGCCGTTCCAATGATGCCAAAAGGACGGGCGCACGGTGGAGCACGGCCGTTTCGGCTCGTACTGGTGCAAGATGATACAGCGTTTTACGAGCTGACTTTTTGTGCTACAAGACAGTTACCGCTGTTAATCGAGAACCTTGTAATAAATTACACACAAGTCAAATCTGCCCTAATAAGTTCCTGCTTGTTCTAAAGCTTTTCTTTTTAATCTGATCCCACGCGACACGGACGCTATTAGGCGATTGGAGCTCTTGTCTCTGGCCAGGGAGCGTCAATTAAGCGAAAAATCGTCTCATGTGGGACTGTAGCACCATCTGTCGCTTGCGCATGCCAGCGAGTGCCGCCATCAAAGACAAGTCGGTATACGCTCGACTAAAGTTGTAGCAAACACTTGTGGTTGAAGCTTTCTAACTGGATCGAATGGAGTGTTTTTATTCTGTGACTACAACTTGTAACACACATAGATACAACCAAATGGCAAACAGTGATTCACAATACCGCGACGAATATATTTAACCTATTTATCTAAGATTGTCTCGGATTCGCTCCGTCTCCAGTCGCGTCAAATGATATCAAAAATCCTGAGAAAAAAGTCCCATTCCCTCTGCAATACTAGAGCCCAGTATTCAAGAGTCTTATCAGTAGACATAGTCCAAGCCAATTTGATGCTTCAACTCACGTTCCTGGAATTTGCTCATTTGTCTGCAAGTAACGTAGTGTCGACTTGTAGTATTTCTCGGTATACTTCATCTTGATGATGTGCTCGTAGTTTAACAACAACAAACGGTTCAACCTCAGTTTCATATCTGTCTGAAATTAATATCCAAAAGGCTTATTCGCCGCCACGTCACACCTCGCACGTTCTAACTGCAAATATTTACAAACAAAAGGCCTCAATTGCGCTTAATTATAATGTATGCGGCCCTACTGATAGTCATTGGCCAGCCAAAGTCTGGAGTCTTATACTTTGTGCAAATATTTAAACTTTCCAAACATTTTCCTGCCCTCTGCCAAGGCCATTTGTTCACTTGGTTTTAGTATTGCAAGGATACTCCTCTGAACGTCTGATTGCATTTCTCCGAGTGATGGTCAAGATATATGCGATAAAACCGCCCTTTTTTCTCCACAGAACGGCTTTTGCACGACGCCGCGAGCTCGTCATTCCCCAATTTGCACTCAAAGAGACACATACACGACACCCTTCAGTCAGATTTATTATATAGAAAAAATGGTAGCAAAGTTGGACGATTACGTGATTCAACGACGTCTTGCGCCTGCGCTATTTGGTGATGTGCTCTTGTGTCAGCATAAACCCACAGGCGATCTTGTCGCTGTTAAGCGTGTACTGCAGAGCGCCGCTAATGCGCAGCTGACGCTCGCTACCAACAAAAAGGTCCGCGAGAATGTGGCACTAGAGCGTGCACTGTATCATCAGCTTAATCGTGTCGGTGGCCATTCGAACGTACTAAAACTACGTGACGAGATTGAATTCGATGGCTATTTGTACCTCGTGTCGGACTTTTGTACACGTGGAGAACTCTACGAGCTTGTAAGCTCTGCAGAAGATGGCAAACTAGAATTGCCAGTTATTCAAAAGTACATGCGGCAGATTGCCAGTGGTGTCCAGTTTCTCCATCTCAATGGTTTTGCACACCGTGATCTGTCGTTGGAGAACGTCCTTGTAACGGACGACGATCAATGTCAAGTCTGTGACTTTGGACTTGCTACTTCGACTGCTAAATTCAGTAAGGAGACTGTTGGGAAACTATTTTACATGGCTCCAGAAGTACTAGCAGGAATTCAATACAATGCTACCAAAGCTGATGTCTGGTCCCTCGGTGTCATGCTGTTTATTATGCTCATTGGTGCACCACCCGTGGAAACAGCGTCATCAGCGGATGCAAGATTCCGACTCATTATGAACAAAGGTGTGAGGAAACTCATTGATCGATGGGGACTCACAAATGATCTCCCAGCTACTGCTATTGATCTCCTCTCGAACATGCTTGAGGTTGATCCTGAGCAGCGCATCTCAATGGGTGAGGTTGTATCTCACCCATTTCTATTACGTTCCAGCTCCATTGCTTCTTCGCAGCTGATTGTGGTGCCAAAAGCTGAGCAGACGCGTGTCGCATCACCAGTCAAGATCTCACAGCCTACAGTCTCGTACTCGTCAGTCGTGTCCTCGTCGAGACGTCCCGAGTCGGATGGCATTGAACGCAGTGGCTACCGTCTTCTGTTCCATAAGATCCACCGCTTCTTCTCCCGCCATAACAATAAGCGTGTGATGGCTTTAAACCATGACTCGGGATCTTCTAAACGAGCACATGCCAAACGCCTGGCACATGGCGCCTGAAGGTGGCTTGGTCATCGTTTACGTAGATTGGCCGAGCTTGTGGCTCGTATCAACCGGCCACATCGCAAGAGTCTGTCAATTGATCTTATACGGAGGCCGCAGACCGCTCGACGTCGGGAGTAACGTGTATTTAATTGGGTTGCATGCCCAGACTTACCACTCATTTGTAAGAGAAATGGAAAATAGAGACAAGTAGTTTAGATAGATAGAAGTGTGTAAGCATAACAAGAACCTCATGAAGTAGACATTGTCATCGCCATAAATACTGTAGTGTGCGCCATTTCGTATTCCTATGCTCAGATGGAGCTCTACAGCATATTAAGTCGAATAGTTGACACTTCAAGAGATTCAAATGTAGCTTTATACAATGGTCGGTGATTTAATACATGAAGCTGCTGTTAGTATCGATCTACTCGTAGCTTTAGGCGGAACCCCATGCGCTTGCTGATTGTAATAGCCGGTTTGAGCTTCCTCGTGCTCATTCAAGCGGTTTCGCACTTTGCAGTAGCACGAACACACGGACACGACTGCAACGACGAGCACGAGCACGCCACAGCAAATTGCCAGTATAATTTGCCACGTATGCAGACCTATATCGATTGCTGTTGACAAACGAGCATCACATTAGCTAACATTCTAAGCATCAAGAGTGAGAGCCAGCAAGTTTCTACGTACTGTTACTGTCTGCAAGGCTGTCTGTCGTTTCATCACTTTTGTCGCTCGAAATAGAGCTGCTGCTGTCTATAGAGGCTGTGTCTGATGTGCTGTTTGAGTCGACAGTCGACGATGAAGTTGTGTTTGACAATGTGGAGGCCGCGTTTGACAACGTTGAAGCGCTCGACGACGATGAGGTAGAGTCTAACGACGATGAGTTTGTTTCTGTAAGCACGCAACAAGCAAGTCAGTCTTGCGTACGAAACAACGAGTACCTTTTCGATGCCTTCATGTTACCTGAAGTGATGGAATGCTCCAAGGTGGCAGGCACCGGTGACGGTGTGGGAGACAACGGCGGCGTCGATGTCACGAGAGTGGAGCTAGTGCTGATTGATAAACTGGACGAGTAGTCGCAACTTCCACAGTTCGTGCCGTATGTACACGTGCCGTCAGGGTTGATCGCATAGCCGTAGACGGTGCCTTGTGACTTGGTGTAGCATTGGCCACAATTGCAATCTCCTTCTCCAGTACGTGCCCCTGCATCCGAACCGGTGCAAGAACAACCAGGGATGCCACCCGGCCCGAATCCCGTCAGCTCTGTTGTGTAGCAGATTTGGGCGCATGCTGTCGCTTCCACTGCAGCACAACGTGGGGTAGTACATGACACAGTTAGCACCATCATGGAGGATGTAGCACACGTACATCGGTGCTTGCTTACCTAGAATAAACCACCTCAAGGTCGTTACATTTGCAAGCAGTGCCAGAAAAACTAACCAAGACCGCATATTGTTGCTTTCAATCCGTGTTCCTATTCGTAAGTGTCGATGAGCCCTACTTTTTTAGGTGACGAAGAACCAAAGACTCTTGGCTAACGGACAACCGTCATCCTCGAAACCATACAATCACGCAGCTATAATTGAACAATCATGTGCGACTCGACTCCTTAAATTACCGCACGCGACGTGACAATCGTCTTCGAACTGAAGCATATGATCAATGAAATGGTCGAGTGGCCGTTTCGATGGAACGAACAATTACCACTCGCATGAACAATCAATCGCACTTGATCAAGCCGCGATACTTCACCGTTACTGCACGCAAGGCAATCGAACTTTTGGAGGGGGTAAATAGACCCTGCGACGACTCAAAAGCTTGATGCCGATAACTGTCTGAGTTCGGCAAACCTCCCACTGTCTGTGGCTCGTCACCGTAGTGCGTGCGGTTCGGTTTTCTTTGGACGACCATATCGATGATTTGCCAGCTGCGTTACTTGCAAGAAATGTAGTTCGTCTAGGTCCCAGCATATCTATGAATTTCAAGAAGACTTTGTAGGACGCAAGAACAAAGGGATGTGCATCCGTGCTGCTCATATCTTAAACCAGACAAGAAGAAACGGCAGTGCCACCTTTGCCCAAATCTGTCTGGACTTCGCATCAAGTACATTAGCGTCCACTCATTGAGATCAATGTCATTTTCCAATTGCCTTCCTCGACTCCACTCGATTGATTACATTCTCCAACGCGTTGGCTTGCAATGAGACTCCTTTGCAATTACATGGACGCAGTCCTGACAGCCACATTCTCGTCAACACGCAGCTCTTCGTCTAGCAGTGCCACAACATCCAAGAAGAACAAGAAAACTCTGCGTCAGTCTCTACAATTGCAACCCACTCACGAATCCGTGGTCTTAATGCAAGTCTCTACTAAAATCATCCGATCACCACCACAACGGTTGACGGACTTGAAGACCATGGAGACTTTGGCGCCGGCACTTTTTGGAGAAGTGCTTCTATGTCTCGACTCCAAGACGTGTCGACAAGTCGCCGTCAAGCGCGTGGACCTCCGCTGTGCTCGCGCTCAAGTGACGATCGGTACCGAGATCCAAGTGGTTGAAAGCTTGCAACAGGAACGCGCCATTCACCGTAAACTCGTAGCTGCACGAACGACGAACCTGTTGCTATTGGAGGAAGAGATTCAATGTGGTGGCAATTTGTACCTGGTTTTCCCTTTCTGCTCCGGTGGCGACTTGTTTGACGTTGTGCGTCAGAGTCCAACAAAAGGTCAACTACCCGAAGCAACCGCTCGTCGGTTCCTTCGCGATGTCGTATGTGGCTTGCTTTGTATGAAGGAGAATGGTTTGGCTCATCGTGACATTTCATTGGAAAATGTGCTACTAGATGCTAAAGGTGTTTGTTACGTCTGCGACTTTGGTCTGGCTACTCAGCATGGCAAACTTCTAGCTCCTGGACGAGTTGGAAAAGTCTGGTACATGGCTCCTGAAGTCTTCCGAGCAAAAGAATCTTACAACCCATTGACAGCAGACATTTGGTCTCTTGGTGTCTTGCTTGCAATCATGTTATCCGGAGCTCCTCTTGTCGAAAAACCAAGCTCGGAAGACCGTCACTTTCGTGTGTTAAGTGAAGGTGGTGGTGGCATTCGCAACCTGTGTCAAAGGTTTCCTCGGAAGCTCTCGGATCAAGCCTATGACCTCATGGAAAAGCTATTAACCATCAATCCACATCAACGACCGACACTTGAACAAGTAGCCAAACACCCGTTCCTAGCACCACCTTGTAGATAGATCAAACCAAACACATTTTATTATCATATCATTTGACTATGCAGTCCTAGAAACTGTCCTAGAAACTGTCCTTCCTTCCTTCCTTCCTAACTTTGTCTTGGAGGGGGCTCTTGTGTTAGAAGAAAAAAGGCAAAAGCTAGAAATGCCAAAGCTCGCCAACCAAAGAAAACCGTGAGGATGACGGCCATTAATAAGTGGATCTTTTGAACCGGTCTTGCAGGAAATCCCAATATTGCTGGAATAATTACGGAGCCTTCGAGTCCCACTTGACGTATCAAATTTTGAAATGCCGACGTCCCAGCACCTGGACGAACCACTTGAGTTGTAGATGATGATGATGAAGAAACTCCTTCTACTGATCCAAAACGTCTTTGAGTTTGTTGTGGCTGTTGCTGTCGTGCACGTACTCGCGGATCATCGTCGGGTACGATCTCTCCATTGATAATATGCACCATGTAAAACTATCCGCTTGGTTCTGTGCTTGGCCGACGTGGCGGATATTTTATATCAGTTGAGATAATATTTCGATATTTAGGCTACGAGCAAAGGATAATATCTTGATATTTAGGCTACTAGCAAAGGAGAATATCTTGATATTTAGGCTACTAGTAAAGATAATATCGTAACTGTGTACGAAATAGGACGCATGCACACCAACTAGGTTGCTGCTTGGAGCCGTCGAATAAACTCGGGAATACTCGCCAACTTTTGTTTCACTGCTGAGGGTAGAAATGATGACATTGTGCCAGTTGTGAGTAATTCAAAGACATCTTCAGTCTGGACACTGTCCGTGCCATAAATATCACTTGTCCAAGATGGCCGGAAACGTAATTGCAACCCACTTGCTGCCAAAATAAGCTGAGCTCCATCCAAATACACAACTTTCAAGTCTCCACTTGCATCAATTTGTCCACGTCCAATTCCAGCAATGTCGACTTCTCTCTGTGCTTCATACGAATCTCCTTGTGTCCCACGTCTAGCACCTTGAGTAAAAAAAGTGGTTCGATAGTGGAAGGATGCCAACAATGACTCTGGAAGTGTATCATAATGGACGAATGGAAGCTTGCTGAATTCACCTCGTAGTGCAATTTGGCGCAACTGCATGCTGCGTAATGCAAGACATTGGCAAAACCGAACCAATGGTGGCAAGAACGGGCGCTGAGAAGGTGATCTCCGGGATGAACTCAAAGTCATATTGACACCAGTTCGTGCTTTTCTCACTCCAGGAATCTCGTAACGCAATGGATCACCGTCGTTTGTCATGGCTGTAAACACCCCAGTAGCTAAATCGTAGCTTCCTTTCCACCCGTTTGATACTTTTAGTTCGAATGTCGGTGGACTGCCGACTTCAGCTGGTTCCTTGCAACTCCACTGCAATTGCACCTTCGCATCGCTCACATTGCCAACGCTGGCTTGAGAAATCTCGAACCATGTCAGGTTTTGCAATTCCAAATGCATGATAACTGATATGGCTGGTCCAGAGATCCTGGATACTGCAAGAAGTGACTGATCAACTCGGTCAGGTGACGTGTGTTCATCCTTCCGCCTGTCATGGCCATTTCGCGTTGGCAACGATTGCTCGGAGAGATCGATGGAGTCTTCATCGAGGTTCATACTATCATCATCGGGGCTACAATTGCTGTCGCTGCTAGTGTTCCCGAGAGCAGACATCATCGGCTGAAATTGAGAAACCCCCCTCATCTCATTCGCAGGAGCGTCGAGCAGGCCGCGCTGCATCGAGCCGGCATGACTGTCTCTGAGCGTGCGCCGCCTTTCGACTTTGAGTGGAGCAGATGAGGTAGACGATGATAGAAATTGCTCCTCCTCTCTCATCGACCGAGATATCGTTGCTCTGCGATTATCGCGCAAGCTTTTAGGAGATCGAGATGAAGCTCGAGGGTGTGGAGGTATCCGCACTAGAGATTTGCGTGTACCGCAAGATGGTGGCGTTGCACGCTTGTGAGACAGCTCACGGAGCCAAGGGTGTAGCAGGATTTGCTTGGCCGATGGACGACTACGTGGATTCTTCAACGACACAGAAAAACACAAGCGTGAGCAAGAGTCCATCACGCTATTTGACGCAGAGAACATACTGAACTAAGCAGCCGTTTGATCAAGTCGCCGGCAGATGACGAGAAGCCGTCAGGAAACTTTAGCGGGGTCTGTCCTGCATTCGCCACATTCTCCAACGTTTCACTATGTAACACAACAAGACCCATTAGACTCCTTGCACCTTTGTCAATGTACACTCATCCATCTCACCTGACTTTACGGCCTTCAAACGGCGCTTTGCCGAGCAGCAAACAGTACAAAATACACCCTAGAGACCAAATATCCACCGTCTCATTGTATGGCTCGTTCTCTGCCGTCAACACTTCTGGTGCAATGAAATTAGGCGTACCACACATTGTCACATGATCCTCCCTACAATTCACACCAAAAACTCAGCAAAGAAAAACCAATCCACTATTCTCTCCCAGCACTTCACAAAAAAGAGAGAAAAAAAATCTCCGTCCTCACCCAAGTCTCGCTGCAAGTCCAAAATCCGAGATTTTGACCTCCCCGTCCTTAGTTATCAACAAATTGGCAAGTTTTAGATCTCGATGGATCACGTCATTGGCATGTAAATACACGACACCCGTCACCACTTGACGAAATATTTTTTTCGCCATTTTTTCTTCCATTTGACGTGCTGGAAATGTCTTGACAATGGCCGAAAGCGACCGACGAGCACAATATTCCAAAATCATATAATAATTTCGAGCATCTTCGAAAACATTCTCAACGTGGAGAACATTGGGATGATTTAATTCAGCATGAAGCACCATTTCTTGTTGAATTTTGCTCTCTAACTGTGAGCGTTGAATTAACAACTTGTCAATCACTTTAATGGCTACATGAGCCTCGGAAACCTCGTGTTTTGCTAAATAAACTTGAGCAGTGGCACCTTCACCTAAAAATTCAAGCAGCGTGTACTCCTACAATAGAAATGATTACGATACAGGTAGAAAATAGTAGAAATAAATGATAGGAGAAGAATAAATAGACGTACGGAAATCGACTGTGGCGCCATGAAGTGATTAGCCACTTTGTAGTGCAAAATTCGAAAATAGTAGTGAATTTTAGTCTAAATACGTGATAGTAGCAGAGTCATAGTACACAAGGAAATAGTACTTTAGACTAATACAGATGATAGTACTGGATTACTACTTCATGCCATCAATCAAATCAGAAGATGGCTTTATTCAAAAAGACGTATTCTTTACGATGACATTAGTACTCTCTCATCAACGAGAAACCTCAAGTTAGCGACATGAAAAAGCATCGTTCGTTCGTTCCCTGACCTGTTCTTCCTTCTTCTCTTTTCTGCTAATACACCGTCTCGCTCTTAGACAAAGATCGGTGATATCTACAAGAATTGCGCCATCCAGCGGAAACCATCAGCGTAACCCATCCGACGCACGACAGAACACATGTACAGCTCAATGGGACGAATACTCGTATCCTTGTCACCACGAGCTTCCTTGCCGTACGTCTCGTACAATCCCAATGCACTACGTAGCTCGTCTTCGGACGCAGCACGTGGCACGTCAATCTTGTTGCCCAGTACCAGGAACGGCACATTCGCGAGCTCATCATAGCCTAGAAGCGTATCCAGCTCACGTTTCGACTCCGGGAAACGTTCACGATCCAGTGCATCCACTACAAACACGACACCATCGACTGTGGCAAAATAGTCTCGCCATAGACGACGTGCTGTTTCATGGCCACCCAAGTCGAATGTACGTAGACGTAGTTTGCCAATGATCAGCTCCTCTGAGTCTACATTCAATGAAATATCCATAATTGTTAGAAATTCCATGATTATAAATTATAATGGCTAATACTTGCAGACATACTAGGATGAAGTGTGGGTTCATGCACGGCAACACGATCATCCTTGAGCATATGCAGAAGCGTCGTCTTGCCAGCATTGTCAAGCCCAAGAAACAAGATCTTGGCATTCTTGTGATAAAGTCCTATTTCATATAATAATTGCAATATAAAATACAATTAATTTTATTGTTTCAACTAGTAAAAAAAAATCCATCTGGTTTTTTTGTTTTTATCCGGATATTTGGATACAGATCCGAATGTTTTCCTTCTCGCCGTAAAAAGATACCCAATCTCTTTTGTAGGTAGAGATAGAAAGTACACGTACCCAAGTAGCCTAATACATTGTAGAACCAGTCAAAAACAAACATCGTTTCACCTCCAAAAACACTTTTATCTCTCTTTTTATCTAAGAGCTTCTTCCTGGAACGACTGGAAACCGCAAAATGAATCGAAAGAAAAAAGAATAGGGGGCCGCGCCGTAATCATTGGTAGAAAGAAGGACTATCCAGGCCACGCAATACATTTCTATTCGTTAAAAATAAAATCTCAACAGAACGTATATCTACCAATCACAATCAATTCTCAGATCTGAGTATATCCCTTTGAAGCCAAGAATGCGACGACGTGGTGTCGGTATCGGCGCCGTGCGCAAGAAACAGGAGCAGACGAAGCAGTTCTCCGATGTAGGCGAACAGCTTGTCGAAGCTAATTTTACACACGTCTCGTCCCAATTGGAGTTATTCCGTACGAATCTCCAGGCGTTTGCTATCAAGTATAAGAATAATATCAAGAAAGATCCGGATTTTCGACGTAAATTTCAAGTCATGTGCGCAAAGATTGGCGTTGATCCATTGGCTTCCAAGAAAGGATTTTGGTCGGAATTATTAGACGTGGGTGATTTTTATTATGAGCTCGCGGTACAGATTATTGAGGTGGGAATTCTCACCAGACCAAAGAATGGCGGACTTCTTGGGATGAGTGACTTGCTGCGATTATTAGAAAAGAAAAGAGGAGAAGCTATGCAGATTGTTACGGATGATGATGTCAAGAGAGCAGTCAAGAAACTCAGTGTACTGGGAGAAGGGTTCCAGCTTCTTGACATGGAGGAGAAAACAATGGTCAGTTACGGTTGTTTGTTGCTGAAGCTTGGAGCTGAAGCTTGGAGCTGGGGTTGTAGGATGAGAGATTGTTTACATTACTTTGAGAGTGACTAAGGAGGTGTTTCTTTTTTTGTAGATTGTGACGGTGCCTGTGGTGTTAAGTCAAGATCACTCGACTATCTTGGCGTTGGCACAGACGACGGGAGGAATGGTGAATGTCAGCATTTTAGCACGAGAGTTGCACTGGGACAAGAAACGGAGTATGTTGGCACTGAATGTACTGCTTCGTGAAGGCATGACGTGGCTGGATGAACAGGTTCGGACATGTGGAGATTGAAAAGGATGTTGGCGAGTGGGGGTGTCTAATGGTTTTTTGAGCTTACTGTGGCACTGGATTTGGTGTGTGTAGACTAGCGAACCATCGTATTTTTTCCCGAGTATTACACTGTCGGGTACTTACACGTAGCGTTTGAAAACGTGGTATAGATTCTGTGCCAGGTAAATAAAGCCGTGCTTGAAATACAGCAACGGTTTTCATGTCAAAGTCGTCGCGAAGTCTGATCTGATCATCGTAGTCAGAAAGGCGTGCATTCATCATTCTTTGCACCGATGGGGAAGTCACGCGTTGTGTGTGACTACTGTAACAAGTCGTTCGAGGACTCGCATGAGGCGCGACAGCGACACAATCGTGGGCGCAACCACAAGACGAACGTTAAGCTCTGGTACGACAGCTTCACAGGTATGCAGATGCACTCAAATGATTACTACCGGGCGATTCTTCTCATCCATTTATTCCTTCACTATCAATTTAGATCATGAACGACATGCATCTGCTGCTACGTCAGTAAACTTTGACCAGACGTTGCGTACAATTGACCAAGGTTCTCCTGCATGGGCGCCAGTGAATCTATCCTCTGCTAAACGCGATCAAGGACCGACACAAAACCTACCGCCGTCGATGCTCCCTGCTCCACCCGGTGCCTTCTACTATTGTCGGTCCGATTGGGGCTGAAAGAGTTTGCAGATCTTACAGCAAGGACATGAAAACTTCAACAGGTACCGCAATCTACCATTGTCTACGGAGAATACTACAATACGAGCTCAGCACTGTTGACATACCACAAGCAGCAAAAAACGTTTCCACTTTCAAAACAACAGTTCATTCTTGCATTGCTACAAGTCCCCAGTGCCCTGAACCCACGGGTGCATAGCGATTTGCTGGACCGTTAGACGTCGCGACGGGTCGTCCACGATAAGCATTTTCGACATCAGATCACGAGCGCTCGCGGAAATGCGGTCGAGGCCCCACGAGTCTAACATGTCGCCCATGAGGCCCTGTGCAATCATCTGGAATCGTGGGTCTGCATCATCTGGTCGCTCAAATGGTGGGGCGCCCGTTATCATGATAAAAAGCATGACGCCCGTTGACCAAATATCCGCCGAGAACCCGTTGAAAGGGACCTGGTTACGGTAAATCTGAAATCAATAAACAAAACGTAAACGGTAAAAACCTTGGCTAATGAGCACGTAACGACGCCACATACCTCGGGCGGCATGTAAAAGATTTTGCCAACTGCACCAGCAGGTGGGAGTGAATATGTCATGCCATGTGAATCGACGGGAATGCCGATGGTTAGACCGAAGTCGATGATCTACAGTATGAGCAATCCGCATAAGTTAGCCTGTGCCCTCATTCTATTTCACAAGCATGTGTGACGCTTGCTTACCTTTGAGGTATCGCCGTCTAGCAGCACATTTTCCAAGGACATATCACGGTGGCAAATGTAGCGACTTTGCAGGTAAGAAAGGCCTGCCAAAATTTGGGTAAACCAATGGCGACACTCAGCTTCGTTCATGGCGCCACCACTTTCCACCACCGAGAACAATTCACCACCATTACAAAACGGAAGCACAGCATAGATGAAATCCGCGTCGTGCAAGCACTCAAGCTGTGCATCATAGTATCAACACAGAACCATACATCAGAAAGAGTTTTCCACTAGCAACATATATACAGTATTGCAGTAGTGATGCCTTACCAGTGTGAGCACGTTTTCGTGGCCTGGTACTGACAGATATTGCTGTGCTGCAAGCTCGACAAGCGGGTTCTCTTGGAGATTTCCCTCCTCTATAATAACCTGTAGTACGAAACCCATCACAAGAGTCCAAGAATCGTCAAAACAACACTACTCCTACACATCTCGTACAAATGCAGTACACCCACAGCACACGCACCTTGCTCATAACCTTGATAGCCACCTCAAGCTGCGTGCGCACAAAAGTACCATTAGGCGTCAACTGAAGACGAACAGCATGCTTCACTTTTCCGTAAATGCATTTCCGTAGCGTTCGTACGAATTCATACACTGTTCCCGACCCAGAAAATATAGCAAGCACCATGCCAACACCTTCCACAGGGCAGCGTCGGAGCTCCGCATTCATAAAGCGCACTTCCTGTGGAATAGGAGAGCTTAGTCCATTGTGGTCGTATTGTTCAGAACCTGTACGAAAGACATCGTCTGATGGGCTAATACCCAGTGCCTGTAGCTGTTGCTGGAGTTCAGCAGAGACTTCTTCCATGGCTTCCCCTTCACTAGTCTCTTCACACACTGGATTGCTAATCTCTTCACACACTGGATAACTGGTCTCTTCACTAGTATGGTGTTGATTGGTTTTCTCACTCCCAAGCTTGAGTTCCGACTCACTGTTAGACCTCTCTCCCAAGCCACTAGACGACTGTATCAATGGCTCGTTCGGTCGCTCTCGTAACGGTGGTAGTCGTACAGGATCAGTAGCTGCTCGGTTTCTCCTGCTTTTAGAAGGACCTAAAAGTATACTCGCCCACGATCGGACCCGGTCCAATGCACGTGCACGAGGAGGACGTTGGGTCCCGGCCTTGGAGTCTTGCGCTCTCGCCGTTGCTTTCGAGTCGTCAGTCAGTCGATCGATCGCTTCTAGCGAACGAACGAACGAGACAACGGGCAATAGTTTAAACGAAAGTGGTGTAAGGAGAAGGAGAGAGGAGCGACAAAGCTCGAAAACGTATCAGATGCAGCAGATTTTACTCCACACAATGAATGTCGCTATTTAACGGCTTACACAGAGACGAGGGGGGGGGACGTAATTGCACCAAGGGGAAGGGAAAAGAGACAAGACGCACCAAGTGAGTTCCTTGACGGTCGTGAAGTTAATGGGAGGCTCGGAATTTCTTAGTGCGAAAGTGGTTTCGACTGTAGTTCGATAGTAAATTAGAACCGGCGTTCGATTATTCCTTCTTGGAGGGTGGGTGCTGCTGAACCCTATGTGGCCTAAGTACCGGTATCGACGGTCTCATATTAAAAAAATACCGATGTTTCTTGCTTTTAGCTAAGAAAAAGACTTTTTTTTAAATTGCACCGTCTCAAATTAATTGTAAGCTGCTGATATAGGCCACACAAAACCTCACGTCCAGTCTCCGATCCGTTGCAATACAAAGTAGCAAACAGACACGGCGGCATCCCACTATCGGCTTTAGAGACAGCAAAAACCCTGTTCATGCTATGCGGTCGTCTCAGCACCATCTTTATTGCTATCTCTACGAAACTAAGGAAGGAAAGTAGTATAGCTACGTCACCGATGTGGCATTCACGGTTGACAAACAGAATCTTATCTCCATTTGTCAAAGAATTAGTTAGAGTCAACAAGGCAAGGACGCACGCCGTTGCAATGTCAGTGAAACAGTCCGCTTGCACAATGAAGCAATGCTAGTTCCTACCGGACAAGCAGCAGATCTTCACGTCTAGGCTTTGAATTGATCGAGATGATGAGAAGTGTATTTCTAGCATTGTACAGCCGTCGGCTTCGATATTACCTCGGAGCTATTGTTTAAGACAGACACGCCAATTTTAGAACATGTGTGAGGCATGGTCATGCTCACGTGCATATGAGTCCCACTGTACAAGAAGATACAAGTCATCGGAGCTGTTCTGCAATGACAGAATGAGATCAATTGTCAAGTTCCAGCAAGTTTTTACAGGTAACAATGCAACATAATCGCTTATGATCGTAACCTTAGTATTGTATTTCTCTGATGTGGGCTTGATGGATATTGCTGCTGCTTGAGCGTTTCAACATCCAAGCTATTCTATCTTTAACTAACATAGCTAGACGAACATCAAACGTGTCAAGAAAGCGAGCAACTGCTCTCATTGTTTCCATCTTACTTTGTTGTAGTTAAGTCTTATGTTATAAGCTTGTTATTCCAGGAATACCTCTATCGATACAAACTGCTTTCCTAGCGAGATACACAGCGTCGATATGCCACATTCAGCGAGTCACCTAATGTTTGCTGGCGATTCGTGTCAGTGTACGGCACCACCAGCAAGTTTCTATCCGAAAAAGCTTTGTAGGAACCAACAATACCTTGTTTCTCGCTAGATGCGAGCGTCAATGGGTATTCGAAACAAACAAGTAACCTCGTAGCAATACATCAGTCCTATCAGTGCTCATGCAAATTCTTTGTTTAGCTAGATTGGTAGAGGAAGACTTCGAAAACAATCGATTCTGTATCGTTGAAAGCGTTAGTGGCAGATCTTATCTTAGATGCTCATTCCAATGAACGGAACGAAGACAGCTAGTACAAATGCATTACGCATAGACAATGCCTTCTACTCGACTCCCTAGATATGTACCCATATATCTAGTATGGGTACATATCTAGTAAAATCAGATCCTGATATTATCAGGCTCAGATTTTAATACATTAAGCCTAAAAATCATTTCAGCCAATCACTGTCTTTTCTTTATGTCGCAAGTCACTCTATTCCGCATTCCAAACTTTTCCTCTCCCCAAAATGGCGGTGATCCACTTGTACTCGGTGCTCAACCTGCTGTGGATTTTATGCAATGGTGTGTGCATTAATTTCCTTCAATTTTGTCTCTATTGCCTCGTACGTCCGTTTAATAAGGTGCTCTATCGTCAACTCATGGGGTACGTACTTTTTTCTCGTCAGTGCGGAATTGACCATCACTCTGTCTAACATATACCATCACTCTGAACTTGCAGTTCGATGGCACAATCACTCTGGATTGATGTAGCGTCCGCAAGTTTCCCACAGACCAAGCTCTCAATTACAGGCGAGCTACCGTCGGATCCTACGAAGCCCATTATCCTTCTCGCCAACCATCAAGTCGACGCCGATTGGTGGTACATTTGGCAGGCTGCACGCCAGCAAAAGGCAGCGGGTAACATTAAGATCGTGCTAAAGGATCAGCTTAAGTACTTGCCCATCATTGGCTGGGGCATGCGTCTTTTTGAGTTTCTCTTTTTACGACGTCGCGTCGACCAGGATCAGGAACATATCAAGAGGTACATGAATGGGCTCATAACCGACGGTTTTCCCTTTTGGCTCGTGTTGTTTCCTGAGGGGACGACGATTCACAGTGAATACGTGACAAAGTCACAGACTTTTGCGGCCAGAGAAGGTCGTCCTAAGTTTGAGAGGGTCTTGCTGCCACGTACGACGGGCATGCGGATCATCTTGGATGCTGTGGCTGAGGTGAAGCCGGATATTTACGACCTTACGCTGGCTTTTCCGTCGTATTCAGGGGAAGTGCCAACGTTTGACATGGGCTATGGACGTAAAATTGATACGGAGTTACCGTCCATGAAGTCGTTGGTGGCAGGGAAACAACCTGTAGGAAGTGTGGCCATGCACTCGCGAAGATTTAGTTATGAAGATGCGACGACAGATTTGCAGGGATTCTTAGATGCGCGCTGGAAGGAAAAGGAAGAACGACTGACTTACTTTATTGAACACCAGCGGTTCCCTGGCGAAGAGAAGACAGTGGAGATAGAGTTGCCGGTATGGTTCTTTTTGCTGTAGGTTTTATGTTTGCTGCATTGGTGTTAATGAGTCGTGTTGTGTGTGATCTCTTTTTGGATTACCAGAGGTCGGTTGGAGCCGTATTTCAACTATGGCTGGGTATCATACTGTTGTGCATCGCGCTGCCTGTCGTCATGATGCTCTTCTTCCCATGTACGTCTATCCTGTAGTGATTGTGATTGTTTCGTAGACTTGCTGACCACTGCGACGCGTGCTGGCTTGATTGGTTGCTTACTTAGTATACTTCCTCTGGGTCGTTTACTGCTTCGTGTACTCGGTTTACGACCGCACGACGAACTTTTGGTGGCCATACATTTTCAATTTGCTCGTGGAGCGTGCTACTAAGACACACGGTCATTTCAGGCGACAACAAGCCAAGTACCTTTGAGGTAGACAAGAGAGTTTTCACCTCCTGCACGGGATGACTGTACATCGAATGACAAGAAAGTGTCACTTTTGGCATTTATTTGGTGTCGGCATGTGTAACGTTTGAAGCTTATGTCATCTGGTTGACATTTTCTGAAGAACCCAATGTTTTTTGACGCCGCACATATCAGTTTGCACAAAAGAGTAGAGCATATCGATGCAGAACGACAGCGTCGATCTGACTCACTTTGGATACACTTAGTAGTACGTAAACATGGGTTATGCTTTTCTAACTGATAACTGGCTTAAATAAAGGGTATCACTAAAATGAGTAGATTTGTACATGTACCTATCATTTTAAACAGGTATTTAAAAAAAATAGTCCACGACCAAAAATACCAATTGTGTACGCCACACAAACAATATCGTAGTCATGAGCAGCTACGTAACTCGGGATGGCGAGCTGCCACAACAGTTCACCGCTGTCGGGACACTAGGTGATGTAGGCGCCGCTTACGCTGTCTACGAAAAGAACTGGATCTGTACTGACTGTAGCCATGAAAATTATGCACGTCGTAAGCGTTGTTTCCGTTGTCGTGCACCCAAAGTAGAGCGACCGGACGCTTTCGTGGTAGACAGTCAGGGTGATCAGCATTCGTGGCGTGAAGCGCTGGACTCGGTATCGAATAAGATTTATTACTACAATATGGAGACGAATCAGACACAATGGGAACGTCCGGTTGAAATGGGTGCAGCACCACATGCCACAGGCTGGTTTGGTCGTGGTAAAGCTGGTGTGAACGAGGGCGACCGGTACGAGAAATTAAACGCCTTGTTCCTGTCAAGACCTGCACGGAAACAACTGGATGTGATGCCGACAGCTAATTCACAGCTGGAAGGCGCATATGAGTACAATATCTGGTACGACAAGTACGTGGGGGACCACTGGAACGACTCGAGGGGCAAGGAACCGGCCGCCACGCGCTGTGTTTTAGAGCTGGATGCAGGCAAGACTAAGGCTGATATGGTGAGTAAAGCCAATCGATATTTCTGCGTGCATTTCGCACGTGGGATGTGTGCCCGAGGAGCAGAATGCAACTATTATCATCGACTACCAGCTGCAGCCGATGAGACAAGGATCGGCATGATGCACGACTGCTTTGGACGGGAACGTCATGCAACGGATCGAGATGATATGGATGGAGTGGGAAACTTTACGCGCAACTCCCGTACTCTTTATGTGGGTGGACTGAAGACCACGAGTGGACGGGAAGCACTACAGCTACAGGAAAAGGCGCTTGCGAAGCAGTTTGGCGAGTGGGGTGAAGTGGAGAACATTAATGTGATCCATCGCAAATCTATCTGCTTTGTGCGTTACCGTCATCGAACGAGTGCGGAATTTGCAAAGGAAGCGATGGCGAACCAGTCGCTACAAAGTGATGAAGTGTTAAACTTGCGCTGGGCTTTTGATGATCCCAACCCCGTAGCAAAACAGGCAGGAGAGCGTGCGGATAAAGATGCTATTATTGCTATGATGCAGGCTAAGGGCGCAACTACGACGGAAGATGCGGCTTTTGACTACCCAGAGCAGTACCATATGCCAGCAAGCAAGCGTCAGCGTATCGAGGGTGTCACGGTTGCGTCGTATCCTGACACGGATACGCAGTTTACTACTGATGAGAATTCAACTGCTGCTGCTAGTATTGCTACTGCCTCTGAAGAAGAATTGTATGCGCAGCTGAGCTACGCCAACCCGAGTGGCGAGGTCTCGACGAATCAACTTGACGAAGAAGATAAACAGGAGTAGCTAATGGTAAAGCTCGCAGCTTGTTCTTTGTCTTTTGAATAGATGGTTGTTTGTCCGACTAAGGATGGAGGCAGCGATACACCAGCATCAGAGGTGACGAAAGAGACCATTACACCTACACTTCGAAGCAGTTAAGCAAGCTGGTCGTCCGTCATTCCATAGGAACCATCTTGTTGATCGGAGCTTCCTTCTGCACGGCACATCTACTTCCACACAATCTTTATCTGCAAACACGCTTCTTACTATTATAATACATGTCGAGCACCATGACATCTACATGCCACCGAGAAATTCCATCAAAAAAACACCATTGCTGCTGTCAACAACTGCATTTTGACGAACGTGTCGTACTTCCGCCTCCAGTCGTGCGCTCATCTGTTGTGCTCGATGCAGCCTCGCTTGCAAGGTAGCCCGTTCCAATTGCAATTGCTGGATAGTGTCTTCATTGCGCTATGAACATGGAGGGGCGAACGCAAAGGGGAACCACAGGATATCGTCGTCCAGATGCAGAAAGAAGAAGACATACCAGAGGAGTCGTCAGCACTCCATGACCAGCTAGCAGATTACAGAGCCAAACCAGCGCAGCCCAGCACGAGCTCAATACGCCAGCAGAAGATACTTGCTACCGCACTGAGCCAATGCAGAGCCTGCTTTACGCCACATTACTTACGTTAGCGAGATCTTGGAGGGCACTGCAGTCGGTCAAGTCGCCAACTCTAGTTCGGAGAGCAGCTATTTCACGCCTTAATCGGGTCAACTCGTTGCTCTTGTTTTCTTCACTTAAAGTTCCAGAGTCCAAGTTAGCGTCCGCGGCCGTCGCAAATAACGAAGAGAGTAACTGAAGGTTGTTACCACTACGTTGCCGCTTATGGTAAAGGTCACGCACCGTCTCCAAAAGCTTTGCATTGTCTTCCAAAGCACACTCCAGTAATGTCTGTAATCGAACTGGTTTCTCGTCATCGCTTGCTTTTGGCATCTCTAGTGTCGCCAGAGTAGATCGCGTCGTTTTCATCTCTTGCTCTAAATCTTCAATACGTTTTTGGGTGGCCAGTAATACACTCTCCATCCGCTCCCTATCGTTGCCATTATCCCCTGAGTCGCTGCTGTTGCAAAGACAATGCTCCAGATGTTCCACCTCACGTCGTGCAACTTCCTGTTCATACTCCAAAGCACGCGCATCTTCAGCTAGCTTTTCGTTTAGCACCCGGGCTATCTCATCACGTTGAGAACGCACTATTTTCTCTAAGTCGTTCAGTTTCTTTCGTAAGTCATGCTCTGCCTGGCTCTGCTTAGCTTCTTCATCGGCTGCCAACGTACGCAACTGCTGGAGCTGGAACTCAGCGAATTTTGTGGCAGCACTCGAGGTTTCCAGCTCGTCCTTCGTCGTTTGCAACTCCTTCTCTAAGCGCTGAATTGTGTCCTGATAGAGGTCAAACTTCCGCCCAAGACGTGAGCTCAGAGCATTCACGCGGCGGATTTCACGGTAAGCGTCACTAGCACCTCCATCACCATCTTCGCTCGCCTCAAAACCATCCACCGAGATGCAATCATCGCCAATATCATCCTCATCACCTGAAGCGTAGCAGGTAGAATTAGAGTCCGTTATCACAGAAGAACCAGATTTCGGGCTGGGCGGACTGCATAGTATAGGCTTCCTCGTGTACATCAGATCTGTGACGTCATCGAAAAGTGACCGATACACATTCAGCATTTCCTGCATATCCTGCATCTCTTCACTTGGCACTGTCGATACTTCAAGTATTGGTGTCTCCTGTTCATCATCTTCACTCTCCAGCTGAGGGTCCATTGGCACAGCATCACTGACACGACGTCGTTCTTCTTCGACAAAGGCTTTCCACTCTAGCAGCTCGCAAAGTTCGTGACGGATAAGAGCATTCTCCGTCTCGGCTTCTTGGGACCGCCGTAACAGTTCCTCGATACGGCCGTCTTGATCGTGCACCTTCTTGTGCAACTCACGTTCCCGCTTCTCAGCCGCTATCAGAGCAGCAGTAGGCCCATCATCATCCGCGGAGTGCTCCTGGTTGTCGACATGATGGTAGCGCACAGCAGCACTAGTGTATTGCTTGGGCGCGGTAAGCATTGATTTTCGTGAACCTTGAATCTTGCTTGGCTTTAGGTGCGTTGAGCGTCGACTATACTTATACCGGTCAGGGTCAAAGGTGACCTCTTTGTATTCCTCAAAACGGCAAATCATGCGATAAAGCAGCATCTCAAGTCGATCGCAACGGATCTCCACAACATCACGCTCTTGCTGCCGAGGCTCCTTTTCCTCAGCATTGTCTGCAGGCGACAATGCTCCACTTGCACGCAGCAGTTTTTGCATCATGTCCATAGCTGGCTCCCATCGGTTGTGAATTTTCTTTTTTTCCTGAGCTCGAGCTTCTGCTTCAGCGTCAGCGATTAACTTTAATCGCATCATGTGCTCGTCCTTAGAAAGGTCTGAATCGGTAGTACTTGCGCTAGAGGTCAAGCCAATACCGACACTACTGCGCAAAGATGCAATTTCTTGAACCAGCTTTTCAATTTGTTGTTTGAGAACGGGTACCAGCGAGTCAGCATCCTCGTTCTGCACAGCATTATTCTTGATAAACTTTGCACGCTGAGCAAACTTCAGTGTACTCAGCGTTTCTGTAAAGTATTTCTCTTCGGGCGAAATAGTAGCCACGATACTTGTGATTGCATTGCCACCCAAGGCGTCCCGCAGAAGAAAGGTAAGCTTCGAGTCCCGATAATGCACGTGCCTCTTCTGGCCATTGCTTACTTCCACTAGTGCCATGATTACGTTGCCTAGAGCCGACAACGACTTGTTGATTTGTGCAGCCTCCTTTAATCGCTTGCCATGGACACGAGTTTGTCGCTGCTTTTCACTACCTGCCAAATCCACCAAGTGTAAGCACGAACGGCGCGTACGTTTTACGCCAGACGACGTGCGCTCCTCCAGTACCAACTTGACCGAAAAAACTGCGTGAGACCGCGAGCTTTCGCGATTCATTTCGGTTGACGAGACATGACGATTCTGTGAGCCTAGCTGCAATAGCGTCAGCGCTTCCTCTTCACTACCCACGTCGATCTCACGCAGCTGATCCACATACACCGCCTTGTTGTGGTCTTCACGAAGACTCTTGGGCTGCTGTGCTGCGACTGAGCCACTAGGTTCCAGCAAATCAAAAATCTTTTCGTTGTAAATCTCCAAGTACGAGCACGCCAACGTGTATTGCAGAGCACGCTCTTGTTCTTCTCCATTATAAAATGCAAGGTTTCGTTCTCGTGCAAGCTCTGCAAGTCGCTGGAACAGATAGTCAATAATACGCGGCGTAAGTCCACGCAACGGCATTTGTCTTAATTCGTGAACATTTGTAGTAGCTCCTCCCAACATCGTAAAGGTTTTTCCCGACCCCGTCTGTCCATATGCAAAGATACTGCCATTATATCCCTCAATCGTATTCTCCACTGCCCTTCGACCTGCATCTTGGAAAATATCGTCCTGCTCACAACTCTCTGTGAACACGCGGTCAAAGCCAAATCTCTTTTCCTGCTGCGAACCCGGTGCCAACGTCACTCCCCGTTGGTCTGGAGCCACTTCAAGACACTTTTTATTGTCTTTTCCCGGCGACGGTCTAATCCGAAGCAGCACGCGGATATTGTCCGACTGTGTAACTGAACCAGTCGACGGTACAAAGCTCGAAACAGCAGTCGAAACAGCAGCAACAGGACTCTGTTGCAGCATTGACCGTGCTGGTACTTTTAGCGGCATCTGAACGTGAGCATTTGGTCTTGAACCTGCTCGAGTGTCTCTCTGTTCTTGACTATTTGTTTCCTGTCTGCCAGGAAACTGCAATTTCTTGACTGGACGTTGAGATTGAGCTGGAGATTTTAGAATTGACGTTCGTGGTAAAGTCATTCCCGAGGCATGAGCTCTTAATGAAGCACTTGGAGGTGGTGTCTGACAAGATTTTTTCATTGTCTTGTGGCTTGTGGGCCCTGGAATTCTACAGTAAAAGAAAATACACAAGAAAAGAGACAATTCATATCAATTCAAGAAGAAAAAAGAAGAAGAAGAAGAAGAAAAAGAAAAGGAAGAAAAAGAAGAAGTTCTTCTTACCGAGACGATGTAAAGGGCATTTTTAATTGCTTAAATGTCCGTATAAGACGCAAATAAATTGAAATTTAACACACTTGATGATATATTGTACTTCTCTTATTAAGAAAGAAGAAGAGTGTGTGAAAGAGAGAGAAGAAGAAGAAGAAGAAGAAGAAGAAGAAGAAGAAGAAGATAGAGGTGATAATAAACCAATCGTCCGAAACCGTGGGGGCTGGACTGTTACAAAATGGCGGATTTCAAGCTAAAAATTAAGCTTCTTTTTAACGTTTGATCTGAAAAATTACGTCTGTAACGGTATAAATCGTCGAAACGTAAAACAGAGTAGTACCGTCCTACTACTACATGTCGAGTCTTATTTCATATAGTATTATTATCATCATCTCGATATCAATCCGAATACTATTTTATTATAGTAATTTAATACCGTCTACCAAGACCCAATGGCGGCTAAATGGCAGCAAATTAGCCGTCGTCGACGTCAAAAGTTTCAAAAAGAAGTGATGGAACCAGTGGATGAAGTTTCTACAGAGAAACAATTGCAGATAATTCAACGAGTTCATATGATTAGTCACGTTCTTCAAGATTCCTTACTACTGAACGAGGCACTCAATGCAATTGCGAGTCATTTTAATTTCATTCCAGCACAAAAGACGCTCATGAAGGACGAATTCCACGAAAAGGACGCTAAAAATGAGATGCATCACAACGTTGTGATGGTAATTGGCTATGGAATTGGAAGCTTTTGTGCCTCGTCAAATGCTGTTTATCAATTGGGGTTTCTCGTGGCACTAAAACAAGCTCTAGATGAAAAGTTTTGCTCAAGTGGAGACGCTAAAATTTCCAAGATGTCAGACAGGATTCCACAGGGTGTTGAAATTTATGATCCAGCCATGAACAAGGTTAGGGAAAGATGAAGCTTTTGTATGTATTCACGTGGATAAAAGGAGAGATGTGACGGATGTGACGGATGTTTATTGCTCTGTGACTCATAGAGTGACGCTTTTATTGCAGAGCAGTTTCAGCTGAAAGTTATTCAGGAGAATGAGCATGCACGACGGCATGTCGTTTCCAACACGGTGTTCTTCATGCCACACTGTGACAAGGTTCTGTACGAAAATGTTCTTGCTTGCAACTGGGGTCCAGCTATGAAGAAGCTTGTTATCATTGGCAACAGGTATGTCGACAAGTGCGTACCTGATCCGTAACTAACTCTTGTCAATCGTGTGCTTTTCACCTAGTTTTTCAGCATACGGAGACCGTGTTCTTGCTGCCGAGGAGCGTCAACAGCTCTTACTTGTGAGCGTACTACCGTACCTGGAAGAAGTGCATTTGTCGTGCGGTGTCTCCAAGATCCACCAAGATTTTGCACGTTATGAGACGGCCTTTAACGACCTCAGCGTGCATAGATTCCCACCCGATTTGTTGGATCGTGCGCTGGAAACTGACAAGGATCTTATCGCGAGGATAGCTGCAGTAACTAGTTCGATCGGCTGAGAGCAACGTCAGTGTGTGAGAACTCGATGAATGTAGATTGAAATTGTCAATTATGAAGACCAAACTGATTCCCGTTAAGCCAAAAGCCTATCGTCGGCACAATGTGCTGAAATCAGTGTCTAGTGGCGTATGAAACGCCGGTAACTACAGAAGGAATCACAGCTCGCAACGGATGTACAGAGGCATTCAGTCGAGTAGTTCCAAGGCCTGTTACATTCTTTTTTCGGGATAACTTGACGCTGGCGACAAGGTCTGTACCATCGCATTGCAACGGGTACTACCGACAAGAAGAGCCTATTTTTAAGACGCATCCGTTTCCATCACGCTTCTCGTGGAGCTAACAACTGCACCCTTTGCACTTTCCAGAGTCCGGTTTCCTTCCTACTTTGAGCATCCATAAGGCTCGTATGGCATTTGGACGATGTCTTGGCAAGCCTGACCCTTTGTCCTGTGCAGCAGTGCCCCTGGGTTGGACACGCCGTCCTACCCCAACGGATATGACTATCTCACCGCAGATTTCAAGTAGTCTCGAGACTACCGTTCCACTCAAAGAGATGGTTGACTTGTCCATTGCTGAGATCGTGCTATCCAAACCGGTCGATGATATCCGAGCTGGCAACACCAATAGCTCGAACGAAATAGTAGGTTTGCACCTTGCCAGTGTAAGTAAAGCAGCTCTTGTCTTGTATTGTGAAGCCGCATGCCTAACTCCCTACACCCGTGTGTGGTGTGTTTCTCAATCAACAGAACAAGAACAATGGAAACACTTCAAAGGAGACTGAGGACAAGGTTTCTACTTACTCAGCGTCTGCGAATGGCAGTTGCAATGATAACGGCTCGACTCCACCTCAAACATTACACTGTAGTAGAAATGACAGCAGTACTAGCAGCACAGGTTCATTATCCCATTCCACATTGGCTGCTACAATGCCAACGAAAGTAGAGTCGTCAACAATTGAAGCACTGTCGTCACGAGTAGCCTCATCACTACGAGAAGTGACGTTTCGCAAGGGTGAAAAGAGCTTCCTTGACTTTCATCAGCATTATGCCATCACGAGACATTTGGGTGAAGGCTCGTACTCGACGGTGAAGCACGTGACTCACCGCAAAAAAGGTGGAGTGTACGCTTGCAAGATCGTAGACAAGTTGAGTCTCTCGGAAATGGATCGTTCAGCACTTTCACATGAGGTGCGCGTACTCTCAAGTGTCAACCATGTCAACATCATGCGTCTGTACGAAGTTATCGAAGACGACACAAAGTGTTATTTGGTCACGGAGCTAGCTGAAGGAGGAGATCTCTTCGACCGCATTGCCAAACAGGGCAAGTTTCCAGAACACGAGGCGCAAAAAGTGTCGGCCGCGTTAGTGGGGGCACTGCACTACTGCCACTCACGTAGCATCATTCATCGTGACGTGAAGCCGGAAAACGTGCTACTATCGGGCGACGACGTGAAACTCTGCGACTTTGGCTTTGCAAGACAGTTGAATCACCCGGATGAGCAGGCCTCGGATTCATGCGGAACACCGGGTTACGCAGCGCCAGAGATATTGGATGGTAAATCGTACGGCCTTGAAGTCGACGTGTTCTCGCTAGGTGTCGTGATATACATTATCCTCTGTGGCTATCCACCCTTTCCGATGAAACTTGCTCAGTTACGAACGCATCGATTCAACGTGCGCTATCCGCCTAAGGACTGGGCTGCCATTCACGCTGATGTTAAGATACTCGTTTCCAAAATGCTGCACGTAGACCCGAAGAAAAGACCATCGATGTCAGTCCTTCGAATGCATCCGTGGATCCAGAAAGGCAAAGTGACTTTGGACCGCCTCCGTCGAGAAAACGAAGAGCGTCGTCGACTTGCCGATCTTACTCGACGACAACAAGCAGCTTCGACGATTCACAAGAAGCTTGTCATGAATGGGTTTGAGGCAGTGAAGTATGGTCGCAACGGACTACCTCATCGCACTAAACTTCGATTGTCGACCGATGGCAAAGTCCTCAGCTGGCAGCCAAAGCTGCTTAAACGGAGCTTGCTCCGCTACCAGAATGCACGGAGCTTCACGAGTTTATTTGGCATTGGTGGGAAGGACGCAAAGGGGACTAGCCAACCTGATCTGCAGGCTGGCCAACCTCATAACAACCGAATTCCGACTGGTGTTGGTACGCCAAATATCAAGTACAACGACTCGGAGCAAAGTGCTGACGGTACTTCCGGTGCATCTTCTCATTCTACTCACGGCTCGCCTGGTAGCCTCTGACACTATCAGCGAGAAGCGTTTGTGGTGGCGTTCGCTACGTCGAGAACGTGGTGCGAAGACTGAACGTACTGCCAGTGGCGGATTTACGCTCAACTTTGCCACTCGACAGACCGGAAGCACTCCGTCGTCGCCAAATACTCCTCCAGAGGCTAAGGTGTTACAGATGCGATCACCAAGTTCGACATTGGAAGAGCCCCTAACTCCACCGGATCGATTGGACGACTCGATAAAACTGCACGATATTCGTGAGATGGTTCGCGGTGACGAAGCAACGTTCTTCACAGGACATGCTCTGAATTTACCAAATTCCTCCAAACGTGCAGTAGACCCAGCTTGCGTCCTATCCGTTTGTACTCGATTCCGTGAACTTCACCTTGAGTTCCCGAACGAAGGCATACGGGATGGTTTCATGTATTTACTTCAGCAAGCTACACTGCCACTTCAGCAATGTACCCCGAGTCAGCTTCCACGTTTGATGAAGTCGCATTCAACACCCTCGCCGTCGCTGTCGCCGCCACCTGTACCGCAAAAGCTGTCTGACAGCAGAAGAGATAGCTCTGTTGCCACGACGCCACCTGATGTGGAGCCGAAGATTTGGCATCATGATAGCAGTCAGCCGGAACTTGAAGATGACGATGTGGAGACCATGGCGAAGAAAGTGGAGGCGGCGATTGTTAACTGCAAGGACAAATGAAAAGCTTATAATTACTAGTCAACAAGTCATAACTCTGATGGAAGCAGTTCACCTTGACAAAACTGCAAACTGACAGTTCCACGTAAATCCTTGTATGCGAATTGATAATAGCCAACCTTAACGGCTAGAAGACCTCAAGAATTGATGCCGCATCCTCGACGACGGAGAGCTTGCATTGTCTTGTTCATCGGAATCCACTGGATCCTGATTGTTGTCAAGACGCAACTGAAGGTCGTTAATGCCACTTGAACTTTGATGCCGTTCCATCAGCTTGCCTTGAACCGTCGAAGGTAAACGGTAAACGCATTTTCGACGAGCGATTACGATTCTGCGATTGAAGACGGATGAGCATGCGAGGAAGACGGAGATAGCAGCTAAGAACAACAGATAGGTCCGTCGTGAGACGAGCTTTGATGCGTGAGCCTTGATCATGAAAATGAGGGCGAGTTCGCCGATTTGGCAAAGGCTGACAGCAGCCATGAGCGCCTTTCGCGGACTGATGCGGAAGAAAGTCATGACACCAGCCATGGACACTGTCTTGACAACCACAATTAGCAACACCATCGATAGGATCTCACCCGCGTTGCGGATCAGGAACATCGGATGCAAAATCATACCGACACAAGCAAAGAACATGCTGCCAAACAAGTTTTCGATCACGCGAATCGACGTGAAGGCCCCCTTTGCGTTGCTTGATACACGCACAAAAGCCAATCCAGCCAGGAAAGCGCCACATTCGAGCGAAAGCCCAATCATCTCTGAGAAGAGTGCCATGAATAAGCAGACAGACACTACTCCAAGAAGAACCAGTGGTGCGTTGTGAACCTCTTCCATAGCTGTAAGAAATCGCAATAGCTTTGGTACAACGTATTGGTGTAGACAAACCGTCATGCTTACGACCACAGAGTAGGCCACGACGCTTCGTAATATGGCCACACCAATCCAGCCGACTGAACGCACAGAAAACCATTCAGGCGTGCCTAGAGCAAAACTCATCAGCACATCTTGAATCGCAATAATTGACGTCACCGTCTACCATAAGAAACATGGGTCATTCTTAGTCGAAAGACGACAGCATTGTATCCTCATCAGCTGTACGTACCCGACCAAAGGACGAGTCTTGAATTCTGTTTTCTCGAATGTGTTCGTAAAGAGGAGCGGTGGCCGAAAAGCAGACGCCTAGACCAATGATCAGTCCTTCCATGAACGAACTTGTCCATTGGATATACACTGCCACACCAGCAACTAGCAGCACAGTGGATACGATATACACCACACCTCCCACAAAATACTTTCGAAAGATATCTTCAGGCTGTTGCGGCGTGTACGCAGCTCCGTGTCCAAAGAGCAAGAAGATCGACCCAAAGAGCGAGATTGTCTCGACTTCTTTGTACAGTCTTACAACTCCCAAACACGACGGTCCTACGAGCGCTCCACCCAGTAGATACCCAGCATGTGGAGGAATGTTAAAGTACGTGGCAACAATTCCTCCCATCGCTGATACACCCAGCAACAGTGCGATTTGCGCCAACAAGTCCATATCATAATGCAACACTGCCGGATCCGCTTCCTTCTCCACCACTTCCAGCTTCTTGAGCTGTTCAGCATTAAGTCCTGTCGTGTTCTTAAGATGACCCGTCTCATAGTCCATCTCTTTCGCTCCGTCCTTGACGAGTTTTTCCTCTCGTTCTTCTTCTTCCTGGAGCGCCAAAACATCCTGTAGCTTCTTGGACTGCAGTGCTTCCTCCCGCTCGACATGTTCAAGCTCCAGTAACGTTCCATTAAGACCTAAAGCCAATTGTTTCAGATTCTTGTGCGCCGCAAGAAGACCATCACGTAGATGCTGCCTCTCTTGTAGCTGGCCTTGACTATACATGACAAACTGGTCGGCTGTCGTCATTTCTTGCAAACTTTTGCCTACCGAGAGCTCCAGCTGCTGAACAATTTGCAAATGCTTCACAACTTGATCAATGGAGACATCGGCAGCCACAACCACTGCTTCAACAGCCTCTTGAGATCCAGTACTACTGGAAACTAGGCTTGGACGTTCCAGGGAAGTGGCGGAAGATGCAGCTTTTGTCTTCTTGATTGACGGGTTAATAGACAGAGATGTAGGGGGTGGATCGGGAGAGATTCTCGGCGTTGGAGACGCTGCGAGATCAGGAGTTTTAGATTCCGACAAGGTCTTGATTGCAGCGACAGCATCGACGGATGGAGGATAGAGGAAGAGCGTCAAAAGCAGCAAGAGAGACGTCCAGACGCTGGTACTTCGGACAAGAATCATGACAATCGTAGAAGAATAGTTGCGATTTGAATGGCAGTGAAGATGTGTGTGACCAATGCTTTGGGCGATCAGATTGGCATGGAACTTCAGACCTACTCGCATGCAGCACGATCATCAGAGCGATTGTATCGACTGAGATGTTATGGTTGACAACTCCATTGAGGTAGTAAAGATTAGCTAAGGCAGACTAGTGAAAGCATAGCTCGATACTCCAGTGAGAGCGACCATTTTGAAGAATTCTTGGCTGGTAGCAAGAAACAAGAGATATTTGCAACACTTCATTTCTGCCCTTTAGGTTTTGTACTGCTGCTTCTCTTGCTTTGTTCATGAATCTCTCACCTACTGCTCACGGCGGTAGATGAGCTTTGTCGTGACTACAGTCACGCCCCCGCATCACACTCGAAACGGAGAAGTCTCTTAGACATTCATCCCACCTCCAGGCGTTGTTGCTCCAGGTGCTTGCCCACCTACAGGCATTTGAGTTCCAGGTGTTTGGACACCTCCGAGCGTTGTAGCTCCCGGTGCCTGGTCACATCCAGGGAATTGAGATTCAGGTGTTTGTCCGTTGCAAGACATCACGTCCAGTGTCACGAACTGCGACAGCCATGGACAAGTTGGCTGGTTCCGACGGACTTTTTCACAGATTGTGATTGAATCGCCCGTGTTTTCATTAAACAAGGCTGAACCACCTAAATAGGCAGTGCCCTGAGGATCCCCGTATGGATTGAGCTCATTTTCTTTCGTCCAGGCGTCAATTTGTTTCTGCTCGTAGCTCGAACACATCATAGATTTATCAAATGGAAGCCACGGACGATCCGGATGAAATGCCAAGACCGATTCAAAGGAACCACAGGGATTCGAAGTTAACGTCGTGGTATCCGATGATTTGTCACAGCCGTATTCATTCAATTGATGAGCGTCAAGCCACGCATCAAGCAACATTTGCTCGTCTTCAGATGGTTTCACACTTGGACACGTCGTCGTCGGTGGGTTTTCATCAACTATGATACAATTACCACAAAGAATGACAAGGTAAGCGCAATGTTAATAGAGCATTCATATGATAGTGAGTATGTACTTGTTTGCATTCTCATGGCGCTCGTCGTAGCGAGAGCGGGGAACGCGAGGAGAGCGAGACGCATGGTATGTTGCAGGAAGGTGGGCAATTTGAAAATGATGCAAGGATAACACGCGTCACATCCAACGATTGTAGAGTCAGTGCATGAAAAGGTGTCACACATACTGTATCAACGTCTATGTTCAACTTTCTTACATGCAGCTATTTGATTGCTACGCGTTAATGCCCCAAATGTTTTTATTTTGTAATTTAAGTACCACGTGGTGCTTTTTATGAAATCACAAATTTATAGATCAGAAACCGACAAAATATGTCACATATCGGACGACAGCTAAAACGTAGCTAAAACGTCAGCTAAAACGTCAGCTAGGACGAAAGCTAGGACAAAGCTAGGACGAGAGCTAGGACGATAGCTAGGATCCAGCCATGTACTGCAGACATGTTGCATTAATGTAGTAGATTTCCAAGTCGCCTTTAACGTGCTAAGTCTTCTACCTTTACTTCACTACTTGGTCTTTATGGACGCATAAGTCACTTGACAGCCTCAAACTTATCTACTCTACATTCTAACTTATCGCCTTACTAGTTCATTCACTCGCTCGACCTTTTTCCGTCGCTATAGGATAGTCTTAGGACGTACCATGTCGAGGTGACATCGTGTCTATTCGCTCAGCCATTCATTGTAACTAGGCGCGAGTCTCTTTCAAGGCTGACGTAGATCATCATGTGGTCGATATCGATATTACCTTGTCCGACTTCTTGCTAGGACGTAAATGACCTTCCTAGTTCAAACGTCACGGTGTGTATCGCACGTGGACAAGTGAAATTCTGTTCAGTTCCATCTCTTTGCCTGGATCCAAGCCCCGTTCCCATATAACGACCTGGTCGTTCTCGCACTTCATCAGTCCAATACCTTTAGACCGAACAACTGGTCAATTAAACCCGAGAATCGTCTCAAGACGTGACTCCAATGTCCTCTTCTTCCTCTTCACGTGGTCCAAAGAGTTTGTTGCGTTGTTTCTTTAGTCGTCATCATCATGGTGCATCAACTCATTCAACTTACGCAACTGGAGCAGCTGCACAGCAGTCACAAGCTCGACGCATCCGTCTTTTCAACTGGTGGAGTCTATCGGAGCTCTATGCGCTACGAGAACTCGTCAACCTCGCGATAAACAAGACAACCATTGACTCGGACGTACACGTTGATCTTCGAGCTTTTCAACGCACCGTTCGCGGCAAAGAACAAACACGTATTGGCACCAGTAGCTCTGCACGTTCCAGCTCATCTGCTACGTTAACGACACTGCCGTCGGCTTCCAGTTCTAGGGCCTTGGAGTGTCAACAGAAACGACAGACGCTACTGAACTCGGCTCTAGGGTGTAGCAAGCGGATTTACTTTAGTCGGCGTGCCGATTTGAGGCTCCGACTCAAGACAAGACGGCAGTTTGTGCGGCTTTTCCCGTTTTTGAGACGAGCGTCTCGAGCGGCACAATGCACGCTCTTTGAGGCTTTTGATGCTAATAACACGCGCAAGATTGAATTTGAAGAGTTGTGTGAGATGCTGGCTCGAGTGAAGATGGCAAGATGCTCCTCGGTGCAAGAGATGGCAGAGCTGGTGTTCCATTGGTTCCGAAGAGATCGGAGTGAACCAGTGCTCACTCGTGCTGACGTGAAACTACTTGCTGTGACGGTTATGGAGCTTGGTTGTGATACTAAACAACAGACAGCACAAAAGTATGATCTAGTGACGTCGCTGACTAAGTTGGTGCTGGATGAAGGACAAAGTCAAGTGACAAAACAGACTTTTTGCCAGGGAATGAACTGCAGATTGGGTGCGTATGTGCTGCATATGCTACTAGCACCTTTTGACGTGGTGAAAGCTTTGCTCAATGAGGAGTCAATTCTGCAGGAGGTGGATAAAGTACAGTGGAAGGAAGGTGATACGGCGTTTGTGGTGTCAAGTAGCTGGTGGACAAAGTGGCGAAGATATGTTCAGCCTAATCACAGTCATGATTCTTTACTGTTTAATGAGGCACGTGGAAGCAATGATAATCAGTGTGAGCAGGAAAGTGGAGATCTACCGATGCAGGAATGGAATTCGCAGCAGCAACAGATTCCGTTTGCGATGTGCCATCCTCGTCCTGGACCGATTGCAAATAGCGATATTTCTGCAAACGAGCAGCTAGGAACATTACGACGCGGTCTTGCAGAGGGACAAGACTTTGTACTTGTGTCCTGTGCTGTCTGGAAGCGACTTCTGCAAGCATACGGGGGAGGTCCCGAATTTCCACGGCAAGTCATCGAGGTATGTTCGCCTGACGAGCAACAAGAGATGCCTCCAAGAGAGAAAGACGCGAAACGTAACGATGGCACCTCAATATCAGAGCCTAAAGGAAGTCAACAGCGGCAACAAGTCCATGTGGAATTGTATCCCGTGGCGTTACAGGTTCGTCTGGTACGACATGATCCACGGCATGTGTATCTGGTGTACGCTCGGCGGTTTCTATTACACCGTGCTTCCACCTTGATGGAGATTGTACATCGGATGGGCATCTTGCCAGGCATAAATGCAAGAGAAGTAACGCTGTGGCTACGTCGACACCGTCTTCAAGCATGGGTGCGACTTGAATGTAGCCTTGGAGCTCCGCATGCCAGCTTAGAAGGGTTGAACATTACGAGTGCTCAGGAACTACTCGTGTACTTTCGAGCATCAAGCATTGACGACGACCCACATTGTGTTGCACATCAACATCGAAGAAGCAGCTTAGCAACAGTTCTTCCCCGAACGCTTTTGAACGTTGCCATGCTACAACCCGTAGGGAACGATTTTATCTGCTGTCCAAGTGTAAGTCTTGCTAAGTTTGCTCAAAATGGCGACTGGAAGCTTCTTCGCGAGAGTATGGCTGCCGAACAAGAGGCTGCTGCCACCGCATCGCCAGTATCCGCGCACTTAGGTTCTGGTGGTGTACTTGCTGGGCTTACCAAACAAATGAAAGCAGCAACGAGAACGTCTCGTGGGAGGCTGGTGGAACATGTCGGTCTTCGAGCCACGGGGCTCGTTAATATGGGGAATACCTGCTTCATGAACAGCGCTCTCCAATGCTTCTTTCACTCGCCAGTGTTTCGCGAGTACTTTTTGTCAAATCGATTTGAATCCGAGGTAAACAAGAAGAATCGTCTTGGTAGTCGAGGGGCCATTGCTGCAGCGTATGCACAACTTCAAAGTGCTATTTGGCGTGAGCGTGACCAAGGTTACCTGCTCCCTGGTCGATTTCGAGACGAGTTCACACGAGTTTGTAGTCACTTTGAGGAGACGCGCCAGTATGATGCGCATGAATTTATGGTCGCGCTTCTTGACTGTCTGCACGAGGACCTGAACCAAGGCTACCGAACGATTGCAGCATCTACTGATGACATCATCCAAGAAACAAGCTCAAAATGTCTGGGATTTGGTAGTTTCATTGGTGAGGACAACCAGGAAAGTTATGATGAAATTTCTCAATCTCACCTTGAGACAGCAGGAATACCTTCCGATGAAGTTCAGGGTGATGCAGCTTGGCATGATTACAATAGTGTGAACTCTTCCATCGTGGTGGATCTTTTTCATGGCCAAATGCGTAGCGAAACCGTTTGTGGTACGTGTGGCGAACGCAAGTGCACGTTTGATCCGAATCTGTTCTTCAGTCTTCCTATTCCAGAATCGAGTTTTGTACGTGTAGAAGTAAGCGTGCTGTTACAAGCGCAGAAATTACCAGGTGATGACAATGGCAATGACGATAATGATTCAGGAACGGCACTGCAAACCAAGCAGCGTGGCTATTGGCTTCGTCGAGGCAGTACCGTAGGTGCATTATGCGATCGTATTGCTACAGCGCACGTACGCGCTAGTGGGAACCGATTTTTGCTTGTGGAAGTATGTCGAAACCGCATTAAGAGAATTGTTGAGCAAGACGAGCTTGTCGACAAATTAGCAACCGTTGCTCCTGAATCGCTTGCTGCTTACGAACGTGCTTGGACTCTTGCAGATATACCCATTGTCCCTGCGACAATAGCCGAGTACTTTAACGCGTGTACAACCGATGTCGCTGATTCTGATGAGAAGGAACGTGCTGATGAGAGAACCAGAAGCTTTTTTGATCTTCGAGTGGGCTCGCGTGTTGATGTAAAAGACAATTACAATAGCTGGCGCTCAGGCACGGTGATCGAAGTAGCTGGAAGCAGTGACTCTGAAAAGAACAATGTTCGTGGAAAGCACCATCAACGTGTTTGCGTTCATTTCGATGCTTTCAGTAGCAAGTGGGACAAGTGGTTTAACCCCTACGACTGGCGGTCAAGGCGACTTCAGCCTTTGCATGCTCAGACTTCCAAAACGACAGAAGTATTTGAGGTGCAAGTCGTGCACCGGTTTGTATCTCGTCCCTCGTTGTCTGAGGCAGGACAGACAAGTGGCAGGCATCATTCATTTACAGAAGAGCTTAGCACGCATGAGCAACCATTCTTGAACGTGTTTGGCACTCCACTGTTTGTGACTATCGCATCTGATAAAACCGGACAAGACATGCATCAGGCACTTTTCCTGCAGACAGCTCGCTTCTGGCGTAGCTTTGATATCGATCGCAAGCGTGTCGGGAACAATCAAGACAATGGCGTTGAACAACCGACGCTACCGTATAAAGTCCGCGTTGTGAATCTGGAGAAGTTGACTAGTGATCGTGGCGAGCTGCTACCCATTGATCATAGTGCGTTGCTCCAACATTTTTCGACGCGTAGTGTTCTTGCGCTAGATTGGACTGATTACCATGAGTATACAAGTCGTGAAGTGCGTGTACCCGATGACGCGCCAGAAGGAGTGATTGAGGCTGCTAAAATGGATCCAAGCTTGCGCGATGATGGAAATACAATTCCCGAACGAGAAATGGAGAATGTACAAGGAACTGAACCAGCAACGGACGACGATAGTCCACCGAGATATGCTGTCCCGCTGACCAAGTGTATGGATGCATTGATGTGCGAGGAAGCCATCTTGCTCGATGACCATTGGGTCTGCGAACAGTGCGGCGTTCCTCGAGAAGGCAAACGGTTGTCTGCCATTTGGCGGCTTCCTGATCTAGTGATGGTTCAGCTGAAGCGATTTCAGTACCTTGAAAACCAACACAAGCAGAAGGTGCGAGCACTTGTTGATTTCCCATTAAAGGGTCTGGACTTTTCAAAATGGATGGGTTACCAGGATGAAGCAGATTCGTCACTTTATGACTTGTACGCCGTAGTGAATCACGTTGGTGGACTGACACGGGGTCATTACACAGCTTATTGTCGCTACGATGCCGACTTTCCCGAAAGTTCAGCACTTTTCAAAGAAAGTGAAGAACACGGAGATGTCCAGTGTTCCGATCTGTGGTTTTGTTTCGATGATGAAAAGGTCTCGGAGATTGCAGCAGGTGACGTGGTGACGGATGCTGCTTACGTATTGTTTTATAAGCGCCGAAAACTCTCTGCTCACAATGTCCTTCGACACGCGCTCTAGCATGTGCATCTCGTCACCACAAGCCCCTGAGATAGTAATAACATAATGCATAATAACCACCAGATTATTATCAGTAACCTCAGTCTCTCCTGTCTACTTATCTACAATTGTTTGTATCAAGTATCAACCACACTAGCTCCAGACTCGTTAACTCTAATTGGTCCATCTAAGTCTGATCCTATTCAACAATGTCAAAGTTCTCTCCTATGCATTCAATGCCTCGCATTCGTCAATCCAGTCCGTATACACGTCAATAGGTGCACTCAAATCTGCAAATAGATCATCCCAACGTCTTTTATCAGTCTACAAATTCCATCCAAACCCTTCAAAATTAATAAATAAAGTATCGTACAATGAATAGAAGTCTGAAAACTTTCAGTACATACACGACAAGACAAGTGACCAATGTTACGTTCACGATCCCTACGTAAAACAAGTAAAGAAAACACATTATTGGAAAAAAAGAGTCGAAAACGATGGAAAGAAAGAAATTCATACATTTTACACTCGACGGCCTCATCATGAGAGCAAAAGGGGCATTTAAAAACAGTTGAAACCACTTGTTTCTTGCGCGTTTGGATCTTTTTAGTAGATTTTTTCCTTCGGCCCATAACTTTTGTCTCTCGTTTGGTCCTTTAGAGGAACAATTGAAAAATGACAGAAATGACCCTCTTTTTGTAAAAAACCTCTTTAATTATATAACCTGCCAAAGGATTTGTGTCTAAATAAGCAATACGTAACATCGATCGGATAACAACATTGGCATTGTTACACTTAGACAATGGCTGCATGGGAATCCCTCTCAACCTCTGCTTATTCTTTCAAGTAGATGGATGGTCCATTCATTTTTAAACTACCAAGTGAACCCCTTCAGGCCGAGCTTTACTGTCCTTTTTCCATGTAGTTTGACTCTTGCTAACTCGCACGCATTTGGCTCCACCTGCATTGCACTGTAGGGTACCACAGCTCAGACAACAGCAGCTTACATCAGCTCCATCTTGACTTCCTTGGGGGCCTTGAAGCTGGCGTCCTCGAGGCCAAAACGGTTCATGTAGGCGTCCAAATCGGCCTGAAGCTCACTCTGTTCCGCCTCCGTGAGCTTAATCACCTGGCCCTGTTTCGCCTCAAGGTCTGAGGCATAGGCGCGCAGCTCCTTTGTAAAGAGAGCAGCCACGTCATCCTCCTTCTTGTCATCCAAACTAGCGTTGCCAAGGATGTCCACGGCGTGCTTAAAGGCGGCGTCCTTGAGCTTCTTATCGCCAGTCTGGACAATAGCACGCACCTTTTTAGTAGCGCTAGCCACCATGTTCTTCTGCAACTCAAGATTGTAGCTAGCCTCAATCTCACGGATAGACTCGAGGTTCTTCACGAACGTCTCGCGCGTCTTGTGGCGTAACTTGTAGGCCTGCACCTTGCACAGTAGCGCGACGGCTTCCTTGTGGGCCTCAGCTAATGTAGCAATGTCCTCATGGATGAGAAGCATGGCCTTATGGGTCTCTAGCGTCTCCTTGGCCAGGTCCAGATTAGCATCCTCCACAGCGTTGTGCTCACTATTTTACAAGAGAAAACAACAACTTAGTCTTTTTCTCATCACTAGATAACTAAAGCTCTCAAAAATCTGCATTCTCTCACTTTAAAATGGCAGCAGCACGGTCATCAAAGTATGAGGCGATCATCTCACCACCAAATTTGTAAGTGGCCGAGCAAAAGAGCAAAAAGCAGCAGGCCAATTGCGATTCCTCGTTCAGTACGTAAAACTGTTCAAAATACCGCAAATTTTACGCAAGAAATCAGTTTGCTGTGTCTAATATCGACATTAAAACAGCACGTACGTGGTTGGAGATGGCAGGAATGGCGAGGGCACCGATAATCGGAGCCGAGATCTTCCAGTCCGTCAGACCAGCTTGATCCAGTAGACCCTGTGTCGGGACAGCGATTTCCTCCTCGTCCTTGCTTACAACACTGGTACTATGAATGCCCATGGGACGAAGCATCTTGGTCGATGTGAGCTTGGATGAGCTAAGTACCGCCTTGCGGAGAGCAATACGGCCGAGCATCGTCGTATGTGGGGGGGGGGGTAGTATGTCTGTTCTATCAGTCTTGGGCTTGGCTATGAAGTTCTGGACCGCACGATTCGATGGTTATTAAGTTGCCTACCAAGCGCAACATTAGGGGGCGAAACCTTTAAGAAACTATTTAATTTGAGAGGCTTTAGATCGATCAGATTTATTCAATTATTAAGTAAATGGGTAATACACGGTGGCATCTGATTGGTCGATGTTATCTTCTATTTGTTACGTGGACATAACCACCAATTATTAAGGAAATAATGGACAAAGTATTTAATCGTAAGCACTTCGTTACTTTACATGCAGGCCAGAGTCGTAACTACACTTTCTTAACTATTTATTACCACTATAAGGAGCAGCTTTACGAAGAAACTTGCTATGCCATGTGCAATTGATGTACACGCTTTGACTTGCATTCCAGTAATCTCTAGCGCATTCATCTAGTTCAGCGAGTGAGCGAATGGTGCGTTAGAAGTTGAGATTGAAGATTGTGAGTTGCGATTAGCCAGCCGTCATCTGATCATGGACAGTCAGTGCAAGTGGGTAGTAGACAAGTTGACTAGCAACCATCTATATCGAGATGGTTAGAGAACAGAGTGTTTGGAGAAAGAGTGGCTAGGAGACAGGTAGACAAAAAGACAAAGCAATCAATATACAGAATCTCATCCTCTTCCTACCGCAACAAGCTTACTTGTCAACAGGTTGTGAGCTCCATGGCTAGATAAAATGAAGCGACCGCCAAGACACCATGAGGTGTCGCACAAGCTGGAACAGGGCGTGGCTCGCCAGAGCGTGTGCCATCTTCGGTGAACACGCCGGCAGCCGTCGAAGCGCTGTCCGCCAACGAAATGGGCGAGGAGATCGATGACAAGATCCCCGCGGACCTCGCCGCACCGGCCGCCTGGCGAAGATAGAGTCTTCGCAGCGCGTCCGGTACGAAGATAAGAGGATGCTTGAAGCTGTCGAAAGTGACAAGTTTGCGTCCAAGCTTGCAGCGAACATGCGCGGGCACCCCATGACCATAGACGCATTTGGGCCGCTGGAGGAGAAACCAGAAGCACGTCGCGCACGCTTGTTGGCCAGATGACGGCTAGTCGATTGTTTCCTCACTCGCGACGCCGCGCGGACAGCCTTCAGCTCAGCATCGCATGCCGGCACGAGCGGCCGATTCCATGGACGCGACGCGTCAAGAAGCTCCGGAACCTGCAACGCACAAGACTGCAGCGATAGGCAACTACGGAATGCCGACCACGAGTCAGCGAAAACTCAACATTCACAAGTTCGATGGGACGGGGCTCTACAAAGGGCTCGAAGGCGAGTTCTTTGACTGGGGTCGCACCTTCATGTGTGCCGTGAGCCCCGCTGAAGCGTCGTGTGTTTTTTCGTGGACGGAGGGCGTTGAGGTCGACCTCCTTGGCCACTTCTTGGCCGGTACTGCGGAGCGCTACTATCACAAACAGGTCAACATTTGGTGGATTCAGCAGCCGAGATCATGGACCAGCTGCACCTAACGTTCAAGACGACAATCACGGCGATCCAGGCCATGAATCTGTTCATGGCAAAGAAAGAAGCGCGACGCACCTCGGATGCGCACTTCCTCTACATAGTAGCCGTCAGCGACGCGCGCGGTGGTGCTGACTCGCTTGTGCTCGACAAAATCGTGCACCACGCTTCGACAGAACTGATGAATGTCATGCGGGCGAAGTACGACCCGAACCGATCCGACTACCTGCGCCACGCTGAGTATTTGGCGCACTTTGCTCAGTCGATCGAGCTCGGCAGCGGTGCGGTCGGTCGCGAAGTTGTTGCGGCGCATGTCGAGACGAAGCGCCAAGACACACGAACGTGTTTCCGCTGCGGCAGGGAGGATCACGTCGTGTCCGAATGCAAGTCAAGGGTCGTGTTTGAATACGAGACGAGCAACATGAGCGCCGACATGGTGCTTGCGCTCACGGAAAATTTTTCTGTGGCTCGCACGAAAAAAGCCAAAAGCAAGAAGAAGAAGAAATTGCGAGGCAAAGCAGATCCTGCGAGCGACGCGAGCGACAAGGCGCAAGCCTTGACCTCCGCGGAAGGCTTTGTGCTATCCGCAAACGATGCGATTGACATCGATCGAGGTGACTGGATCCTCGACAGCGGTGCGAGCACACACCTCGTGAACGACGAGTCGATTCTTATCGACTCAACTGCCTGCGTCCACGAGATTGTCATGACAGATGGTGAGTCACTGCGGCTGACGCGTGTCAGAAATGTGCGCCTTGAGTTCCTCGCACGCGGTATGAAGATGGATATGATTCTGAACAAAGTCTATCTTGCGTTGCGTCTGGCGAATAACATCGTCTCGTACGGGAAGCGGGAGAGCAAAGGGTTTGCCCTCGTGTACGACGGCAACAAAGGCGCGCTAGTACGGCGCAGCGACGGTACAGTCGTGTTCGACATTGTGACCGACAGCAACGTGCTGTACGTTAAGACTACAGCGACACAAGGGAGGCACAGCGCTGAAGATGCGATCATGGCCGCGCTCGAAGAATGTGCGATGGATGCTGATGCGAACGGCATGCGCAAAGCCTCGCTGCTGCACTGGCACCATCGACTCGGCCACCTAGCGTTCGATAAGATCGAGCGTATGGCGCGCGATCCGCCGTCGGGAATTCGAATGACCAG
Organism: Peronospora farinosa; assembly: GCA_947646735.1. NCBI lineage: Eukaryota > Oomycota > Peronosporomycetes > Peronosporales > Peronosporaceae > Peronospora > Peronospora farinosa. Next base: position 10,466 of record CANTFK010000848.1, on the reverse strand, counting down.
CAAGAAGCGCATGGTTTGAGTGTCATGCCTCGAGGACAAGCAGACGTAAAACGCGCAGTCACAGCAAGACAGCTACGCCAACTTTCCAATCGAAAGAATCGGCGGCGTCATCTTCTCGGACCTTAAGGACCCAATGACGCCGCAGGATCGCCTCGGCAATAGATATTTGTTCAACTTCATCGACGATAAGTCGAACTACTGCCGTGTGTTCCTCTTGCGCACGAAGGACGCGGCGGCGAAGCAGTTTGAATCGTTTCTCGTCCACTTTGAGAATCTCTTCGGTTTCAAGACTCAAGTGCTGCGAACGGACGACGGTGGCGAGTACCCCAATGTTGAATTGTTCTGCAAGCGCATGGGTGTCGCGCACCAAGTGTCAGAAGCGCCCAACCAGGCATCGAACTGCAAGGCAGAGAGGATGCAACGGACGGTGCTTACTCTCGCGCGCAGCATAAACTTCGCATGCGCGCTGCCGTTGCAGATCTGGGGCGAAGCGGTGCAGTACGCCGTCCACGTCTCGAACCGAAGCCCAACGCGAGCGAACGCAAAGAGAGCGTCGCCTATGGAGGTGCTGACGGGAAAGACGCCGGATCTGTATAGCATCGTCGTCTTCGGTCTTCGTGTAGCGTCAAACGCGATACGCGCAAGAGCTTGCTGCAGCAGCGATCGCAGACAGGCATCATCGTGGACGTGAGAGAGGAGACGAAGGGGTACAAGGTCCTCCTTAAGCGAGAAAAAAGGTTAGTCGTCATACAACACGTGAATAATATCTCCACGCTGTCCGATGCGCAGAACGCACAACTGGAGCGCGCAATGGAGGATGGCTATCGAGAAGACGAAGCGGAAGGGACAGCGCCAACTGTAGAGGCAGTAGTGGCGATTCGCGACGAAAATGGAGCAGCGCAAGATGGTGACGGATCTCGCAAGAAGACCAATAAGCCATGGGAGCGACAAGCGAGCAGAACGCGCAGCGCATTGAAGTGAGAGCAATCAGCTGCACGTCAGGAGGAGAGAGATGCGAGAGGAGGCGGTTAGCGTATTTTTAGAGCGCGATCCACTTAACTATGGAGATTCCATGCGCAGCACGAAGCGCGCGGAATGGTAGACAGCGATGCAAGAGGAGATCGCCGCGCTCGAGAGCAACGATGTGTGGCGCTTCACGAAGCGCAGACCGGGCGTGAACGCTCTCCACTTCAAGTGGGTTTATAAGATCAAGACGGGAGTTGACGAAGAGCTCTAGCGATACAAGGCGAGGCTTGTCGCACGCGGCAATAAGCAAATGCTCCACATCGATTGCATTCTGACCTTTTACACTTTAATGGACATCTCGACGGCAAAGGGCTTGCTGGCGCTCGCAGCAACGTGAGGCGTGTAGACCAAGCACGGAGACATCCCGAACGTATACGTGCGTGCCGAGAAGAAAACACGCCTCGACATCTACTTGCATGTTCCACGCGGTATTACCGTGTCGAAGATCAATCTGCGCAATATCGGTGCTACGCATCCAGGCGAGGTCGTCTTGGAGATGCTGAGGAGCCTGTACGGGCTGAAGCAAGCTGGGATCCTTTGGAACCAGTTACATCATGCGCGACTCAGCGATGCGGGGTACGAGCGCTGCTAGTCATACATGTGTCTGTACCACAAGCGCGACGGCATCGAGCTGTTCGTTGTCGGCGTCTACGTGAACGACCTGTTGGCGACTGGAACGAGTGTCGCAGCGGTCGAGAGATTCTTCGTAAGCCTTGCGTCGCTGTCGCCTTGTAAACGTCAACAATTCTTGGGGATGCGTATGAAGCTCGGAAGCGACGGCGCGTACCGCATAGACCAGGGGTAGGCCATCAAGGAGCTCCTTCGTGCTCATGGGATGAGCGATGCAAACCCGACGAAGACGCCGATTGGGGACGACTACTACGAGGTGGTTGAGGACGACGTCGCGTTGCTGGAAACGACAAGCACAGGTGGTGGTGCGACGATCAATGCGTTCCAGTCGCTCGTCGGGAGCCTACTGTGGGTCGCGCGATGCAGTGCACAAAGCGACTAAGCAGACGCATGCTCCTCGGGTGCTCGACTGGAAGATCGCCAAGTATGTCGCGCGGTACCTCAAGGGCACCGAGACGCCTAAGATTGAGATGGCGCCGGCGCGAATGAGTCGTGACGCGCTGCAGCTCGATTCCTATAGCAACGCCGACTTTGCAGCTGACAAAGCGTACCGGAAGTTGCTAGCATAGGTGTGGTGCTCCTCAATGGGATGGAAGCGTCATGGACCGCAAAGAAACAGGGCGGTATGATCCTCTAGACGATGGAGGCTGAGTTCGTCGCGGTGTCGGAGGTCGCTCGTGAGCTCATTGGCTTGCACCAGATGCTCGGAGAGGTGGGCATGGCGCCGGTTGCTCCTATGCTGATGCACGTGGGCAATCAGGCAGCCATCAGCCAGATTGAAGGCAAAGCCTCCTCGATTAAGGCCAAGCACATCGACGTGCGGCATAAGCATATGCGCGATCTCTATCGACGCGGTATCGTCATGGCGCAGCACGTTCGATCCGCGCTGATGATCGCGGATCTGATGACGAAAGCCTCTCGACGTAACCAAGATGGCGAAGCTGCGCAGCCTGATACGGCTTAAGTAAGAGCGCGACGCGGATGAAGGACTGGAGAGAGAGAGAGCGGGCGAGATGGCTGCGTCATCGTGCGCGACATGGTGGAAGCGCGCGAGAGGAGCTCAAGCTAGAAGGATGTCAAGGACGCTAAGGAAGGGAAAGGACGTTGGAGGATGGAGAGAGAGAAGACATGAGGCGCAATCGAGGAGAAGTGTTGGAAGTTGAGGCTGAAGATCGTGATTTGCGAATAGCCAGCCGTCATCTGGTCGTGGATGGTCAGTGAAAGTGGGTATTAGTAGGGTTGATTAGCAACCATCTATATCGAGATGGTTGGAGCACAGAGTGTGTGGTGAAGTGCTGTTTTTGCGATATGGGGACCCCAGAATCCAGTTGGATTCGGAGTAAAGACCGTGGGTCAGGGATAATAGAAAAGAGAGACAGGGGCCTTGAGGGCGAGCGACCGTTGGCAAAGAACAATCTGCAGGACCTACAGAAGAAAAATCAGTATCAGGGTACCTGTCAACCGGTACCGGAGGGAGTTGACCATGGCCCTTCATTAATCGACCTGGCCCCTCGTTGGTAGACCTGGGTCACTCATTGGTCGACCCGGTCCCTCGTTGGTAGACCCGGTCCCTCGTCGGTAGACCCGGTACCTTATTGGTCGGTCCGGTCCCTCGTTGGTATACCTGGGTCCCTCGTTGGTCCTCCTCGTCCCTCGGTACTCAGTCACTCCTGACCAGTTGACACGAGGATCAGACCAGTCGACGCAAGGAATCAGAGCTTCAGGCAAGAATAGAGTAAAGGAGATAAAAGGATAGGAATATATTAAATACTACTCAATTTGCGATCTACGTGGCACGACTCCGTCACTCAAGAAGAACTACTCACTGTTCCGGGAAGGGATATATTTTGGCCCCCCGTCGAAGACAGTTGTGTAGCGAAGTTCAAGGGCGAATAGAGCTCCAGGATATATTTGGCCTGTGAGCTCGTTCGAGTAGCAACACCCCCCCCCCAAGACCCGCTATCGGAAGCGGTCTCCCTCACCTCAAGGTCCGGGAGCAAAGTAAAGGTCACCCCTGAAACAAGAAGGAAAAGGCCAGGGACGACAAGCTCCCTGAAGAATTTGGCTCTAAGCCCAAACTCGACAAGGTCGATCGAGTGGCCACTTACTGGCCAACCAAGTGAAGCATATCCACTCGAGGCCCCCCAGGTCTACCTCCCTCAAGGCAGACGTCTACATCCTCACCAAGTCTTCTGAAGAGTGCAAACCGCCATCCGACGGGTACACGAGGTGAGAAGAAGGTTAATATGGGCATCGGGGTACCCCCTCCACCACTCACTGTGTCCGACTCGGCAGTCCGACACAATGAGTGGTTTGGGGTCTCATCATACAATTTTGATAACCCACTCTACCACAAGTGTTTGGAGAGAGAGTGGCTAGAAGACAGGTATAGAAAAAGTCAAAGCAATTAATATACAGAATCTTATCGTCTTCCGACTGCAACAAGCTTGCTTGCCAACATGGCGCACTCCATGATGTTGATCTTGATCAAGACTTAATTCAGTGAAGACAAAAGGTGTTTGTTGGGTATCTGCATCAGGATAGAGTATTTTGTTACCCATTTACTAAAAAGTTGGGTGGAGAATGTCGATGTAACAAGTAGTTAATGAATACAGGAAAACAATGTATAGAATTCTTGGTTGTCAGCTTTACTATACTGTACTTCTATAAAAGCAAATTAATTAGCTTTTGTTTTTAAGGCGTTATTCATCACACACCTCTTTGCTATCCATCAAGATGTTTTAATTATGGCATTCTGACCTGTCAAATTTATATAATTTGGGAACTAGCAAAAAGGTTGGATGACGTTTCCCCTTTTTTATTGATGTGATGTTCAATTTTCTACTAAGTTCATTCGTTACATTTTAAGCAAGCTCTTGTTGGAACTTAAAAAGCATGACAAAATGACTGTACTTACGGACGCGTGCCAGACGCGTTTCGGCCCGCCGCCGCGGGCCTCCTCAGTGGCTTACCGATCGCAAAGTGATCCTACTCAGTGCAGCGGCCTCTGCCGCTGCCACACAGTTTACCGATGCATCGAACATTCTAGAACTACCTCAAAATAGACTATTTTAGAACAACCTAGCAGACTTCACCGGCGTCCATCTAGTACCCGGCTAGATACGAAGTTCCACTTTCCAACAGCTCTCTGACCCAATATTTAGAGTGATTCTTGGGTAGGCAAATGTACAGATGAGAGAAAACAAAATGTACAGATGAAAGAAAACAAAACGGCAATATATTAGCTATGATCTCCCAATAGAGTCGTAGCGTTGCTGCGTTTTCATTTAAATGTGATGGCTTCCACGATGTACTGGAAACACTAACATGCGTATACACACTTTCAGGTGTTGATTGATGAAGTAACATACTCGGAACGGGTCGCTCGATGTTTTACTGCCAACGTTCTTATAGCGTACGCTTCTATCGCGGGCTTGAAATTAAACATTCAATGCTTACACCCAAATCGAACATCGACGTATGTTAGATTTATTCCCTCTTCCTTCATGTTTTTGCATTTGATTTTTTCTTTTTCTTTGACTTGTTATCGACCAATCTGTCCTCACCGCTTTCTTTAGTTGTCAAATGTTCGCTGGTAGCACAGTTTTCTAGCTGACATAGCGACAAGGCTGATTCGTCCTGTACCTGCTCGAAATTTTCAAAGAAGCGATACCTACTGGCCATGCTCGGTCTAGCGATCAAAAGAGGACTTCGATAGAGGTATTTAAGAGTAAGCCTATGGCAAGGATCACGTTTTTTGCGACGCCTTTCTTGTTGACCATCAGCTCCTTCTTCGATGTTAGCAAATATCCATCTATCTTACTTATTAGGCAGTTTTTCAGCTCGACATGAAGTCGTGCTGTGGTCTTTCATTTCAAAGTAGCAGATCTACTTGGCTTTCGTGCAGATGTCCCCGTCGCTTCTACGGTTCCTCGACCTGGGAGGACTGCATACTCATCCACCGCCCAGATTACATCAAGAAGACTGCAGCCGGATTACCGTTACGTTGAAAGTTCTTCCTTCTCCTCACACCTATGAATATGTTTACAACATGCAGCCAAAGCTTGCTCTAACAGAGCAACGGGTGTCGTGGCGAGGTCCCCAAAGTCGTCTCACTCGATCCTTGCGACCATTTGAACCAGCTCTGCAAGCTCCAGCAGCCTTTTCCGTCAGCGTAGATGCTAGACGTGATTGCAACAGCTTCTGTAGTGCTGATGGGCATCCTTGTTCGCTTCAATAGAGCCCGTAAAAAAACCTCTCGTTGATGACACTTGTGAAATTTGCGTCGTTGGATGCAAAACTGCGAAACTACTTTTTGGATTGTGTGAGCATAAAGGATAAGAGTGGAAAGCCTCAACGAGGACCTCAGGCTACAAGTTGTTGTCCTTGCTGCTAGCTATTGCTGACGTTGAAGCGACGTGGACATCACTCCGATAGGTTCGCATGAAGGTATTGCATCTCTTAAGTTCGCTTTTTGGCACAATGAACGCAATGGGAAAAGAGCTGCTTCGAGAGTTGCAGCGTAGCGACTGGCTACCGCCATTTAATGTGAGCAAAGTAGAGAGATATGGCGTTATAAGGATAGTTGTTTGCTTTATGGAACTACTAGTGATGATGATGATTGACGGTTGGCATCGTGCAGGAAGATCTGGTGCGACAGGTGGTGGAGGAGTCACGACTGCTGCATAAGGAGATAGCGAGGAAGATGACGTGCGACGTGGATTTACAGCTATTAGGTTGACGAGGACGCTAATTATTGCGACTATTGTGCTACTTGCTGAGAACAGGGCATTCCAAGACAACTTGGAAACACAACCGGCGTCCGTGCATTGCGGACTCGTCGTGAACCACCAGTGTCTACTGCGCAATAAGCGTTGTCTCATTGCTTATGTGTAGGTAACTCTTTCACTGAAAGTATCAGTTGTAATGAGTGCAACATTGCTGAGATGATTACTCTGCTTGCAGATATCACCGCATGGAAAAGATTAAAGCACTGCGGTGGGAAACGGGTACCATTATCCCTGATTCGCTGGCTCAGAAGTTCGTACATGTCTACCAAGTACTAAAGTTTGATTGCAACATACTGAGATATTGCTCTTTTGTTTCGAAAGCTTATGCCAGCGTGAGGTGCAGCTCTTTCATCAGTATGACCAGCTGCTGACGGATTACATGACCGACTTTGAGCTCGATCTATCGGCGGTACTATATTGGCTGTTTATTGCAATTGGTTAAATGCTCGTGCTGATCTTGCGATTGTTGTCGCAGGATCTGAAACCTCCAAAGGACTTGTACGTGGAGGTGCGCGTATTGCGTGATTGCGGCGAGGTTATGACAGAGAGCGGGGTAGTGAATTTAACGGCACATTCGCAGCATTTCCTACGACGTGTAGTCGTGGAGCAGCTTATCCGACAGGGTTTGCTCGAGCAGATCAAGCGTTAAGCTCAACGGATAAGCTCCGGTTTTGCTGCAATCTTTCACGGTCATATTACTTGCGTCCAGTATTATCTGCTGGTCGATCGCAAGGAGTAGGGTTCGCTTTCACTGTCTCACCAACAATCCATTAATTCTTATGACCAATCACATCGCTCGAAAGACGCAATTGACGTACGTCAGCTGGCAGGCATTTGACGATTTATCTAGAACCTCTCATAAGTACAACGAGTGATTCGTCTTTAGTGTCAAGTACACCAATGTCTGAAAATGAACCCGCTTCGAGCAACGACAAGTCCGCCTGCCCCAAGAAACCTACGACCAAGAAAAGCTCTAGCTTTTTGTTGCCGATTCTATCGACCGGTGTAGTAGTGGCGCTCGCTATAGGTTACGCCAAGTACGCAAATGTACCACTGAGTACCGGCGGTCTGCAAAGTCTGGACGACCTCGTGTCCATCTTTGGAGCCAAGTCAGGACTCGTAGACTCCAGTACGGAAAATGTCCCGTACAAATACGAGACGGACATGGTGGCAATCCAGGTACGCCACCTTGTGAGTGAGTTGAAATGCAATGACTCCGACTACTCCGCCTCGACGTTGTTTGAAGGTAAAGTGTTCCCTGTTACGGAGCCAATGGAGGCAGAGCAGCCCATGACCGACGACAGAGTTTTTTTCATGCTCAACGGTGCCAACGACGGCGTCTACGTGTCCTGGAATGGTCAATTTGACTGTTTGGGTCAGGCGGCGGAGATGGCAGCGGCGTGGCTTGGTGCAGACCGAGATTTGATGGCGAACGGCGTACGTCTTTACAGTCAAATGGGCTGGCCAGTTCGCAATACAAAGGAGTTACGTGATACGAACAATATCGTTCATGTGTTGTTAGACTTTCAGTTGTGGCAGTGGCCTGGTATCAAGAAGGGATACAAGTACATCTTGGAGGACGGTGTGACGTTGACGACTATGGGTATTAGTCCCAAGGTGTTTGATGTGAAGTACTTTTTCACCCAGGAAGAAGCTGATAAGGTTATTGAAATTGGGTCGCTGACCCTGAACCGATCAATGGTGGACGGAGGCAATACGTCTAAAGTGGTGTCGGAGTCACGCACGAGCCACACAGCTTTTTTGCCTGACAGCTTGTTCACGCGTGACTTTCAAAAGCGCTCGGCCCGTGTTAGTCGACTTCCAAGTCCTTCTTTTGTTGGGAGGATGCAATTGGTGCGGTACGCTGCTGGTGAGTTTTACCGGCAGCACTTTGATACCTTTCACTCACGCGAGGTCTTGCCGAAGGGCGCAGACTCGTTTGAGTTTGAGGATTACGTGGTGTGGACTAAGTGGGCAGCAGAAAAACTTCGTGGCCTGGACCAGAGCAGTGTACCTGAAAAGTTTCGGGAGGGTGATCCGTTGTTTCCGAATGCTGATGATCCGATCATTTTTCCGAATGCACTTCTTGAGGCGTTTCATGAATACATGAACACGTCCAACAGATTCAACGCGCTGTTTGATACCAAGTATGACGAGTGGATTCGTCTGAATTTGGACAATGGTACCGAAAACATGATGGAGGCCCTGATGGAGACGGACCAGCGACCATCGTACTTGCCGAGCATTGTCAAGACGTGGGAGGAGAAGCTGGGTCTTGGTGAGCTTCGCTACACGTTTCCCAAGCACGACACGAACTCCGTTTCACACTTTTTTTACTGGGTTCGTTGGGCGAAGGAACGCGTGAGCTTTTTAGGAGATAAGGTGCCGGCGGACGCTCGTCCTAATGGAAGCTTGTATCCCCGGTCTACAGTAAAGTTCCAAGACATGCTGACGGGATTTATCCTTGATGACTACACCCCGGGCTTTATTATACGCATGACCAATTCGGAATGGTACGACTGGATGGTGTTTAACCGCGGACGCAACCACGTTCTACTCAAAATGATGCAGGTTTGGCCGCAGTTCGCCGAGCTGGCGATCCGTACCTGGGAAGCACGTGTTGGTAACGTCCCGGAGCTGCGTTACAAGCTGCCCGAGTACGTTCAGCATTTCCATCCGCAGCGGTATGTGACACTGTTCCTATATTTGAACAACCAGACCAAAGTTGGTGGTGAGACGGTCTTTCCTTTCTCATTGGATCGGTATTCGGATGAAGAAATCGTACGCGACGGAATGGACGAATGCTCTTCTGGTCTAGCATTGCCTCCTCTCGGCTTGCATGCTTCTCTCTTTTACGTCCAAACCCCAGATGGCATTCCTGACCCCATGAGTCGCCACGGTGGTTGTCCGCCTCAAGAAGGTGTAAAATGGGGCGCCAATTCGTTCATGTGGGATTCGGATTCCGAAGAAGGCGCCAATTTTTGGTCCACGAAGTAATTCGCTGCATAAGGCTGGCAGTACAGGACTAGGCAGTGGTGTTGTGCCATGTTTATGAGTGTGGACTTGCGCAGTTTATCTGATTAGGACTGTTTTGCAGAAATGTACAGCTCAACAATGATCCGTGCAGACTTTTTCTGTACAATGCATTAATTTTCTAATACGAATGTAGCCTGATTTCTTTCGACGTTGGACGTCCTATTCAAGTTACAGCAGCAATTTCAGTGGAGCCAGAGGTTGGGCCAGCGCGCTTTCGACTGATTTTGTGAGATCGCGTGGATTGTTTGAATCTGGTCACGGGAAATTTAGCTCAAAGGAATTTCTTTTATAATATTTGAAGAAAATCTATGTCTCACTCACGGAAAATCGAAGTCACACCCACTTTCCGCACCCATCACTCACTTGACTCTTTTTTAGTTCATATGGACGGCATTGCACGACGCGAATTAACATATATAGTCCATTTTCCGACATTTGAGTAGACAATTCCGAACCTTTACTGTCATGGCAAGTTACAGTGAAAGGCATTTATCTCTGGCCTACCAAAGCCAAAGGAGCCTTGTTGCTGACGAATGGGTGAGTTGTGCACTTGGACAACTACCCATCCATCAGCAACAAGAAAGTACAAATACGTGCACTTTCATTTATGGTAGAAGGACACCAAGTAAATGTAATGAAGTGCCGAGTAGTATTTCATACAACCTTATTGACATTAGCCACTCGAAGCTGCAGGAGTTACTTGTATTTGAATCCTGTAACGGGGTGAGTCCGTTACATAATATTGACACTTATAAGAAGTGTCAATAAAAATATTATTATAGCTAATAATTTTTGACAATATCACCTTTTCCTATAATGTTGTCCTCGCATCTCCTTGAAATTGGTTAATATAGGCCATTATTACAACCAGGGCGCTGACCAATGACCGATAGACGCGCGCAATAAAGGGATGCACGAAGGTAGCATACATGTTTGTACTTTCAAGACAAGGTTATTAATGACTAAGTTTTATTAGATAGTTAT